>JAQOTM010000518.1:0-112179 GCA_029168755.2 Tillandsia fasciculata
CAAAATATGTAAGAATCTAGAGAAAACTTGAACATCAAAGTTAACGTCCTACCAGTCGTGAGTCCGACGGCGCAAAAATCGCTAAAAACGGAGATCGGAGCGGTCGGGGCGTCTGCGCACAAAACGCGACGAAACGGGTCGCCGAAGTAGAAGCGTCACTGTGCGCCGCGTCGCAGATGAAGTCGAAAAGATGATCTCTAAATCTCCAAAATCCTCCAAGTGGTGTGCTAGAAGAGGGGAACTTTCTTCTTACGGTTGCTCTGAGAAAAACATGGAAAAGAGCTGAAAATGGAAAAAAGCCCCCAAGGCCCTATTTATGTGAAAAGTCCATAATGGGCTTTTGGCGGATTTGGGCCCCAACTTTCGGGCGCCCGAATCCGCCAGAAGGGTCGGACGCGGCCCATCCGACGCGCCCGAATCTCCTGGTGCGGCCACGTCACCCCGCAACAGCAAACAGCTGTGCGGGGCCTGTCGCAGCGCGCCACGTCGCCCGTCCGCGGGCGGTGGGGGTAGGTGGGGCGGAGCGCTGGTGGCGCGACGCGTGGCGCACTCAAGTGCGGGGCGCCACGCGTCGGCCGCGCCACTGCCCCGTAACAGCCGCAGGGTCCCGTGGACCGCGACCACGTGAGCCCGCCAATGCCCAGCTGACACGTGTCGAGCCCGGTCCACCATGCAGCGCCTTTTTCCCTGAACCGCGCCGCGCGCACCCGCCAATGGGAATGCCACGTGGCCCGCCCCGCGTCCATGCACCGGCGCGCTACTCCCGTGGACCGAGCGGTGTGAGCCGGCCCAATCACAAGCCGCCACGTGGCTCGGCCGGTCCACGGTCACCCCCATGCACCAGAATTCCCCGAAAACTTCCGGTAGCCCGTTTTTGGTCATCCGGACTCCAAATTAACAAGCAAATAGCCGTTTTCAAGCTTTTTCCGCGCTGAATCCAAATCCAACCTCTGTTTGGCCAAAATCCTTCTAAAAATTTCGGCAAAACAGCCGAAGGCCAAACAGTACAAGATACCACACCGGGTCCATCTGTAGCATCCCTTGATGCACGTGGGCCAGACACACCAATACTAGGTGTTCTACACAGTGGATTCATCGGAAAAGTGCATGGGAAATCTGGACCACTACATCCTCCCCCCAAGAAAAAGTTTCGTCCTCGAAACAAAAGTCATACCTCAACGGGGCCTCGAACAAGTGGGGGTAAGCATCCATCATCGCTGACTCCAGCTCCCAAGTAGCCTCACGCTCATCATGGCTGCTCCAGAGGATCTTCACATAAGGGATGGCCCGGCTGCGCAACTCTCTAACCTCACGGTCAAGATCCTCACTGGCCGCTCGACGTAGCTCAAGTCCTCAGCAATCTCCAGTGGGGTAAATCAATGATGTGCGACGGGTCATACACATATCTCCTCAGAGTCGATACATGAAACACATCATGAACTCCAGCAAGTCGGGGAGGAAGTGCAAGCCTGTAGGCAACTGGCCCTATGCGCTCCAATACCTCGAAAGGTCCAATATAACGAGGGCTCAGTTTCCACGAATCCCAAATCTCCGAATTCCCTTCGAAGGCGAGACTTTCAAAAAGACATGATCGCCCACCTGAAACTGCAAGTCTCGCCGTCGAGTGTCAGCATAGCTCCTCTGTCGACTCTGGGCGGTCTCGAGATGTCGTCGTATCAATCTGACCTTTTCCTCTGCCTCTACCAGGAGATCAGGACCCAAAGTCTTCTTCTCACCCACGTCACTCCAATATAGGGGTGACCGACACTTGCGTCCATACAACGCTTCAAACGGAGCCATCTGGATGCTCGCTTGATAGCTGTTGTTGTACGCGAACTCAACTAATCCCAAGTGTCGGTACCACCCTCCTCCAAAGTCCAGAACGCAAGCTCTCAACATATCCTCAAGGGTCTGAATAGTGCGCTCTGACTGTCCATCGGTCTGTGGGTGGAATGCTGTGCTAAATCGGAGCTGCGTCCCTAAGGCTGTCTGTAAACTCCTCCAGAAATGCGAGACAAACCTCGGGTCTCTATCAGATATGATGGAAATAGGTACCCCATGCAATCTCACTATCTCCGCTACGTACACCTGTGCCAGCCGCTCCATCGGCCAAGTCATCTGAACTGGTATAAAATGAGCGGACTTGGTGAGCCTGTCCACGATCACCCAGATCGCATCTGCCCCAGCCTGTGCTCTCGGTAATCCAGTGATAAAATCCATAGTAATATGCTCCCATTTCCATTCAGGGATTGGGAGACTCTGCAACTTGCCAGCAGGTACACGATGCTCAGCCTTCACTTGCTGACAAGTTAAACAGTGTGCGATGAATCTCCCAATGTCTCTTTTCATCCCATTCCACCAAAACTGTGCCCTGAGGTCCCTATACATCTTAGTCCCACCAGGATGGATGGTATAAGGTGTATAGTGGGCCTCTCTCAAGATCTGCTCCCGAATCTCTGCGTCCATGGGCACACAAGCTCGGTCCCTGTACCGTAGTACTCCCGAAGCATCAACTGAAAAATCCCCTATCCACCGGTCTGAATCTGCTCTCGAATCCTCATCAGATGGGGGTCCTCACTCTGTTTCTCTCGAATCCTGTCCAACAGAGTGGGCTGCACGACTAGAGACATAAGTCTAGCAGAGACCCCAGGGGACACAACCTCAAGCTCTAACCGCCTCATCTGCTCACGTAATGGCGCCTGCTCGATAATCATCAACGATAAGCTCTGCACTACCCTCCTGCTCAGAGCATCCGCGACCACATTGGCCTTGCCAGGATGGTATAGAATGTCCACATCGTAGTCCTTTAACAGCTCCAACCATCTTCGCTGCCTCAGATTGAGCTCTTTCTGTGTGAACAAATATTTCAAGCTCTTGTGGTCAGTATAAATCTCGCAGTGCTCACCATACAGGTAATGACGCCACAACTTAAGTGCAAAAACCACTGCAGCTAGCTCCAGGTCATGGGTAGGGTAATTCTTTTCATAATCCTTCAGTTGCCGAGAGGCGTAAGCAATTACCCTTCCCTCCTGCATCAGCACGCAACCGAGTCCACTGTGCGATGCATCACTATAAATCACATATCCTTTCCCCATAACAGGAAGGGAAAGGATAGGAGCTGACATCAATTTGTTCTTTAGTTCCTCAAAGCTCCTCTGGCAATCCTCACTCCAGATAAACTTGATTCCTTTACGAGTCAGACGAGTGAGGGGTGTGGAAAGTTTCGCAAAACCTTCCACAAACCGACGGTAATATCCCGCTAAGCCCAAGAAACTGCGGACCTCTGATACCGTCGTCGGTCGGGGCCAATCCCGGACTGTCTCAATCTTCGCCGGGTCTACTGCCACTCCAGCGGCTGATACAACATGGCCCAGAAAAGCAACCTCCCGAAGCCAAAATTCGCACTTTTTAAGCTTGGCATACAGCTTCTTCTCTCGTAGAAGCTGCAGCACTATCCTCAAGTGCTCCTCATGCTCCAAATCACTTCGGGAGTAAATCAGTATGTCGTCAATGAAAACAACGACAAACCGGTCCAAGTACGGCTGAATACCCGGTTCATCATATCCATAAATGCAGCAGGGGCATTAGTTAATCCAAAAGGCATAACCGTAAACTCATAATGCCCGTACCGGGTTCTAAAAGCCGTCTTGGGAATGTCCTCGGCCCTCACCCTCAGCTGGTGGTAACCTGACTAGAGATCAATCTTCGAGAACACTGACGCTCCCTTCAACTGATCAAACAAATCATCAATCCGTGGAAGGGGGTACTTGTTTCGGATGGTCACTTTATTTAGCTCCCTGTAGTCCACGCACAAACGAAGTGATCCATCCTTCTTCTTCACGAATAACACCGGTGCTCCCCACGGAGATACACTGGGCCTCACAAAGCCCACATCCATCAAGTCCTGCAATTGGGCCTTCAGCTCCCTCAGCTCAGTCGGGGCCATCCTATAAGGTGCCTTCGAGATTGGTGCGGTTCCGGGAACCACATCAATCACAAACTCAATCTCCCTCTCCGGCGGGAAAGTCGTCAACTCTGAGGAAAATACATCTGGGAACTCGCGGACGATAGGGATATCCTCGAGTCCCAGTGCCGCCGTAGGCACCTCTACAACCGTCGCCAGGAAAGCAATGCAGCCCCTACTCATCATCCGCCGAGCTCTCGACGACGAGATAGTCATCGCAAACAAAGTACTCTGACAGCCTCTAAACACGAACTCCTCCTGCCCAGGCTCACGAAGAGTCACTGTCCTCTCTCTACAGTCTATAGTGGCGCAGAACCGAGACAGCCAATCCATGCCAAGTACTACGTCGAAATCCCGGAGCTGCCGCAAGACGAGCAAGTCTGCCGGCAGGATCCAGGGTCCCAACTGTACGGGGCAATCCCTACTATACTCCTCAACATGCAAAATATGGTCTGGAATCTGAACCTCTAATGCATGTGATAATGAAACTACCTCTATACCCTGTAGGGATGCAAAAGCTCTACTAATAAATGAATGCGATGCGCCAGTATCAAAAAGAGCTCTAGTATGAACTGCAGAAATCAAAATGATACCTGCGATGACCTGGTCAGCGGCTGTAGCATCCTCTACCTGCGCTGCATAAACTCGCCCACTCGGCGCTGGTGGTCGTCGATCTGGCTGTCGCGAAGAAGAGGAAGCATGATCAGGCCTCCCATAGGCTGTAGAAGGCCCTGCCGACTGATACGGAACAGTGGGTGCCGATGCTGAAGAAGGAGCTGGAGAACCTGCTCTAGGGCACGAACTCTGGAAATGGCCGGCCTGTCCACAACGGAAGCAACGGCCCTGACTCCGGGAACACTGGAACGATAAGTGCGGCCCTCCATAAATAACGCATCGGTCTGGGCGTGACTGTCGCCGTGGCTGCTGCTGCTGCTGCTGAGATTGCTGCTACCGAGACTGCTGCTGTCGAGGCGGTCGCCGCTGCTGCTGCCAAGGACGAGGTGCTCCTGGTCTCTGGCGCCCCTGAGACCCACGACCCTGAGGAGGAGGTCGCGGAGGTCTCGAGGGTCCCTGCCCACTCGACTGCCCCTCATCCAAAGGTGCCGGGCGCTTCGCCCCTAGAGTCACTACAAGGGCTGGGGCCACCTCTGCCATCACCGCCTCTCCCGACTCCACATATAACACCTGCTCCATCGAGGCCTCCAGGGTCTGCAGTCTGCGGGAGCGAATAAGCTGATAAATATCCCGGCGCAATCCTCGCTCGAACATATAGATCTGATGTGCCTCATCCCTGGCCATGTGAGGCATACTAGCCAATAACTGATTGAATTCAGCTATGTATACGTGCACGGGCCGATCTCCCTGGCGAAGACTCCTCAACCGCTCCTCCAATCTCTGACGGACACTCTCAGGGAAAAAGGCTCCAAGGAGAAGACTGCGGAACTCAGTCCAAGTAAGAAGCTGCGTCCCCGACGACCCAGCCGGTCGCACACGCCGCCACCAAGCCTCGGCGTTGCCTTCCAGGAAATGGGTAGCCAAGAGAACCCGGAAGCGATCCTCGATGAACAAGCTCTCGAAATGACGCTCCATGGCCGTGATCCACGACTCGGCCTCCCACGGCTCAGCTCCCATACCAGAAAAATGGGGTGGGTCAAACTGGCGAAACCTCATCAGCAAATCCACCACCACCCGCTGCTCAGCTGAAGTCAGAGGTCCCGTCGCCCCCGACGGTGGTCTGCAAGGAACCGGCTCAACAGGAACGGCCGGTGCAGAGGGAACAACAGGGGGTGTCGCAACCGGGGAAGAAGGTACAGGCGAACTAACACGGGGTGCTACCCCTGGCTGCGACCTCTGCTCTAATAAAGCTATCATCCGTCCCAAGGCCTCCTCCTGACGGCGAGAAGCCTCCTCCTGGCGTCGTAAGGTCTCCTCCTGACGCTGAGAGGTCTCATCCTGACGCTGGACAACCTCCGACATCTGTGCCACCTGGGCACGGAGCTCCTGTACCTCATCCTGACGTCCCTGCCCCGAGTCCTCCTGCTCGGGCACCAAGGAAGAAGGCTGCGAGCGCGTCGCCATCCCGCGTCGCGGAGACATCACTCCCCTGAGGAGAAAATGAAGAGCGGTCAGAACCACCAAACCAAACTCGACCCAATCTCGCGAAAGTCGACAGGCATATCCCCCTTCCCCAAGGCACTATGTTGTCTGCAGCCAACATAGTTGCCACCGAAGGAAGATATGTCAATCTCTCACCCCCTCCACAGGGAGAGTTTAGAACCCAATCAAGACTTTCGCAATAAGATGACGGCTCTCACGTAAGTCATCCTAGGGTCCAACCACAAGCCTAGGGTTTCTAAGTCCTCCCTGACCTACAACCTAGGCTCTGATACCACTCTAATCTGTCACGCCCCGAGTCGAAACTGCGACCCGGGCTCGCCAACAGATCCGCCGCCCACACGGGAAGCCCCGTATGAACGTAGCGTCTAACCTGCATAAAATCCCCTACACTAAACAGATATCAGAGCTGGAATGTAAATGCTGAAATGAAATAAGTACAACTCTAGATATATACAGACCAAGTCCTCACCATAAATACATACATCTCTCAAAATAAAGAAGAGTACAACTCGATCCTCACTACAAGGTCACTCGACAAGAACTCTCAAAAGGTGAGGGTACAGCTACTCTCGAAATGACATCTGGTAGGGATCTAACTCGCGACTCCCTTACCTCGATCAGCTGGATCAGCAACCGGTGCGGCAGGAACAGAAGTAGAGGTCCCTGGGAAAAAACACCACGACGGGTGTGAGAACTACATCCCAAAGTAGTTCTCAGTGGGTGCCGCCAACAAGCCCGACGGTCTGCCCACTAAGTCTACTAGAGGCAAAAGTAACAGATGCAATGCTGGAAGAAAAACTGATGAAATAACTCTACAGCTACTATGCCTCTAACTAGATGCTCAAGGGTGAAACAGAAAGAAATCTGGTACCACTACTAACCCTCAACTCAAATCACCCAATCTATACTGACTGCCACATCGGGTCCAGTCAAACCTGCGCCTACCTACTGCCGTTACATCCACGGAGGACCGGACTTACGTAGGGCGTCCGTGACTGCCAAAAAGGAACCAGCCAGAGGGACTGTCGACAAGTCGCGATAGCAAGTAACCCGCCTAGCTCCGGAGTGGCACTCGAGGGGCGCGACCCCACCGAGCAAAGTATCTGCGCATCTATGTCGAGCTCAATGTGGCCCATGCAGGCTATAATCCAAATCCACGATCAACAAGATCGACTGTAATCAAAAGAACCCTGTCTCACTCACTGGCTGGAACACTACACAGCCGAGACCCCCTGTCCCTCAGACAGTACTCAGAAGACACCCTGATCAATAACCCACTATCTGACTCCACTCGGTCCCCCGACACGAGTGTAAATGCACCCCACAGTAATCTGACCCCTCGGCCCCCTATCTGGGCGAGGAGGAAACTAAGTCCAGATGAAATAGTGATGATAGTGGAAGTGTCTAAAGCAATAAAGTAACCTAGCCCAAGTTGGAGTTTTCTACTAGTCTGGTTGAACATGCTGCATATGACAGGGGTGCTAGGTCAAGTCCGAAGATAGCAATAAATAAGGATGTGGTGGGAAATAATAAGAACACATGCTAACTGAATAAATAAGAAATCTCAACTCATGTTCTCTAACATGCTATACTGGAGATACTAATACATGCACATCCCTATACAGCTAGAATTAGCGTACAGATCGCAAATCTTGAAAGCGAGGCCACCCACCTGACAAGTCGAACTGTCAAAAGTCCTACAGCTGATAATACCAGAAAAACAGCTACACAGAGTCCAACGGGTCCAACACTGTCCACAACTGCTCCTGGGTACAAAAACAGAGCTGTCGTTACAACTACATTCCCCCAAATCTGTCAGAATTTTACACTGAATTTCAGCTGCAAAGATGTGCCAAAATCACCTGCTGACAGTCCCCAGAAAAATCCAATTAAAATATCCTCGCGATCTACGCGTCGATAGCTTCGAAACGAGTACCTGCACGTCCAATTCCGAGTTTTCTACGCTGAGATATAAATCCGGCAAGAGAAACACCTCATTCATAACTGTCCAAATTTTCACAGATAAGAACTCGGGAAGAAGAAATATTTTCACCTTTGATTTCAGCTCAGTAAATTCTGAGAAAAATCCAGGAGATTCCTCGCGAGAAGTAGATGAACTTTGCCTTTTGAATCACCTCGATCCGATGTCGGTACGCAAAGTTATGGCCGAAACTCTGCAATGCTGTCCAAAAATCCGCGAAGAAAAAGGGGCAACAAAAAGCTCAAATACCTCAAAAATCCGTAAGGAATATGAGAATACTCTGAACATCAAAGTTAAAGTCCTACCAGTCGTGAGTCCGACGGCACGAAAATCGCTAAAAACGGAGATCGGAGCGAGTCGGGGCAGTCTACGCACCAAAACGCGACGAAACGGGTCGCCGAAGTAGAAGCGTCACTGTGCGCCGCGTCGCAGATGAAGTCGAAAAGATGATCTCCTAAAATCTCCAAAATCCTCCAAGTGGTGCTGCTAGAAGAGGGGAATATTTCTTCTTGAGGTTGCTCTGAGAAAAACATGAAGAAAAGAGCTGAAATGGGCCCCTCAAGGCCCTATTTATAGTGAAAAGTCCATAATGGGCTTTTGGCGGATTCGGGCCCCAACTTTCGGGCGCCCGAATCCGCCAGAAGGGTCGGACGCGGCCCATACGATGCGCCCGAATCCTCCTGGTGCGGCCACGTCACCCCGCAACAGCAAACAGCTGTGCGGGGCCTGTCGCAGCGCGCCACGTCGCCCCGTCCGCGGGCGGTGGGGTAGGTGGGGCGGAGCGCTGGCGGAGCGACGCGTGGCGCACTCAAGTGCGGGGCGCCACGCGTCGGCCGCGCCACTGCCCCGTACACACCCGCAGGGTCCGTGGACCGCGACCACGTGAGCCCGCCAATCCCAGGCTGACACGCGTCGAGCTACCGGTCCACCATGCAGCGCCTTTTTCCCTGAACCGCGCCGCGCGCACCCGCCAATCCGGGAATGCCACGTGGCCCGCCCCGCGGTCCATGCACCGGCGCGCTACTCCCGTGGACCGAGCGGTGTGAGCCGGCCCAATCACATGCCGCCACGTGGCTCCGGCCGGTCCACGGTCACCCCCATGCACCAGAATTCCCCGAAAACTTCCGGTAGCCCGTTTTTGGTCATCCGGACTCCAAATTAAGCAAGCAAATAGCCGTTTTCAAGCGTTTTTCCACGCTGAATCCAAATCCAACCTCTGTTTGGCCAAAATCCTTCTAAAAATTTTGGCAAACATAGCCGAAGGCCAAACAGTACAAGAGTACCACACCGGGTCCATCTGTAGCATCCCTTTGATGCACCGTAGGCCAGACACACCAATACTAGGTGTTCTACACAGTGGATTCATCGAAAAAGTTGCCTGGGAAATCTGGACCACTACACATTCCCATCTGATATGGGACTATTAGGGTATAACAGACGTCTTGTCAGAAAATACCCGATTAATCCATGCATCATCACTCGGAGGACCCTGATCAATATTTTGTTCAACAACGGTTTGATGAATTAATTCATTACCCAGTAAAAAACACTATCGATGATCTTCAAATTTTTCGAATTCTACCGGATCCTTCACATCATCGTTGTTGGCATATAAATTTTCAATTCATTCAATACCTTTATCTTGAATGACGCATGTGAGAGAATTCAAATCACTATCATAATCAAAATCTATAAATTGTGGAATATCGTTAGTATCATCATCCGTAGAGTCCATGTAGGTTTCACTTACATGCTCATCGTCACTTCTATTTATTTGCTCATTATCACTTTTCATTACATTCTCATTTTCATTGTATTTCTCACTTCCCAATCAGTACATTCTCGAGCACTAGATGATGTACCGTCATATAGATTATGATGGATAGTTGACTTGCAAAGGTATTTAGGATTAACTATTCGAATCGATTCACATTTTATGTAACTAAATCGTATAATCATTTACCGCTCATCAACTCCACCGACTAAAGATGGATCCACAGTAGTATATGGTAATGATGTACTGGCACACATGGGATTCTGTAATACTTAAAAGTCTAAATTATTCATTTTTCGCACCTGGACTAATAAAGGACAAAAAATGAAATACAAAATTATGTTGAATAGTACTTCATACGTTGATGTACGAATTCATTGGAGATCGACATAATCTCTTTGGTAATCACTATTGCATATTCTTGTGTAGTAAACAGAGGTTGAACGGTCACGTGTCGTCGAAACTTGATTCTCTACATATACTTTTATGCAACTATGAAATGGAAAAAAACTTATCACGCTACAGTCCCATGGTCACTTGATATGTCTAGTAATTCTCATTCATTAAGTCCCATTGGACATCGAACTATTATGCGTAGACGGAATTCCGCTCGATCATAATTAGTAACCTTTTATATTTCTGTTTCGAAATTCCGAACTGTGATATCGCGGCGAATTCCGATCAATTCTTTATAACCACCAATGTATTGTGGTATATTATTATTCACGACTAAATTTTTGTCCCAATGAATATAAAAAGAAACACATTCACCAGACATAATGATCTACTAAAAATAACATTATACAATATTATACAATATCATAATAAAATTATAAAATTGACTATTATGTGAAATCGAAATTTACCGAATTGCGGAAAGCGTCGGCGCGAGTTTCGTGTCGATGGAAGGCACAAATTTTGGTGACAGCGAGAGAGTGAGATGATAGTCACATAGAAAGAGTGAGAGAGAGGGAGAGATTAAGAGAAAGAGTGAGAGTGTGTGTGCGCGCATTACAAGAAAATAAACATTTTGTGGCCAATTTATTGTGGCGAATTAATGAACTCCATAATATTAACCTTTTTTCTGGCTACTTTCAACTTGTCTTCACTAATAATCTTAACTCAAATTTTCATATACCTATTGTAGGAATTTTTTAATGAACACCGCTAATTCGATGCACTATTTGCGGCCATCAATTGATTTTAGCCACAATAACAATAAGAAATAACTGTGGTAAATTTTATCACAACACATTTACTGCGAATTATGTGGCTACTTTCAATTTATTATCACTATTAATCTTAACTCGAATTTTCATTTACATGTGGTAGGGATTTTTTAATGAGCTCACTTATTCAATTCACTATTTGTAACCATCGATAAAGTTTGGCGCCATAAATAATAAGAACTAACTGTGGCGCATTTTGTGGCCACACATTTTTTAAGATTTTCGTGGCTACTTTCAACTCGTCCTCACTATTAAGGTTAATCTAAATTTTTATATATCTATGGTAGAAATTTTTTAATGAGTATCACAAATTCGATGCATTATGTGTGGCCGTCGATAGGTTTTGGCCACAACAACAACAAGAAATAATTGTGGCAAAGTTTATCACCGCACATTTTCTAAGATATCTGTGGCTATTTTGAACTTATTCTCACTATTATTCTTAATCTAAAATTTTGTTTTCCTACGTTAAGGGTTTTTTAATGATCGTCACTAATTCGATTCAATATTTATGGTTATTGATAAGATTTAGTCACAAAAAAAAAAAAAAAAAAAAACGAAATAATTGTGGCTAATTCTGTCGCCACACATTATTTAAAATTTTTGTGACTACTTTCAACTTGTACTCACTATTAATCTTAATCCAAATTTTTATTTGAGGCCGACTACTTAATTTTGCCACTATATTTACACCATATTTTGTGCCCAATATTGTATTTGACCATAAAATGTGTGGTATTATGTGTGGTCATTAAATAAATTTTGTCACAATAATTTCAACATTATTTGTAGCTGATAATAAATATTGTCATAAATTATATAATGTCTTTTGTGGCCAAAAGTACTTTTTATCACAAAACATTAGATTTTTTATTATTATTTTAATTACTATTTGCAGCCATATGGTAATTAATTGTGACGGATGTTAGAAGTTTTGTGACGAAATCTATAGCCGCAAATGCAGAGAAGATTTTGTGGCGAAATAATTTTTTGGACATAATAACCTTTTGTAGCGGTCGACCTTGTGGCAAAGCTATTCTGGCAACACAAAATGTTTAGTGGCAAATTTGTTTATTTTTGTGGTCATTTGTTTTGCCCTATTTTCTCATTGTGGTGTGTGAGAGAGGGAGAGGGTGTCACGCCCCGGGTGTAAACCAGAACCCGGGCCCGTCTACAGATCCGCCGTGCACACGGTATTTCACGCGTACACGAAGCGCTAGTAACCTGCTCAGATATAAGAGATAATAAAAAGAGCATAAAATAGAGCTGAACTAAAAACTAATACATCTCAGACTGAAGCTGGAAATAAAATACAGTACATCGGTAAAAATAATACATCTGTCTCTCCCAGCTCACCAAATAAAATACAAACAGCTAGCTAAAGCCAGACCCAAAAGTAAAGTACTACTGTCTGAGAAAAATGGTACACCAATAGTCCAGCTAACTCGCTCATCCTACCACGAGATCTATCTACACAGCCGTCCTCTCACCTCGAACCGCCGCTGAAAACCCAGCAGCACTCGCAGAAGACACTGCAAAACAAAGGAGAAGACAAAGAGGAAAGGAAAATGGGGGTGAGAACTACTAGTAAACCAGTAGCCTCCCCTAGTGGGTAAAGCCTCAAGCTCCGACGCACCCACTAGGTCTACCAGAGGCAAAAGGGAGAAGAAGAGTGGTAAACAACAAAACTGCTGAAAAAGGAAACTACCACTACTATGCCTCTAAATGCATTAGTAACCAAACTGTCCCGGTAACCGCAATCTATCCACCAGTAAAAACTGGTACTGCCTGCTGCCGCCCTCATCATCGGGCAAGTAAAGCCGCGCCGATATGATAGCAAAACTCAATAACTACCTGACCCCGACACTCCGGAGGGGAACTCGAGGGGAGCGACCCACACGAGGAAAGCATCACTAGGCATATAAAGCCGCGTCGGTGTGATAACAAACTCAATCACTGTCTGACCCCCACGCTCTAGAGGGGAACTCCCCAACGCTCCAGAGGGGAACTCGATATCTCACTATGGCAGGACTGGATCACGACTCTGATCTATGTGGGAAAACCCATCCACTAAAGGGAAACCCGATCCCCAATCTGATGCATAAGTAACCATCCGGTCAACCGCCTAATATCCGTGGTCGCTGTGATACCCACTGTCAATAATCAAGCCCAACAACCGACACCCGGTCAACTGCCCAATATCCGTGGCCACCGAAATAACCCACAATCACAATCATGTCCCACATCCGATATTTGGTCAACCGCCTACTATCCACGGTAGCCGCAATAACCCCCAATCCAAAATCGGGTAAAATAATCTGTATCCGGTCAACTGCCTACTGTCCGCGGTAGCCACAATACCCCACAACCCATAATTAAATACCACCTGTCCCCAACCCCAAGGTCCCGGCTACACTATCCCGTACCCCTGCTCAAACCCGAGCAACAAGAACCACCTGACTAAAGAATAAGGAGAAAGAAGCAAGCATGGTTTCTCCTAAGTCAAGTTACAATATGATAGTGTAGCAACAAATAGTGGCCTATCTAGATGACCATACAAGCATGCATATATCCTTATGAAAGATAAAAGAAAGTGTGACAAATAGTGGTTCCACATGTGTATCAATTAATTGCTCCGCATGGATATAACCACCATGCTAAAATCATTATCCAACCACACATGTCTATAATCCAGTAATTACCCTCACATAAATCATCCACCTATGCATGTCCAAAAGATTCTCAAGTGGTACCCTCCCATAAGACATTTCATATTATCCCAACATGAAAGTAAATTCCACATGCAAGGTTAAGTGCTAATATTACATCCATATAAACATGTATAAGTCCCAGCCACTATCAGATTTCGACAATATTATTTTCCATATGATAGGCTCACAATTATTTTAGTTTAAGCATGCATGTCCATTAAGTGATCATTCAATATGTCCAATAAAAGGATCTCTCTAATATTCCTAGTAGGTATGTCAGAATAGAGGGATATAGCAACCACCCACCTTGAAAAGCTCAATCCACAGCTGTAAAAGTCTCCTCGCTGTCCAACCTCTCAATTCATCGCAAAACACCAAAAACAGTAAACCACAGTACAAAAGTCACTTCCGGTATACAAACCAACTCCCCAAAATAGCACCTTGCTGTTTTTACAAACCAGCAGAGAAGAGGGAGATTTTCACCTGCATACAGTCCTCCAAAAATCCTAAAAAAATTACGATTGCAATCCTCACGACGAGTAGCACCAAAACGAGTATTTATACACCCCATTCCAACACCTGTAGGCCAAGAAACAATTAGAACAACATTGGAAGCCACTTCCTCAAGAACACAATCCTGCTGGAAAAACAGTACCAAAGAAGCTTAATTCTCACCTTCGAAACGATCTCAGAAAAATCCAGTAAAAATACGAGTGCGTTCCTCTCGAAGAGTAGATATCAATCGAGTCATTAAACGTCTCATTCCGATCCTCGTAGGTCAAGATAGAAAACTGACAAGCCTCCGCTATCCAAAATCTCACAGCAGAAAAAGGGGTCACAAAACACCTCGGGAACCATGCCAAAAAGACAAAATAAGGCAAAGCAATCAACACGGAAAACGAAGCCGTACCTCTCGTGAACGCGTTGCCATAAAAATTGGCTCAAAATACCATCAGGGTGATCCAAGGTGTTTTACGTACCGAAAAGCAACGATAGGAACCAAAATCGAAGAAGCGTCGAAGTGCGCCGCGTCGCAGAAAATGCCGATGCCGCAGCCTCCAAAAATTCTGGGAATCCATTAAAGGGTGGAGGAGAGAGAGAGGAAGAACTTCTCTGAAGAAACCCCTGAGAAAAAGGCCCTCATCAGCCCAAAAACGAAGAACTTCTAGACCTATTTATAGGCCTAACAAAACAATTCAAGAAATGACCATTGGGTCCCCACATTTGGGCGCCCGGAATGATTCGGGCGCAAACAGTGCGCCCGAATCCGCCCGAAATCCGACCGTTGATCAGCGCCCGGATTCACCTCAGGCTGCTATGTGGCCCCGAACAGGCAACAGCCAAGACCGCCAACCGCCAGGCGCCGCGTGGCCCGCGCGGAGGCTGACGCGTGGCGCGCCCACGGGAACCGCGCGTCAACGCGTCGGCCGCTGCGCCCATGTATGCGCCAGCACCGCCTGCGCCCCCGTGCTGCGCACGCATCCCGAGGCACCTGCCTTCCTGCTCCGTGGACCGCGCCCGTGCACCAGCCAATCCAATGATGCCATGTGTCAAATCTCGCCAACCAAAAAATGCCACGTGTCAAATCTCGTCAACTAGAAAATGCCACGTGGCACAACTCCCCGCTGCACCGCGCGCGCCTGCCCGCGCACGCGCGCCTGCCCGTGCCTGCTCCACCGCCTGCCTGTGCCTGCTCCGCCGTGCTCCGCCGCTGCCCGCCGCTGCCGGCGTTGCCTCCGGTGCCGGAACAGTACCCTATTGCCTCGAAATTCGTGCCAGGTCATCCGGGCTCCGAAAAATTCAAGTAAATAGCCCAGTTCGATCGTTCTCGCGTGCTGAATCCAAATCCGCTGTCCGTTTTGTCAAATTCCAGTTCCAAAATTTGTCGAAGGCATCCGGACAGGTAAACTTAATTTAAATTCCGCGCCGGGTCTATTTCTGAGGTCCGATTCGTGCGCAAACACCTCCAACACACGGCAAAGGCCTCCGAAAGCTGCTAAACACACTGCAGAAGCTCTATTTGTCCAACAGTAATTCTCTTACGGAAATTCGGGTCCTCACAGAGGGAGACGGAGAGAGACGGAGAATTCTCAGTATTTGGGAGATAGAGAGAGAGAAAGACAGTGAGAAAGAGTGAGAGAGAAAGAGAGAGCGAGAGAGAAAGAGAGAGAGGGTGTGTGAGAGTAAGTGAGTGAGAGGATGGGGGCGGCGGCTCTGCCTGGGGGAGGACACAGATAGAGAGAGAGAAATAGAGATTTAGAAATAGAGAGAGAGATATAGTGAGCAGAGAAAGAGAGATAGATCGATCTAGTGAGAGAGAAAGAGAGAATAGAGAGAGAGAGAGAGAGAGAGAGAGAGAGAGTGCGAAGGAAGAAGAAAGGGGAAGAAGAAAGCGGGTGTATAGTGGATCGAACACGATGAATCATTCACCGTGTTCAACTAAAACATACTCAGCTCCTAGCCCGCCCGCGTGGTGCACACGTGGCGCACGCGTGGGAGACATATGACCATTTTTGTAATTTCAAATTTTGTAGGACTATTTTTAAAATTAAAAATTTTTAGAGAGCTAATTTCAAAAAGAAAACCCTTTTACTTAATATTTTTTAAATTTACTGTATATAAATTCAAGATGAGATGGACAATAATCTAATCCAATCGTCGGAATTAGTTAATATTTGTATGTAATATTAAGATATTTGATATAAATAAATTAATTTTATTAAAAAAATATTAAATCATTCAAATTAATTTTATTTAAAATATATGCTATTTTATTAATTTAATGTTGGACTAGTTGAAAATTTTTGGTTTTTTGAAAAAAAGAAAGTAAATATAAGATAATGCGAATTCACTATTTGGCTAGAATTTTTCAATTTTATATTTATTATATGGCTATTGAGGTCAAAATTGTCGCCACGAGAGACGTGCTATAGTCAAGTCAGACCATCGGCTAAGGATATCAGCCGATAGAAGAAATAGCCGATGTAAAGGATCAAGAATCGGTTGCTTGAGCACAAAAAGGAAGAGCTAGGAAAAGAAGGCATGAGATTTTGGGCATGAATCACGCAACTAACGCGAAGATGGCAAGCTGCGCCCTGCATCGGGAAGAGACGAGGATCACACCTCGGTGCGCCAATCTTGGGGATGAACGTGGACGGAAAAGAGCTACTATACAACCGATAAGAATCAACTTAAAAGTAAATAGTTGAGCGATACGCGATGACTCCCCACTGATCACGCCGAAACGGCAACCATACACTTGGTTCGGGCGAGTATAAATAACCGAACTATAAAAAAAACGGGTCCTACAACCTCGTAAGCCAGTGACCACCCCTACATTTCAATACCTTCAATACCTACATCTACAGCTTTCCTAGATAGATTTTCATACCAACATTTACCGCTTTATTTACAGCTTTCCTACGAGTAGTTTTACTTGTAATCGTTCCTTGAAACCCTTTCCTCAAGCAATACAACTTTCAATCGGCTATTCGGCCATGTCAATTCCTATCTCTAAATTCCAGTTCGGCTCCTCCAGGCCGAGCTTCATTAAGAGTTTGATTGAGAAGAACCTGGCCGAGCAGGTCCCTCCTTGGCCTAATCGTTTGGCACGCTGCGCATCACATCAGAGGGTCAATTTGAAGGCCGATCGCAGACCGGATTAGGTCAACGATCAGCGGCGCATTTTGGTTGGTGGGACCCTTAAGTAAACTCTACGAGATTTTGGGTGCGAATCACGCAGCTAACGCGAAGATGGCAAGCTGCGCCCCGCATCAGAAAGCGTCGATGATCACGTCTCGGCGCACCAATCTTGGGGATAAGCATGGACGAAAAAGAGCTACTGTACAACTTGTCACGCCCCGCGGTCGAACTACGACCCGAGCTCGCCAACAGATGCGCCCCCTATACGGAACTCCCCGCATAGATGGAGCGTCTAACCTGCAAATATCAGATCTATAGCTATACATGTATCAGAGCTAAAAAGTAAATAGCTACAATAAAACTCATCAACTGTACATCTGAAATGAAAATATATAATCCATCTCCTAAAATAATAATACATCACAAAGTCTCAAACTGTACAGTGCTAATACAAAAGTACAATAGGGTATAGCTCTAGCTCTCACAAAATGCAGGGTAAGGAACTAATCAGCCACGCCCTTACCTCGGTCAGCTGTCTCCGCATGAGCTGAAGCAGGAACAAATACCTCTAAAAAATACACACCACAACGGGTGTGAGAACTACACCATCAAATAGTTCTCAGTGGGTACCATCTCCAAGATCCACGATATGCCTACTAAGTCTACCGGAGGCAAAGGTAACATTGTACTGAAAAGTAGTAAACTGAAAAGAAAACTACTGCTACAATGCCTTAATAACTCATGCTCAAGAGAATGAAAGTCAACAATGAACATGCTATGCAACCACTCGCTCACGAGGTGCTCTCATATCAACCCAATCTATCTGACTGCCACATAGGGTCCGGTCAAGCCTGCACCCCCTACTATTCCAACGTAGGATGTCCAATCGGGCAATCTCAATATGTAGTGATTCGGCTCTTAGGTGTATTTATGACTCATATGTAAATTATTTAAGCTCTTAAGTGAAATAAAATTATTTAATGTTTAAAAGTCGGTCGGTGCGTGGTGCGGGTATTTTTCTGGCAAAGAGCTCGAAAAATGAAGACCGACGGTGCGATCGGATCGGGAATCCAATGTACGGATCTCCCGGAATGGGGTTTCTAAGATCGCGGTGACTTAAGGCGCGCATCGGAATTCGTGTAAAATATCCGACACGCTTTCTGAGGAAGTTTGGATATTTCGTGTGATTAATTAATTAAGGAATTAATTAATCGGTGACGATAAATTAATTTGGAAATTTATTTCCTATGATTATTTAATTAGAAAATTAAATAATCGGTGACTAGGATTTAAAAGGTGGGATTTATCTCGTGGATCAGATATTTATTGTTAAGAGATAAATATCCGGATATTCGTGAGTTTTTCCTTTTTACGTACGTATGAAATAAAGAGGAAAATAATCAAATAAATAATTAAATAAGAGGGGATTATATAAGTGATCCCGGTTATCGGAAGGAAAGAAAAAAAAATAAAACCCTAATCGGTGAGGAGAAAAAGAAAAGACGGAACCCTAGCCGGAAGAAAGGAAAAGGAAAAGAGAAGGAGCCCGACCTTCCCGAACAACGAACCGAAGGCAAGAACGCGACCGGGCAACCTTTCCGGCGATCCTTTCGGTTAGTAAAACATTGTAGTTATTTTTTCGAGATTTTTTCGTTATTTCTTGTTGAGTTTTCGGGCTTCTCCGTCGTCTCCGTCTCCGTCGCCGCCATCGTTGTCGTGGTAGGGCGCGGAACGGACGACGGAGACGCGCGATGCCGCTAGGGCATCGCGCGGAAGGACGCCGTGGACGGACGGTCGCCGCCGCGAGCGGCGACGGCGGAAACCGCACGGGCACCGCGCGGGCCGTACCCGCGCGGGCGCCGCGCAGGCACCGCGCGGGCGCCGTGCGAGGCGCCGCGCCGCGTGGGCCGAAACCCACGCGGGCGCCGCCCGCGGAGACGCGCCGCGCGGTTTCGAGCCGTGCGGGGCTCCGGCGGGCGGCGACGGCGGCGCGGGGTTCCGGTTTTCGGTGAACCGGACGGTGTTGGACTTTTTCCGTCAAAATAAGTAAATTGGGTTTTTCGTTTTGAGATGTTAGTACGTGTTTTTGACTATAGTTTACCGTTGCGGACTTTCCTTAGGTCCAGGTGCGCAGCGGGAGTGTGTGAAAGATCCAGGTGTTCCGATCTCCCCGCAACAAGGTGGGTACAGTTGCTATAAGTGCAACAAGTGCAGTAAGTGCATCTATCATCATAAAAAGGCTTTCAATTTGTCTAACAAAGTAGATGGTATGTTAAATCCTTCGCTTGAATGTTCTGGGTAATCTAACATGATAATGGTTGCGGCTGAGGTCGCGGTGCTTAATACACGCCGATCTCGGCAAGGCTGGTTTCGGATGCTGCACGTACACAGGCGGATTGGCCTCCGCATGGGTGTACTTTTCCGGAGAAGTGGTCTGAATGACCCGTGTGCCCCACGTGTGTAGGGTGGGGACCTCTTCACGACAGCTAAAGGTGCCGCACTAGCTCCGTGAAGAGGTTAAAAGCATCAAAGTGGTTGTGCACGAGGGGAGACTTCCGTCTCTCCGACAGGTACTCTGGGGTTGGTGCCTAGCTTAATTGGTAAATTTGGGATTGGTGCCCAGCTTAATTATGTACAGGGTTTTAGCGAAAGGTTCCGGTGTAATCGGTTTGCTCTTTATTCCTTGTTAATATTAGACATCTACTTTGTTTGTCACTGACTTTACCCACTCCGTGACAGGTTTGATTAGGTGCGTTAGCCGGGATGGCGGTGAGACTGCGTCGCGAGGACCGTAGTCAGGATCTCTTGGGTTTATCTCATTTCTTTTATGCTATTATTAGTTGAATTTGCTTTTGTGGTTTGTATTAGTTGTGAACAATTATTAGTTGGCACTGTGGATGGGATGTACTTTTATGGTTTAGCTATTGTTGGTGATGTTTTCATGCGCGGCATGTTTTTATGAAAAACCAAACGATTTCGAAAACGTTTTCCCAAATCGGAGTGCCGTGTGGGCACGGATTTTACAACCACTGGTTTTATCCTTTCCAAACGGTGACGCCGCTTCAATAATTTGAATGTTGAATTGCTTGAAAAATAAGGTGTCGGGTGGACATCGGTTTTCAAACCAGTAGCTAAATGAATGTTCTCTACTATGTGATTAATGTCTACTGCATGGTTGATGGTTGTTGTGAATGGGACGCCGTGCATATACAAAGGAGACTCTGTCCGTTGGCAGAGTGAATTTGTGTATGTGGCGGTCTGACACGCACCGGGGATGAGGTTGATGTTAATTGATTAAGAAAAGAAAAATTTATACACGCACTTTTCCGCTTGTCTTGACTTAAAAACCCCCGGGGGCGTGACACAATATCACGCTAAACTGCCTCAATAGGCCCAGCATTCAGAGCAGCATCTCGAAGGGAGCGACCTCACCGAGGATAATAGCATATCGCAATAGCTCAAAAAATGGCTCATGTAGGCTATAATCCATGATCAAACAGATCGAAAACTTAGTACGCCTAACTAGCTCACGACGAGTGTCGGAGAACTCTCAACGACTTACTCTGATAATGCCCTAAAAAATCCCATGACACTAGAAACTCAACCAACTGAGCTATAAAAATCTATTCGGACCCCAGGCACGAATATACATTCATACTGTACTATCCGGACCACTCATAATTCTCTTAGTGTTTAAAAATAATTTAAAAATAGAGTTTTAGCTAAAAATAATACAGAAATATTTATGAAGGTCCTGATACAGCTCGAATGACAGATAAACGGCATAATCTAGTGTCAGATGGTCTCAATATCATGATAAAATTATTTGGGGTTCAATAACCTCTACCAGTAAATTTTTAGGCAACTATCAGATTTTACCAGCTATAATAACAGCTAACATAATCATGCTGTTGAGACCAACATTTTTCGCCACCTAAGGAAGTGACACGTTGCGTATACCATCGGCTAAGGGTATCAGCCGATAAGAGAATGACTCAACAAATAGGGACCCGCGTCTTGACCAAGACCGACCTCAGTCGCCGGAGAGTCCGACACATGGCGCACGCCATCGGCTAAAGGCATCAGCTAATAGGAGAAGCGGCCAACATGAGGTTATCATCTCATCCAGGACCGACCTCAGCCAAAGGCAAATATCAGACCGCCTCAGTCGAACGACGAAGAAAGCAAAGTCAGGATCAACTCTCAGCTGCTTGAGCCATAGAAGGAAAGATCTTAGAAGGAAAGAGTATGAGATTTGGACGCGAATATCGTAACAGACTCCAAAACGGCAATCGGCGCCCAGCATTGGAAAGCGCCAAAGATCATGCTTCGGCACGTCGATTATGGGATGAATTGAAATTGGATGGAAAACGACTACTATCCTATTAAGGAGAATCGACTAAAAAGGAAGTAGTTGAGGAATTAATGATGATTCCCCTTAGATCACGCCGATTACTAAAATCGACAGTAATACACAAGCGAACCAACGAAGGAAAAGAGATTCTGCAATCTCGTAAGCCAGGATTGTTTTTTCATATCTTTCATATCTACATTTACCGCATATTCTAGGAGTAAGCTTACTTATAATTTCTATCACTTTCCTCTTTGTGTCCCCTTTCATATCAATATAAAGCACTAATCGGCTCCTTAGCCGTGTCATTTTCTTGTTTCTATTATCTGGTTCGACTACTCTAGGCCGAACTCAGCCTCTCTCTATCTCTATATCCCGATTTGGCTAATTTAAGTCGGACGGTCGTGAGAACTATTTGAGAAGAACCCGGCCGAGCAGATCCCTCCTCAACTCGATCGGTTGATCTATTGGCACGCGGCGCATCACATTCAAGAGGGTCAACCACCCCCCAGGGCCGATCGATGACCGACATTTTCAGCCCCTACACATGCTAAAAATCTAATTAGCATATTTAGAGGTATTCCATAAAGTTTGGAAGAATTCCAACCCACCTCAAGCGCTAAACTAATCCACAGCTAGAAATCGGGGTGGCTCGAACCACTCCTTGGAGCAACTGGAGCTCCACAGGCATGACCACAGGGCCTCAGTAATCCACAGTCTGAAGTAAGCAGGAGCTTCAGGAGGCAACGAACACAACCACAAAAATCTGGACAACCTCACTTCCACCTACCCACAGGAGGTTCGGCTAGTTCCAACAAGCCCCAATCCACGCTCACCACCAACCCATCTAAACACTTCACAAGACAAAGAAGAAACCCCAAAAAAATTGGGCATGAGGGCTTTGTACAGCCATTGATGGAGGAGCTCAAAAATCCCTAGAAAACTAACTGAAAACCATCCAAAAATCCAATAAACATCGACACCTACCTGTTAAGGAATTTGTTTTGGCGTATTTCGTGAAGTGTTTAAGTCTTGAAAATTGAAGATGAAGAATTGTGGATCATATACATCAATCTCAAGAAGAATAAATTCAAAATGATTAGGTACGTTTAACTAAATAATTTTGGTGATCCGAATACATTCATGTAGTTTAGAAACAAGAATTTGTTAAGGAATTTGTTTTGGCGTATTTCGTGAAGTGTTTAAGTCTTGAAAATTGAAGATGAAGAATTGTGGATCATATACATTAATCTCAAGAAGAATAAATTCAAAAGGATTAGGTACGTTTAACTAAATAATTTTGGAATATTTTTCATCGCATAAAAATAAAAAACTGGACAAGTTGAGTGTTCAGGATCCGGATCAGAGCATTCCAGTCCGAACCCCGAATAGAGTTGAGTTCATGTGTAATTCCAGTCCGGAATAGTCCCCAATCAGTCCGGACCCCGAACTATGTGTTTGCTGAAATCGTATGAACAGTCCGGATCAGGCAATTCCAGTCCGGACCCCGAACTTGTTTTTCTGGAAAAATTCTGTCAAAAGACGACAGTCCGGATAAGACTAATCCAGTCCGGACCGTCGATCATGAAAATTCCATATAAGTTAGTTTTTGATGCTTATCTCTTTCCAAAGGTTTCTAACCTATAAATAGACCCTTATTTTCATCTTTTAGAGTTAATCAAAATAACGGAGATAATCAAAATCCACATATAGAGAAGAAAGGAAAACACGATTAATTTTATGTTTCTTCGTCTATATTATTCAATTTGATTCTAGGGTTTCCAAACTCTTATTTCTTGTAGAATCAAATTGAAGAATACTTAGATGGTGTTTTCTTATCTATCTTAGATCGAAGTATTCGGCGAAGCCTTGTGGATTCAAGGTGCTACCGCTCTCGTGGATTCGGAGCGAGGTACGTTCATGTGATCGATACGTGCTACATTGGTGAAGACCGTGGATTCAGTTGGACGTCGTGGATTCGATGTTGGACGTCGTGGATTCGGCGTTGGACGCAAATCGTGGATTCGAGGCGCGTTGTGGAGCGAGTGGAGAAGATCTACTTGGAGCGTATGGAAAAGCTTGAGTCGTAGTGTTATGGTAAATCACCTTGTACGTGTTTAATCTTAGTGGATTTCGCCATGTTATCGGTCCCATGGTTTTCTACTCCGGTGATGGAGTTTTCCACGTAAAATCTTGCGTACTTTATTTATTTTCCGCATTGGGTTATTTTTTACGCAACGATTTGGTGTGTTTATTGCTTATACCTATTCACCCCCCCTTTAGGTGGTTTTTCTCCTATTTAGATCCATTATTAACATAACCCACAAGTGGTATTAGAGCGGGAATAGGGTTGTAAAAAATGGTTGAAGGTGGAAACATCAATAGACCACCGTTCTTCGATGGAACAAATTATGCATATTGGAAAGTACGCATGAGAGTGTTTTTAATTTCCATCGATGAACGGGTTTGGCAATCAATTGAGTTTGGATGGTCATATCCTACTGAGATTATTGTCGGTGTTGTCACCATCAAACCTAGGTCGAAGTGGACTAAGGTAGAAATTGATGCATCTTCTTACAACGGCAAGGGAATTAACGCCTTATTTAATGCCTTGTCTCAAACTGAGTTTTCTCGCATCTCGCCATGTGAGACCGTGAAAGAAATCTGGGATGCTCTACAAGGTACACATGAGGGTACAAGTTTAGTGAAGATTCAAAAACTGCAAATGCTTACTAGCAAATTTGATTCAATTCATATGGCAGAAAATGAATCTTTCATAGATTATTATACACGATTGCAAGATATCATAAATACATGTGCTAATTTGGGAGAGAAAATTTCAGAATCTAAAGTTGTAAGAAAAATTTTGAGAACTCTTACTGAAAGATTTCGCCCTAAGGTCGCAGCCATTGAAACAGTAAAACACCCGGACGAAATCAAAGTAGAAGAATCAGTTGGTGCACTTTAAACATATGAAATGACTTTTCCTACTAACTATTCTTCTGGAAAGTCTTCCTCTTCTTCTAAGTGTTCAGGTTTTGCATTGAAAACAACAAAAGAAGAAGACGCGGATTCATCCTTCTCAGACGCTGATGATAAGTTATCAATGGAGGATTTTGAGAAACAGATTGTGTTCTTGACAAGAAAATTTTGCCGAAGCTTTCGAAGGAGAAATTCAAGCAAACCATCATTCTTTGTTAAGTCCAAGAAATGCAAAGGAAATTCAAGCTTTAAATCAAGAAAGCAAGAAGGTTCTTCAAAGGATAAGAAGAACACCGAGGGACAAATCCGGTGCTTCAAATGCCGAGGTTTTGGCCATATCTCAATGGAGTGTCCCAACAAGAATCCGTCAAAGAAGAAGGCTATGCAAGCCGTCACATAGGATGACACTTCCTCTTCTGATGAGTCATCTTCCAGCGATGAGGATAACAATTCCACAGAATTCATTGCGTCCACAACTTCACCTTTCGTGTGTTTTTCAGTGATTTCCTCTGGTTCATTATCCATCTCCTCCTTGAATGAAAAAACTGCAACGGAAGATGAACCAAGCGATTCCGAAGATGAAAATTTTGCTTTTGCCAATCATAAAGTGTTAAAGGATTCAAAGAAATTGGCAAAGCATAACAATAATTTGAGAAGAAATTTGTGGGATCTTGAAGAACAATCCAACGAAGCAATTTCTCTCTCAAAAGCTCTTGAAGAGAAAAAGGACAACTTGATCAAGATAAACACTTCCCTTCAAGAGAAGAATGGGCATTTCGAGAAGGAACATATCAAATTGGTGGATAAAGCAAATCACTTCCTGAAGCTCCACTCCGAGGCTCAACAAGAAAAATTGGAGATGACAAAGACCATATTCCACCTTAAGGAAGATTTGAAGCGATTCTCTTCAGGAAGGAGCAAGTTGGATAAATTGCTTGGTCTCAATCAAACGAATCGTTTGGGCCTTGGATACGTTAGAATTGGTGAGGATCCAAGTTTGAGTGGTACGAAGTTTGTGCCTCAGTCGGTTGCTCCTCCTCTGACGAAAATCATCGCATCCAATGTTAACAAGTCTACCTCATTGCGTTCAAGTTCAACGTCTACCAAGGTATGTTATCGTTGTGGTTTTGCAGGGCACATAAGACGGAATTGCAAGTATAGAGTCAAGCGGCCAAATCAAGCAATACTTGCAACAACTACCAATAAGTTCATCCACCAGAAGTTTCACAAGAACCATTTAAAGGTGAAGAACAATTGTAGTACACTACCCGAGATGACATTGTCATGGAACATAAAGAAAAGTGATCAAACGTACAAGACGTGTTCACCAAAGAGATCAACGTCACGATCATTGCCGACGTATTCCAAAACTTGTAAGGTTTGGGTGCGCAAAGGTGAACTTTTTTCTTGTCTTGTCATTCATACATCACTACATGCATATGACAATTCGTCTTGGTATCTGGACGGTGGTTGTTCCCATCACATGACTGGTGATAAAAACTATTTTCAATCTTTAGTGAAAACCTCCATAGGACTTGTAGTTTTCGGAGATGGTCGATCTTCAAAAATAGTCGGCAAAGGAACAATTGCTATTCCAGATGGTCCGGTTTTGAATAATGTCTTATTTGTTGAAGGCCTTAAGACTAACCTCATAAGCATTAGTCAATTGTGTGATAATAATTTTTCAGTTAATTTCTCTTCTGTTGAATGCATTGTAACTGACGAAAACCATTTATTTTTTTTGAAAGGGGTTAGATCTCAAAATAACTGCAATGTAGTTCCTAATAATTCTCTAGATCATTGTAACCTAGTGTCACTTGATAATGAAACTCTTTGGCATGAAAGACTGGGTCACATGAACTTTAAGGAACTATCTAGAATATCTAACAAAGACATAGTTAGAGGTGTTGTCACGCCCCGGGGACGAAACTGTGACCCGGGCTCGCCAACAGATCCGCCGCCTATACAAAACCCCGCATAGGCAAAGCGTCCTACCTGCAAGAAAAGGGACTACAGTTAAACATATATTAGAGCTAAAAATAAAAGTGCTTTAAAACTAAAACCAATCATCTGTACAACTAAAAATAATGATATAATATCCATCTTCCATAAATAATAATCATACCATATCCTCAAATACAATAAACCAGAACTCAGAAGGGAGGTAATATGAAATAATACATCAGTGTACAGGCTCTCAGTACAAGTCAGATCCTTACAATACAATGATCTCTCAAAAGCGAAAAAATAAATAATCTACTGACTGTACTCAGGATCTCCAATGTAGGGGTACCGCTACTCTCCATAGACGGGTAGGGATCTAGCTCGCGACTCCCTCGCCTCACACATCAACCGCAGAATCAGCAACATCCGCTAAGACTCTGCAAAACAAAGGAGAGAAAGAAAAAAGGAGGGGGAAAACCCCCAATGAGTGTGAGAACTACACCAAAAAGGGAGTTCTCAGTGTGTACCACTGCCAGGCCCGACGATCTACCCACTAAGTCCACTAGAGGCATAAGATAACCATGCAGTAAAAACTGAACAAGAAAGCTAGAAGTTCTCAACAGCTACCATGCCTCTATCTAAATGCTCAACAGGGGAGAACCAAAGAAAGGTATGCAACTACTAGCACATGAAGTGCACAATCGACCCAATCGAGCAGACTGCCACATCTGGTCCAGTCAAGCCTGCGCCCACCTACAACCACCTTCCACAGCCGGGCAGGAATTACGTAGGGTGTCCATACGGACTAACTCGCTATCGAATAGTGGCTCCTGCAGGCTATAGTTGAAATCCATGCTCTCACTCAGAATAGATAGACTCAAGATGCTCAACATCTCGCACAACGGTCGAAAACTCACAACGACCATGGGACCACCGTTAACACCAAACGGTTCCCAATAATACTAGCACTGATCTAACACAGCTACTAGATTCAACTCAGCCCCCCTGACACGAGTGCAACAATAAAGTACCTACTTGTAATAAACCCAATCAATGGACCAGTACGAACTGGTACTGCCTGCTGTGCCTGCCGTATTGGGTATGCTGGCCAACGCATTGCACCGAAGAGAAGAAGGAGTCTCAAGGACTCAAAGCCTGTCTGTTGCAAACTCCGGAGTGGCACTCGAGGGGAGCGACCCACACGAGTAAAGTATCTCAGTAACTAGTAACATAAGTATCATAAAACAGCAAGACTAGATCACGACTCTGATCAAAGTGGAAAAACCCATCCACTACGGAGAACCCCGGTCCTCAATCAGATGCAATAGTGCTCAATAAGTGGGAAACTCCGTCCACTAGAGAAAACTGATACCCAATCTGATGCATAAGTAAATATCCGGTGAACCGCTCAGTATCTGCAGTTACCGGAATGCCCCACAATCCATAGACCCGTAACCGACCTCCGGTCAATCGCCCAATATTCGCGGTTGCCGCACTATCCTACCATCCACAATCAAGTACAACCAACACTCGGCCGACTGCCCAATGTCCGCGGTCACAGCAATACCCACAATCAAATCCGACCTATCCCAGATCCAAAGTCTCGACTACACTATCCCAAACCCCTGCTCGAACCCGAGCAACCTGAATCTAGAAAGAAAGGAGAAAGAACAAACATGATTTCTCCTAAGTCAGATTCCAACATGATAGTGTAGCAATAAATGATGGCCTATCTAGATGTCCATATAAGGATACAAATGTCCTCAAGGAAGATAAAACAAATATAATAATTAGTAGCACCACCTGCCAAATCCACTAATCCGCTATACCTGTTCAATCCCATGGTCCATCAAAAAGAATGATCAGAATAATACCCGCACATAGATATAGCCACTATAACAAAACTATGCTATAGCGACACTTTTAAGTGTTGCTAAAAACTAAAAAAAAATGCTGCTGGAAAAAATACCGACACTTGTCATTAGTGTCGCTATATGTGCCGTCGCTAGGGTGTATAGCGACACATTACTATAATGTGTCCCAAAAATGTGTCCCTATAACCTAATTTTGGATATAGATGGACTATAAATGGGACACTTGTAAAAAGTGTCACAAACATGTGTCCCTATAACCTAATTTTGTTGTAGTGAGCCTCCTACTCCATCGAGTAATCATATCATAAAGGACTATGTGCAACATGGCATGCTAAAAGATCACTACTATAGTATATCAATCTCCATGATCTAGGCCATTCCTCAAGCTTCCATCTCGATGCAAAATATAGTACAATTAAACATGCATGCTAATAATCACATAGGGTAAATTCCCTTAGGTAAGCATTCATTATTCATTATCATGGATATCCAAATCATGCAAGTCCTCAATAATATTTAACATGAACATTCACTTGTAATTCCTTGTACAATTATCATTTGTAAGCTTACCCCTTAATCACAAATATTGTACCCTAAACATGCATGCATTCCAACATACAGAATTAGAGAACCGTCCACCGGTTCTGGAGATGAAGCAACCCAGAAGCACTTTCCGCAGGCAAGGCCGAAGTCGGTGAAGTGCGTAGTCACACGCTATCCAAAATCCGCCGAAACTTCACCCTTGGTACTCAGTCGCACAAGCCTCTGCCTCAACCAACAATGCAACCACATACAACAATCGAATACCCCAAGTACCCAAATAGCACACGCTGTTTTACAAACCAGCAGAGAAGAGGGGGGATTCTTACCTACTTATAGTCCTCCAAAAATCTCAAAAAAATCACGGTTACGATCCTCGCGACGAGTAGATCCAAATCAAGTATTTATACATCCCGTTCCGACACCTGTAGGCCAAGATATAAATACAACAACGTGGGTATGCCGAATTATCACAAACAGAAATCTGTAGGAAACCAGTCCGAAAGAAGCATAAATATCACCTTCGAAGAGTCCTCCAAAAATTTCAATAAAAATACAGGTGCGTTTCTCTCGAAGCGTAGATATCAATCGAGTCCTTAAACGCTTCATTCTGATGCTCGTAGACCGAGAAAATCCAACAATACTCCACCGCTGTCCCGTACCTCGTAGCAGTACAAAGGGTCACAAAAAAGCATCGAGAACCATGCCAAAAATCCAAAATAAGGCAAAGTGATCAACACGAAAATCGAAGGCGGACCTCTCGTAAACGTGCTACCACAAAATTCGGCTCAAAAGTCCCTTGGGGTAGTCTAGGGGGTCTCTCGGACTAAAAAGCAATGGTAGTCCAGGGGGTCTCTCGGACTGGAGTGCGCCGTGTCGCAGAAAACACCGATACCGAGGCCTCCAAAAATCTTGGGAATCCATCAAAGAGTGGAGAAGAGGGAGGGGAGGAACCTCACTGAAGAAATTGCGCAGAGAAAAGCCTCGGAAAAACTCGAAAACGGAGGAACGGAGGGGAGGAAGGCCTATTTATAGGCCGGGAAGAACAAATCAAGAAATGACCAAGGTGTCCCCGGTTTCGGGCGCCCGAATCATTCGGGCGCCGAAAACCCAGTCGGACACCCCCATCTGACCAGTGCCCGAAACACTGAGGTGAAGCCACATCACCCCCGAACAGGAGACAGCCAAGACCACCACCCGCCAAGCGCCACGTGGCCCGCGCCTACGCTGACGCGTGGCGTACCCACGCGCGGGAACCAGCGGTCAACGGTTCGGTCGCCACGCCCACGTGCGCACTGCCAGCGCCGCCTATGTCACGCCCCGGAGGTTCTAAATAAGCGAAAAAACATGTATCTTTTTTTTTTTGAAATTAACCTCGCCCACCGGTGCGCACCAGACCCGCCACATATACAAATTTACTCCACAAACGGACGGAGTCTCCTTTGTATATGTACGGCGTTTCAATTACAACACATACTTTTACCATGCAATAACGATGAAACCAAAGGGAGAGATCACAATTAATCACAACCACAATTACTACAACAAGATTGAAAGGATAAATCCACAGGTTGTCAAACGGTGTCCACACGACACCCGGTTTTAAAAACGTTTTCACAAATCTCTTTTAGGCGGCAACATAACTTGAAAGGATAAATCCACGGATTTGGAAAGCAGTGCCTACACGACACTTAGTTTGAAAATGTTTTCGAAATCATTTTGCTATTTGAAAACATGCCGCATACAAGTCTAAGATAAGCACAATAAAAGATATCACCACTAAGTTAGGATCTCAACCCAACATCCACATTGTTCCACCAACAAGTAATCACTAGCCTACTAACCAAAAGCAAAAGGGATAACCGAAAGTAAATAAGGCATTTTACAGCCTCAAGTGGCTAAGACCCGCCACATATACAAATTCACTCCCCAAACGGGCCGCCTCCGGTGCGCACCAGACCCGTCACATATACAAATTCACTCCCCAAACGGGCGGAGCCTCTTTTGTATATGCACGGCATTCCGAGCACGATAAATACTTTAACCATGCAACAATGAACGACAACGAGGAGAGATTACACTTAACCCTGCAGTCACATTTATCATATTGAAACTACAGCATAACCCCATAGGTTTGAAAGTCGGTGTCCACACGACACCCGGTTTTCCAAAATATTTTCGAAATCTCTTTTACGCGGCCACTACACTTGAAAGGATAAAACCACGGGTTTTGAAGTCAGTGCCCACACGACACTTGGTTTGAAAATACTTTTGAAACTATGTTTGTATTTGAAAATGAGCCGCAATCATACATCTTAACATTAACGTATAAGAGAAGGTCTACACTAAGTCCTCAATCCAACATCCACGACAACCCATGCACAAGTAATCACAGCTAGACTAACCAAACACAATAAAAGATAACCATAAAATAGTAAAGTTTAATAGCCTCAAGGGCTAGGGTCCTCTAACCGTTGCCTTACCATCGTCCCGGTTCCCACCCCTGCTTGGACCTGTCACAGTGTGGGTAGTAAGTGACTGATAAAGTAGATATAAACAATAAACGCAATAACTGAAAAGACAAATCGATACACCAGAGCATTCACTTCCCCCTCATGAGTCGCTAAATCCCTGTCACAAACAAGCTGGGCTCCTACCCTAGAATTTAAAAACAACCTGGGCTCCAACCGCAGAATACCGTACTCATTTTCTTGGTGCCACCAATCCCCTCCACTGCCCAAGTAGCAGTCGCCTCTCCTTGAGGGATCCCCATCATCGCTAGTCATGGGGTACACGGGTATCATTACCATCTTTCCGAAAAAATACACCCTGTGCGGTGGCCAAACCGCCGGTGTGCGTGTAAGCAATATGAGCATATAGACTGCCATGCGACCTCAGCCGCCTCAGTTAGAACATAAAACAGTATTGCGACCTCAGCCGCCTCAGTTAGAATATAAAACAGGATTTACATGCAATGGGGTTAAAAAGTTTACCAAAACATCCACTTTATCATGCAAAATACTCAGGAAGGACATTACACTGAAAATAACCAAAGGTACCCACCTGAAACGAAGATAACGACCACGTCGGGACCCTCCTAGGCAATCAGAACTTCACGCGGCCTAATAAAATAACCAAGAACACCATTTAACACTTTTACCCTAAACAGGCAAAATCAGTGGTCGCGACCACTGTAACAATAGACCGACAAAAAATCAAAATCACTGTGCCAAGCAGACCGTGCCGTCCAACAAAAAACCGTCGAACCAAAAACTGACCCCAAAGAACTACATCGTTGTTAAAAATATCGTCGTGGTCAAAAACACTAAAAAACGATGCGAAACGGGCCGAAAACGGAGCTACCGGACCCTTCCGTTGGGGGCTGGTGCACGGCTGAGGCGTGAACCGGGTTCATGCTCCTAGGCGGCGGCGTGCGCAGACCTGGCTCACCTCGGGCGCGTGCACCGGCGATTTGGGCCGGGCCGGTGCACGGGCGAAGCGCGCACCGGGCTCACGCCCGCAGGGCGCGGCGGTACGCACCGGCTGCATGCTGTGGGCGTGCATCGTGCTACGCGGGCCGGGCTGGCGCACGCGTCTGTGTGCCGGGTCTGCGCCTTCGGGCTACGGAGGCGTGCGCCGGGTGCACGCCCAGACTGTGCACTGCGAGGCTGCGGGGCTGTGCTGGTGCACGGAGGCGTGCATCGGGTCTGCACCTTCGGGCTGCGGAGGCGTTCGCCGGGTGCACGCTTGTGCCGTGGACCGCGTGGCTGGGGGGGGCCGTACGTGTGAGGTCCCGGAATCCCCTGCGTAGGAGTTGCTGGTCGTTGGGCAGCTTTTAGTGGCCGTGGGAGTGTTTGTGCGCGTGTCGGACCCAAGAATGAATTGTGATGCAATTTGGGATTTAGTTGCATCACTGGAGGCCTGCGTGTTGTGTCGCTGGTGGTTGCGCGCAATTTGGACACAAGTGTTGGACTTCGTGCTTAAAATGTGACCCCGTGGGAAATTGGAAGACCCGTCGGGTGTTTAGAGGTGATTTCGCGCGATTCGGATGTCAGAATTGGACTCCGGGTAAAGTCCGGATAAAGGTTTACCTCTCCGGTCGCCTTCGGGAATTTTTAGAGTTGAAATTTGGCAAATCGGACTTTAAAAATGGACCCGGCGCGGAAAGGGGATCGAGTTGGCATTCGGCAAATTTTCGGGTAAGAATTTGGAGAAACGGACATCGTTTTTGGATTCAGCGCGCGAAATCGCTAAGAATGGACTATTTATTTGTTGCGTTTGGAGCCCGGATAAATTGCACGTTTTTCGAGGCAATGCGGCGCGAATCTCGAGGCGGGCGCGTGGCACGGATCCCGAGGCGATCGCGGCGCGCGAGTCAAGGCTCGCGGATCGAGGCGGCGTGCGGAAGGGACGGGGCGCAGGCGCCTGCAGCGCGGAATGCGCAGGGGCCGCCACGTGGCGGCCCCCCGTTGGCGCCCGCGCGGGCGGGGGACACGCGCGCCCGTGTAACGGGCGCGTGTCCCGCGCCTGCGCGTGGTGCGGTGCAACGCGCCCGTGTGGCGGGCGCGTTGCATCGCGCCACGTGGCGCGCTGGGCGCGTGCGTGGACCCGGCGCACGCGCCCAGCCCGTGGACCGGCCGGTTGGGGCTTCCCTATTGGTCCACGTGGTGGACCGGCTCCGTGGACCGGCCTGGTGGACCGCCCTTCTCCTCTTCTTTTCTTCTTCTTCTTCTTCCTCCCCGCACCGCCATTCCCTTTCTTTCTTTCTTTCTTCTGCAACCGAGAGCGAGAGGGAGTGAGGAGGGAGGTGGCGTGAGGTGCGGCGGCGCGTCGTGGACTCCGTTTTGCGTGCGAGGACGCCCGGCGGAGTGGTTCGGCGACGGCGGCGCAAACGTGTAAGTCCCGTATGTTGATTTTGCTGTATTTTTTGTATAGTTTTTGGGGCGTCCTTTTAGACTGTAATTACCCCCACTGTGCACCGTTTTTCGTGCGGACCCCGTTTTGCGGGCGGATCCTGGCACCGTGCACCGTTTTGCGTGCGGACTCCGGCACTGTGCACCGTTTTGCGTGCGGACCCTGTTTTGCGGGCGGATCCTGGCACCGTGCACCGTTTTGCGTGCGGACTCCGGCACTGTGCACCGTTTTTCGTGCGGACCCCGTTTTGCGGGCGGATCCTGGCACCGTGCACCGTTTTGCGTGCGGACTCCGGCACTGTGCACCGTTTTGCGTGCGGACCCCGTTTTGCGGGCGGATCCTGGCACCGTGCACCGTTTTGCGTGCGGACTCCGGCACCGTGCACCGTTTTGCGTGCGGACTCCGTTTTGCGTGCGGATCCTGGCACCGTGCACCGTTTTGCGTGCGGACTCCGGCACTGTGCACCGTTTTGCGTGCGGACCCCGTTTTGCGGGCGGATCCTGGCACCGTGCACCGTTTTGCGTGCGGACTCCGGCACCGTGCACCGTTTTGCGTGCGGACTCCGTTTTGCGTGCGGATCCTGACACCGTGCACCGTGTTATGTGCAGACTCCGTTTCTGGTGCGGACTCCGGCGGCGTGCTCCGTTTTGCGTGCGGACTCCGGCGGCGTGCTCCGTTTTGCGTGCGGACTCCGGCGGCGTGCCCCGTTTGCGCAGCGGATCGCGTGGAGGCCAATTGCAAGTGTCTACGAGCAATTGGTGGCAAATCGAGGTGGGTGGCCTTATCTCCAAGTTTTATGGACTGTACAGTATTTCTACTGTTGTAGGACTATGCATGATAGCTTATTTCATTGTGTAGCATGCTATATTGTAGGAATTGATATTCCTTTTATTATCTGTTAATAGAGTTATCTTGGAACTTGACCTAGCACCCCCGTCATATGCTGCATGTGTAACCAGACCAGTAGAAAACCCTCACTTGGGCTAGGGTTATTTATGCTTAGACATCCACACTGTTTTTACATCCCTGGACATAGTGTTTTCTCGCCCGGATAGTGGGCCGAGAGGTCGGGACTTGCTTTTAGTGTGGGATGCTTTTGCACTCTTGCTTGGGAGCAGAGTGGAGTCTGGTAGCTGTAGCGGGTTGCTTATCTGTGCGGGGAGCCGTTTGAGTAAACGGTAGTCCCGAGAGGTCTTGTTTTTCCTGTTGTGCTGTCATGGGAGGGAGCCGTTGAGTAGACGGCAGTCCCGGGCCGTCGAGTGTCTTCCGGTCCGTCTTGTTGGGAACCGTTGGGGTGACGGTGGTCCCAGGTCGTTGAGTGTTGTCCGACCTGTTTTGTTACCCTGAGTTGTGGGTCGTTCCTGGCTGTGGAGTATCTCCAGCCAGTAAGCTTTGTGCTGTGAGCTGTAGGAGAGGCTAGTGTCTCGTGTTTCGAGTTAGCCGATCAGCTGAGTCGTCGAGAGTGCTCCGACTGTTACGCGAGATTTTTGGGGATCTTGAGTCCTACCGTTCTGTGAGTGAGCGTGGATTTGGACTAGCCTGCATATGCCACTGCGTGATTACTCTATGCCGCGCCGTTTTCCTCAGTTGGGGCCGCGCCCCTTGAGATGCCGCTGTGGATGCGATGATTGGCCTGTTGAGGCAGTTTTGCGCGAGGGATGAGTTAGTCGGACAGGACGCCCCACGTAAATCCCGTCCCATGTGGACGTGTGGTAGTGGGCAGGAGCGTTCCTAGTCGACAGGCGCGGGCTTGGCTGGACCTTTGAGGTAGTCAGTTCGATTGGGACGATTGAGCACCTTGGGTGCGAGTGGTCTCATTTACTTTCTTCTGTTCCACTTTTGAGTGTCTAGATAGAGGCATGATAGCTGTAGAGTAGATCCAGCTTTTCTTATTCTGTTTTCCTTGCCTGTTATCTTTTACCTCTAGTAGACTTGGTGGGCAGACCGTTGGACTTGTTGACGGCACCCACTGAGAACTACTGTGGGAAGTAGTTCTCACACCCGTCGTGGTGTCTTTTCCCCAGGGGCTTCTTCTATCGTTCCTGTGCTCCTGTTGCTGATCCTTCTGGCCGAGGCGAGGGAGTCGCGAGCTAGTTCCCTACCCGTCGTCGGAGTGTAGCTGTACCCCTTCAGAGGAGAGCTCCAGTTGATTAGTTCACTTCTGTTACTCTGTTGAGAGACCTTTGTAGAGAGGTATAGAGTTGTATCTTACCTTTACAGTTTGAGAGACTATTGTAGTGAGGATATTCTTGTATCGAGAGTTTTGTACACTGATGTATTTATTGGAGATACCTCCCTTTTGAGTCTTGTATCAGAGGACTTTGTTTACGATCATATTTGGGAGATGGATATGGTTTTATTTTCAGTTGTACAGTGTTTGATCTTCAGTTTTTAGTAGTCTACTTTCAGCTCTCTGATACCTGTTTACTGTAGATGTTCTTTCTGCAGGTTAGACGCTTCGTCTGTACGGCAGTTTCCGTACAGATGGCGGATCTGTTGGCGAGCCCGGGTCGCAGTTTTCGACCCCGGGGCGTGACAGATTAGAGTGGTATCAGAGCCTAGGTTGTAGGTCGTGGTGGACTTAGAAACCCTAGGCTTGTGGTTGGATATTAGGACGACTACGTGAGAGTCGTGACTTTTAGCGAGAGTCCTGATTGAGTTTCTACCTCTCCCAAGAGACGGGATGAGAGTTTGACATGTTTACTTTCCTAAGCGAGTATGTTGGCTGCCGACAGCATAATGCTATGGAGTGGATGACATGTCTTAGACTTTCGCTGGATTGGGTCGTATGGTTGTTGTGTCCTGACGTTTGTTATTGTGCAGCGGATTGCGTTACCCCTGAGACGTCAGGTTGTGATAGGACACACCCCGCACCTGATGAGTACCCGAGCAGCGGGAGACGGAGCTATCAGAGCAGTGCGAGACCCAGGGGTTTGTGTGTCGTGCTAGTTCCCCACTTTAACCGAGAAGGGCCGAATCCCTGAACGGTAAAGGAGAGAAAACTTCGATAGACTGAGCCTAGAGTCTGTTCTTGTTTGATTGGGGTTCTAGGCACCGGTCTTTCGGGATTTTTGGATCTTTGCCGCGTCAGTCGGTTCTTCTCGCCTATGAGTGGGGTGTTGCTGTGAGTTGAGTCGTTGAGGGTTCTCCGACATAGCTGTGAGAGTGCTAGGGCATTTGCATTGATGTATGGGCTAGAGATAGGACCTTTAGCTTGTGCTCGTGAGGTTCAGATACCTGATCACGTGTTGCACATAGATGGGAGTTATTGGTCCTGCCCAGTGCAGTTGGGGCCCTGGTTTTTGCCGGTTGATCTTTTGGCCCTTCCTCAGCTCCGGGTTTTCGAGGTAGTGTTGGGTATAGGACTGTGAAGATCTGAGACCTTGATGCTTGAGTATACCACACCGTTGATACACGGTGGTGATGCCACACCGTTGATACACGGTGGTGATGCCACGCCGTTGGTGCACGGCGGTAATGCCACGCCGTTGGTGCACGGCAGTGATGCCACGCCGTTGGTGCACGGCGGTAATGCCACGCCGTTGGTGCACGGCAGTGATGCCACGCCGTTGGTGCACGGCGGTAATGCCACGCCGTTGGTGCACGGCAGTGATGCCACACCGTTGATGCACGGTGATGATGCCACGCCGTTGGTGCACGGCAGTGATGCCACGCCGTTGGTGCACGGCAGTGATGCCACGCCGTTGGTGCACGGCGGTAATGCCACGCCGTTGGTGCACGGCAGTGATGCCACGCCGTTGGTGCACGGCGGTAATGCCACGCCGTTGGTGCACGGCAGTGATGCCACACCGTTGATGCACGGCGATGATGCCACACCGTTGGTGCACGGTGGTGATGCCACGCCGTTGGTGCATGGCAGTGATGCCACGCCGTTGGTGTACGGCAGTGATGCCACGCCGTGGGTGCACGGCAGTGACTCCACGTTGTAGGTGCACAACGGTGAGAGTTTTGTGGATGTTTCGGACTGTGACCGCGAGTTGGGCATCAGCTTTATGATCGCCTTGTGAGCCAGTTTTCAGTCCCGTTCACCGACGGTTTGGTTTCCGTCAGGGTGTTCTCTTGTAGTTGAGGGCTCGACTTCGACCCGCGGGTCTGTTGGGGTTATGATAGCTTGTTGAGCGACCAACTATGGCATGGGATTGTGCCTCTTGAGGATCCCTTTGAGGTTAGCCTGCAGTTGTGTAGTCCACTCGGGTGATTTCGGATCGGAAGTAACCGAGTGAAGACCCCAACTTATTGGTTTCCCTTCCTTATTGGATGGATGTGCGGGTATGCTTCGGGTCGCCTTGTTGAGGTTGGCACCATGATGTAGTTTGGTGCGTGTTGAATTAGTGGTTTTTTCCGTTTTTCCCCCTGCCTTTTTGAGGAGCCCTTTGGTTTTCCACGTCTCAGCTCAGTAGTGATATGTTTTCCCTCGCCTGTGATTTGCTTGCCCCTTTGAGATCCTCGATTATTGGAGTACGAGGGATGCCCGTTGCAAATTCTGGCTCGAGAGATGAGAGAATTGCACAACGGGTCATACCGTACTTGTTGTTGTTGCGGTGTAATCACGAGGAGCGAGTGGGGTTTAGGGAGCTGGAGACGTACTGTTAGATACCTAGCCGTGGTATTCTTGTTTCCGGATGGGCTTGATCTAGTTTCGAGGATGAAACTTTCTTTTAGTGGGGGAGGATGTGAGGTCCCGGAATCCCCTGCGTAGGAGTTGCTGGTCGTTGGGCAGCTTTTAGTGGCCGTGGGAGTGTTTGTGCGCGTGTCGGACCCAAGAATGGATTGTGATGCAATTTGGGATTTAGTTGCATCACTGGAGGCCTGCGTGTTGTGTCGCTGGTGGTTGCGCGCAATTTGGACACAAGTGTTGGACTTCGTGCTTAAAATGTGACCCCGTGGGAAATTGGAAGACCCGTCGGGTGTTTAGAGGTGATTTCGCGCGATTCGGATGTCAGAATTGGACTCCGGGTAAGTCCGGATAAAGGTTTACCTCTCCGGTCGCCTTCGGGAATTTTTAGAGTTGAAATTTGGCAAATCGGACTTTAAAAATGGACCCGGCGCGGAAAGGGGATCGAGTTGGCATTCGGCAAATTTTCGGGTAAGAATTTGGAGAAACGGACATCGTTTTTGGATTCAGCGCGCGAAATCGCTAAGAATGGACTATTTATTTGTTGGTTTTGGAGCCCGGATAAATTGCACGTTTTTCGAGGCAATGCGGCGCGAATCTCGAGGCGGGCGCGTGGCACGGATCCCGAGGCGATCGCGGCGCGCGAGTCAAGGCTCGCGGATCGAGGCGGCGTGCGGAAGGGACGGGGCGCAGGCGCCTGCAGCGCGGAATGCGCAGGGGCCGCCACGTGGCGGCCCCCCGTTGGCGCCCGCGCGGGCGGGGGACACGCGCGCCCGTGTAACGGGCGCGTGTCCCGCGCCTGCGCGTGGTGCGGTGCAACGCGCCCGTGTGGCGGGCGCGTTGCATCGCGCCACGTGGCGCGCTGGGCGCGTGCGTGGACCCGGCGCACGCGCCCAGCCCGTGGACCGGCCGGTTGGGGCTTCCCATTGGTCCACGTGGTGGACCGGCTCCGTGGACCGGCCTGGTGGACCGCCCTTCTCCTCTTCTTTTCTTCTTCTTCTTCTTCTTCTCCCCGCACCGCCATTCCCTTTCTTTCTTTCTTTCTTCTGCAACCGAGAGCGAGAGGGAGTGAGGAGGGAGGTGGCGTGAGGTGCGGCGGCGCGTCGTGGACTCCGTTTTGCGTGCGAGGACGCCCGGCGGAGTGGTTCGGCGACGGCGGCGCAAACGTGTAAGTCCCATATGTTGATTTTGCTGTATTTTTGTATAGTTTTTGGGGCGTCCTTTTAGACTGTAATTACCCCACTGTGCACCGTTTTGCGTGCGGACCCCGTTTTGCGTGCGGATCCTGGCACCGTGCACCGTTTTGCGTGCGGACTCCGGCACTGTGCACCGTTTTGCGTGCGGACCCTATTTTGCGGGCGGATCCTGGCACCGTGCACCGTTTTGCGTGCGGACTCCGGCACTGTGCACCGTTTTTCGTGCGGACCCCGTTTTGCGGGCGGATCCTGGCACCGTGCACCGTTTTGCGTGCGGACTCCGGCACTGTGCACCGTTTTGCGTGCGGACCCCGTTTTGCGGGCGGATCCTGGCACCGTGCACCGTTTTGCGTGCGGACTCCGGCACCGTGCACCGTTTTGCGTGCGGACTCCGTTTTGCGTGCGGATCCTGGCACCGTGCACCGTTTTGCGTGCGGACTCCGGCACTGTGCACCGTTTTGCGTGCGGACCCCGTTTTGCGGGCGGATCCTGGCACCGTGCACCGTTTTGCGTGCGGACTCCGGCACCGTGCACCGTTTTGCGTGCGGACTCCGTTTTGCGTGCGGATCCTGACACCGTGCACCGTGTTATGTGCAGACTCCGTTTCTGGTGCGGACTCCGGCGGCGTGCTCCGTTTTGCGTGCGGACTCCGGCGGCGTGCTCCGTTTTGCGTGCGGACTCCGGCGGCGTGCCCCGTTTGCGCAGCGGATCGCGTGGAGGCCAATTGCAAGTGTCTACGAGCAATTGGTGGCAAATCGAGGTGGGTGGCCTTATCTCCAAGTTTTATGGACTGTACAGTATTTCTACTGTTGTAGGACTATGCATGATAGCTTATTTCATTGTGTAGCATGCTATATTGTAGGAATTGATATTCTTTTATTATCTGTTAATATAGTTATCTTGGAACTTGACCTAGCACCCCCGTCATATGCTGCATGTGTAACCAGACCAGTAGAAAACCCTCACTTGGGCTAGGGTTATTTATGCTTAGACATCCACACTGTTTTTACATCCCTGGACATAGTGTTTTCTCGCCCGGATAGTGGGCCGAGAGGTCGGGACTTGCTTTTAGTGTGGGATGCTTTTGCACTCTTGCTTGGGAGCAGAGTGGAGTCTGGTAGCTGTAGCGGGTTGCTTATCTGTGCGGGGAGCCGTTTGAGTAAACGGTAGTCCCGAGAGGTCTTGTTTTTCCTGTTGTGCTGTCATGGGAGGGAGCCGTTGAGTAGACGGCAGTCCCGGGCCGTCGAGTGTCTTCCGGTCCGTCTTGTTGGGAACCGTTGGGGTTGACGGTGGTCCCAGGTCGTTGAGTGTTGTCCGACCTGTTTTGTTACCCTGAGTTGTGGGTCGTTCCTGGCTGTGGAGTATCTCCAGCCAGTAAGCTTTGTGCTGTGAGCTGTAGGAGAGGCTAGTGTCTCGTGTTTCGAGTTAGCCGATCAGCTGAGTCGTCGAGAGTGCTCCGACTGTTACGCGAGATTTTTGGGGATCTTGAGTCCTACCGTTCTGTGAGTGAGCGTGGATTTGGACTAGCCTGCATATGCCACTGCGTGATTACTCTATGCCGCGCCGTTTTCCTCAGTTGGGGCCGCGCCCCTTGAGATGCCGCTGTGGATGCGATGATTGGCCTGTTGAGGCAGTTTTGCGCGAGGGATGAGTTAGTCGGACAGGACGCCCCACGTAAATCCCGTCCCATGTGGACGTGTGGTAGTGGGCAGGAGCGTTCCTAGTCGACAGGCGCGGGCTTGGCTGGACCTTTGAGGTAGTCAGTTCGATTGGGACGATTGAGCACCTTGGGTGCGAGTGGTCTCATTTACTTTCTTCTGTTCCACTTTTGAGTGTCTAGATAGAGGCATGATAGCTGTAGAGTAGATCCAGCTTTTCTTATTCTGTTTTCCTTGCCTGTTATCTTTTACCTCTAGTAGACTTGGTGGGCAGACCGTTGGACTTGTTGACGGCACCCACTGAGAACTACTGTGGGAAGTAGTTCTCACACCCGTCGTGGTGTCTTTTCCCCAGGGGCTTCTTCTATCGTTCCTGTGCTCCTGTTGCTGATCCTTCTGGCCGAGGCGAGGGAGTCGCGAGCTAGTTCCCTACCCGTCGTCGGAGTGTAGCTGTACCCCTTCAGAGGAGAGCTCCAGTTGATTAGTTCACTTCTGTTACTCTGTTGAGAGACCTTTGTAGAGAGGTATAGAGTTGTATCTTACCTTTACAGTTTGAGAGACTATTGTAGTGAGGATATTCTTGTATCGAGAGTTTTGTACACTGATGTATTTATTGGAGATACCTCCCTTTTGAGTCTTGTATCAGAGGACTTTGTTTACGATCATATTTGGGAGATGGATATGGTTTTATTTTCAGTTGTACAGTGTTTGATCTTCAGTTTTTAGTAGTCTACTTTCAGCTCTCTGATACCTGTTTACTGTAGATGTTCTTTCTGCAGGTTAGACGCTTCGTCTGTACGGCAGTTTCCGTACAGATGGCGGATCTGTTGGCGAGCCCGGGTCGCAGTTTTCGACCCCGGGGCGTGACAGTACGGGATGCACAATAACCTCCCGATTCGCATTTTCTTCTCCGTTTTCGCCCCCGCGTCTTCGGTGATGACCCCGCGAACATGATAACGGCGGCAGCGGCCTCCCATTTAACAACGGCGGTGGCAGCCTCCCATTAAATCCTCCATGCTCCGACGGAACACCCAAATTACCCCACCAATCATCACAGTAACTCCAACGATAAAACCATTGATCGGGGACCGAACGAAACATCGATCGGAAACCCGATCAAGAACACGAACAAATCATCCATCAAAACTAAACAAAAACCATGATCAATTTACCGAATAAATCGACCTCAAAAGAACACGAAAAACCCCCCGATTAATCCGACCAAAGAGAAATAACGATCGCTATCCTTGCTCTGATGGAGGAGGCAACGCGATCCCGATCTCCGTTCTTTTCGGTGGTGAGAATCCGTCACCGCCCTCCGATGGCGGTGACGTCTCGTTCTCCGGTCTCTGGCACGTCGATAGGGGCGATCGGGTTCCTTCGCTTCCTCCTTCTCTATTTCTTTTTCCTTCGGTTAGGGTTTTCGTTTTTTTTCTCTTTTCTCTCTTTCTATCTCCGAACTAGGGTTTTCCTTTCGGTTTACGGGGAATAAATAAATCTTATTATTAATTTATTTCTTTTATTTTCCCTTTTCATATGTACGTATCGTCAAAATCCACATCGGGTATTTAATCTTTTATTATTATTTAATTAATCCGTAGATATAATTCCTTAGAGATAATTCCCTTAGAGATAATCCCTTAGAGATAATTCCCTAGAGATAATTCCTTAGAGATAATCCCTTAGAGATAATTCCTTATCTCCTCGAAAAGCGTGCTCGATCACTTTTACGGATTTCGATGCACATCTCGGCTACCGCGACCTTCAAAACTCCATTCCGGGAGATCCGTAAGTCGGATTTCAGATCCGATCGCAGTGCCGTTCACCGTTTTTCGAGCTCTATCACAGAAAAATACCCGCACCTCAAGATTATCAACTTAATGAAACCCGTTAATTCAATTTCCCATAACTTAAACTTTATTAGCAGGAGGGTAAAACGTTACATGAAAACTGTGATATTACACCACACACCCCTTAAAAGAAGTTTCCTCCCCGAAACTTAACATCAACCCTCGCTAAATAATTCAGGGAAACACTCCTTCATTTTCGTCTCAAGTTTCCAGGTCACCTCGCGCTCCTCGTGGTTACTCGATTGCACCTTTACATAGGGGATCGTCCGGTTGCGAAGCTTCTTTTCCTCTCGTGCCAATATCCGTATCGGCGTTTCCTCTACAAGGTGTAGCCCCAAATGCTTCCGCTCCCCAAGTCGTCCTAGCAAATAGGCGATCGACATCGGCGCCCGTACAAGGCTTCGTACGGCGCCATCTAAATACTAGCTTGGTAGCTATTATTGTAGGCAAATTCCGCGAGGGGTAGGTAACGCGACCATCCCTCACCCAGATCTAGCACACAAGCTCGAAGCATATATTCGAGAATCTGGATTACCCTTTCCGATTGCCCGTGAAAGGCCGTGCTGAATTGCAGTTTGGTCCCCAGTGCCTGCTGCAGGCTCCGCCAGAAATTCATCACAAAACGTGTGTCCCTATCAGAAGTTATCGACGTTGGTACCCCGTGCAACCTTACCACCTCGTCGATGTAGGTTTGCGCTCGCTGGTCTCGGGTCCACGTCGTGTGGATAGGCAGAAAATGGGCCGATTTCGTCAAACGGTCCACTATGACCCACATCGCGTCGTGTCCATGTCGCGATTGCGGACAACCGGTTGCGAAATCCATGGTAATCCATCCCTATTTCCATTCCGGTATGGGCAATGGCTGTAGTTTTCCTGGCGGTCGCTGATGTTCTGCATTCACTTGTTGGCATACCAACAATGCGCCACGAATTGCGTCACATCACTCTTTAATTTGGGTCACCAAAAGGTCTGCCTCAGGTCTTTGTACATCTTTGTACCTCCGGGATGCGCTGTGTAGGGGGTATTATGCACTTCCATTAGAATTTCTTTCCTCAATTCGGGCACATCGGGCACGCAAATTCATCCCCGAAACCTTATCATATTATTAGTGCCAATCGTGCAATCCCCACTTTGCTCCGAGGATATTCTGTCTCGCCCCAGTTGTAGTTGCGTGTCCGTTGTTTGGCCTTCCAAGATCCTCTTGATCAGCGTAGGCTTCACCACCGATGACAGAAGTTTCGCAACCGCACCCGCTGGCACTACCTCCAGCCTCAATTGCGAGAACTCTGTAATTAGACGATCTTGTTGGGTAAGGGCGCTCAATGCCGTTTCCCCCGTCTGTCCTTTCCGGCTCAAGGCGTCGGCCACCACATTTGCCTTCCTGGGGTGGTAGTGGATGGACAAATCGTAGTCCTTTAGTAGTTCCAACCATCGCCTTTGCTGTAAGTTCAGTTCCTTCTGTGTAAACAGGTAGTTGAGGCTCTGGTGATCAGAAAACACGTTACAGTGCGCCTCGTAGAGGTAATGTGAGGTCCCGGAATCCCCGGCGTAGGAGTTGCTGGTTGTTGGGCAGCTTTTAGTGGCCGTTGGGAGTGTTTGTGCGCGTGTCGGGCCCAAGTTTTGGATTGGTGATGCAATTTGGGATTTAGTTGCATCGCTGGAGGCCTGCGGGATGTGTCGTTGGTGTTTGCGCGCAATTGGGACTTACGTGGTGGACTTCGGACTTAATTTGAGACCCCGTGGGAAATTGGAAGACCCGTCGGGTGTTTAGAAGTGATTTCGCGCGATTCAGATATCAGAATTGGACTCCGGGTGAAGTCCGGATAAAGGTTAACCTCTCCGGTCGCCTTCGGGAATTTTTAGAGTTGGAATTTGGCAAATCGGACTTTAAAAATGGACCCGGCGCGGAAAACCGGATCGAGTGGGCTATCGACAAATTTTCGGGAGAGAATTTGGAGAAACGGACATCGTTTTTGGATTCAGCGCGCGAAATCGCTAAGAATGGACTATTACTTGTTTGATTTGGAGCCCAGATGACGTGCGCGTTTTTCGAGGCATCGCGGCACGTTTTTCGAGGCGGCGTGCGGATCCCGAGGCTTTGGCGGCGCGCGGATCGAGGCGGGCGTACGGACGCGACAGGGCAGGCGCGCCCTCGGCGCAGGTCACGCGGGGGCCGCCACGTGGCGGGCCCCCGTTGGCGGCGTGCAGGCGCGGGTGCGCGCGCCCGTGTGGCGCGCGCGCGTGTCCCGCGCCTGCCGCGGGCGCGGTGTAACGCGCCCGTGTGGCGGGTGCGTTACCGCGCGCCACGTGGCGCCCGGGCGCGTGCGTGAGCCCGGCGCACGCGCCCGCTGTGGACCCGGCCGGTTGAGGAGCTCCCATTGGTCCACGCGGTGCACCGGCTCCGTGGACCGGCGCCGTGGACCATCCTCCTTCTCCCCCTTTTCTTCTTCTTCTTCTTTCTCTCCTGAGCCATTTTCTCCCTTCTTTCCTTTTCTTCTTCACCGAGAGCGAGAGGGAGTGAGGAGGGAGGTGGCGTGAGGTGCGGCGGCGCGTCGTGAACTCCGTTTTGCGTGCGAGGACGCCCGGCGGAGCGTTTTCGACGACGGCGGCGCAAACGTGTAAGTCCCGTGTGTTGGTTTTACTGTATTTTTGTACAGTTTATGGAGCATTCTTTTAGACTGTTTTAGACCAACTGTGCACCGTTTCGCGTGCGGACCCCGTTTTACGGGCGAATCCTGGCACCGTGCACCGTTTTGCGTGCGGACTCCGGCACTGTGCACCGTTTTGCGTGCGGACCCCGTTTTGCGGGCGGATCCTAGCACCGTGCACCGTTTTGCGTGCGGACTCCGCTCTGTGCACCGTTTTGCGTGCGGACCCCGTTTTGCGTGTGGGTCCTGGCACCGTGCACCGTTTTGCGTGCGGACTCCGGCACTGTGCACCGTTTTGCGTGCGGACCCCGTTTGCGGCGGATCCTGGCACCGTGCACCGTTTTGCATGCGGACTCCGCTCTGTGCACCGTTTTGCGTGCGGACCCGTTTTGCGTGTGGATCTGGCACCGTGCACTGTTTTGCGTGCGGACTCCGGCACTGTGCACCGTTTTGCGTGCGGACCCCGTTTTGCAGGCGGATCCTGGCACCGTGCACCGTTTGCGTGCGGACTCCGGCACTGTGCACCGTTTCACGTGCGGATCCTGGCACCGTGCACCGTTTTGCGTGCGGACTCCGGCACCGTGCACCGTTTTGCGTGCGGACCTCGTTTTGCGTGCGGATCCTGACACTGTGCACCGTTTTATGTGCAGACTCCGTTTCTGGTGCGGACTCCGACGGCGTGCTCCATTTGGCGTGCGGACTCCGGCGGCGTGCCCCGTTTTGCGTGCGGACTCCGGCGGCGTGCCCCGTTTGCGTGCGGATCGCGTGGAGACCAATTGCAAGTGTCTACGAGCAATTGGTGGCAAATCGAGGTGGGTGGCCTTATCTCCAAGTTTTATGGAATGTACAGTATTTCTACTGTTGTAGACTATGCATGATAGCTTATTTCATTGTGTCGCATGCTAGACTGTAGAATTGTTATTCCTGTTATCATCTGTTAATATAGTTATCTTGGAACTTGACCTTTCACCCCCGTCATATGTTGCAACCCTAACCCCTGTACCACTTGTTGGGTTTAGGTTAATAAGGATCTAAATAGGGGAAAAAAACACCTAGAGGGGGGTGAATAGGTGTAAACAATAAACACTCAAAAAATCATTGTGCGATAAAACCCAATGCGGAAAAATAAAAGAACACACAAGATTTTTACGTGGAAAAACTCCAAACCGGAGTAAAAAACCACGGGACCGATAACACGGCGAAATCCACTAGAATTAACACACGTACAAGGTGATATAACGTACTCACAGACGACTCAACCTTTTACCATACGCTCCTAGTAGATCTTCTCCGCTCGCTCCACGACGCTTCTCGAATCCACGATCCGCGCCCAACGCTGAATCCACAGCGTCCAACGTCGAGTCCACGACGTCCAACCGAATCCACGGTCTTCACCCAATGGCACGCTTCGAATCCACGAACGCACCTCGCTCCGAATCCACGAGAGCGGTAGCACCTTGAATCCACAAGGCCACGCGAGTCCACGCGCCGATTTTGGGTAAATCGTTGTTTGTTTGGGTGGTGATGATCCGCCGAATACTTAGATCAAGAGTAGATCGGAAATACCATCTAAGTATTCATTAGTTTGATTCTACTCAAGATGTGAGTATGAAAAACCTAGAATCAAATAATCAATATAGATGAAGAACCATAGAATAGATCTAATGATTTCCGTTCTTCTCTATATGTGGATTTTTTCTTTTCGGCTATTTTCTGAAATCGAAATGCGGATCTATTTTCCGATGCCCTAGAAATGAAATAGAAGGGCTATTTATAGGTTAGAAACCCTAGGAAGAATATTCGGATCAAAAACAAACTTTTCTGGAAAGTTTTACCGACGGCGATCCGGATTGCAAAGCCACGATCCGGATTGCAGAAGCACAAAATGCGGTTTCCAGAAAATTGCCTGTTCGGGATCCGGATCATAATCCCCGATCCGGATCGTTCATACATTTTCACAAAACACCCCATTCGGGATCCGGATTGCACAAGCTGTGATCCGGATTGCAGCAATGTATGAACAAACACCTTTCGGGATCCGGATTGAAAGCCACGATCCGGATCCTGAACATGTCCCATGTCCAGTTTTTGATGAATAAGCAATTAAAACCTCTTCCAGGTGTTTCTACACTATAAGAAGTATTCGGATCATCAAAATTATTTAGTTAAACGTACCTGATCCTTTTGAATTCTTCTTTCTTGAGATTGAGGTATATGATCCAAAGTTTCTTCATCTTCAATCTTCAAGACTTAATACATTCACGAAATACGCCAACTCAAATTCCGTAACAATCTCCCCCTTTGGCGGTTTCGTGACAAAACACAAATCCACAAAGAAAATTCAAAAAGATATTTTTGTTGCTATCACCATACAACAAAAATTTACAAAAGAGTTCCAGAAATTAAAAACATGAGATAAACTCCTAAGACAGACTCTAGACTTAGACATCTGTAATCTCTGCACACAGAAAACATTCTTGACAAAAAAATCGTTAGATACCTCAAGAATTGAAACATTCAAAACCAGATACAGAGATAGAGTTTTTCTCATCATGACATTTGAAAATATCAGATATGTAAGAGAATCATAGTTAAAACCAACATATCTTCTAAGCAGTTGAAAACCAAATGTCAAAGTATGTTAGTCCAACATCAACTTGTTAGTCATATTACATGCCCAAATAGTTAGTCAAATAGTTAGTATAGAAGCATGTCACAAATCACAAAAGAAAAACCAAAGTTGAGTTGAGATTCATACTTACCTTGATATCATCGATATTCACAATCATTGTTCATTGTTTTCGCTAACTCTCTCCCCCTTTTTGTCACAAAACAAGCCAAATACTTACAAAACAAGGAGAGTTAAGAGGATAAACAAAAATCATAACCCTGCAAAACAAAATAAGGATTAAATTGAAAAACCTGCAAAGTTAGAGCAAAACGATTAAAACATAAAGTTACTCCTGAGAGTCGGAGTCGTCAGATGTCGTGCACCCCATTTTCGCAAACAGCTTTTTCACAAGTTTCTTCACTGAAGAAACTGACTTAGTCAAAGTGACCTGAGAAGCTGTGAGGATTTCCATCTCATTCTTCATAATGTGAAGGTCGCCTTTCATTTCAGTGAATTCAGCGGAGATGCGTTCCTGTTCATTCGAAAGCCGCTGTTGTTCTTTGAAGATGGAGGTGACAGAGGCATCATCGTCAGAAGTAGATGGAGGTGCCTTCTGTTTCGGAGGAACGGGGGCAGTGGAAGATGTTGCATGAGGTCGAGCTCGTTGTCCAATCGGAGGAGAAGGGGGATCATCCTGCTTTGTTGTCAGAGACTTGACAATGGTTGTCTCATTGATTGTCCCCAAACTATACATATAAGAACTCGCGCTCGTATCCACTTTAAATCTCCTAAGGATGCGCATTATAATCATGGATATGGTAGTCGCTCTGTTGGGTGAGAGTGTTCGACATACCGCGTCATCCTATTCCAAATGAGGTAAGGGATGTTCAAGTTTGCTCCCATTGCAGCTGTTGGGTTCCCAAGAAGATAAAGAAATAACATCCTATCCCATCGAAGCACTTTTGTATTCATATTTGGAAGAATGTTGTAGCAGACAATGAAGTTTATATACTTATATTCTTTCCGAAGTTCTCTGGAAAATACCGAATTTCCGGCAGACTGAGTATCCGGAAGGCAAATTCCATTGACTACAATTCTCCAAGAGTTTTCTGTGAAGACCTGAGTCTTCAAATAGTGAAGTCCATCTGAGATGGCTGTCATGCCAAGCACCTCTCCAATCAGTTGGGGAGTGACTTTGATTTTGATACCTTTTACAAAGGTATGAAATTCTCGACGTCCGTCAACATTATCAATAAGACCTGCAGCATTCTGATAGAAAATCCTAACTGAGTGTGGGCAATACCCAGTTTTTTCAGGAAAGTTGCAAATCGGAGCGAGACCAACTTGGTCAAACAGAGCTCCAAACTCTGCAGATCGATTCCTCATCTGTTGTACATTGACATGTCTTTCTCCTATGCATTCCCTCTTTTCAAAATCTTTGATTCTTGCGGAGCTGACGAATCCCTGAAATGGTGGCTGATTGGCTATGGGTTCATTGATTGAGATGCCTTGGGCACTACTTCTTTTCCTTGCCGAGGTTTTCATTCTTTTTCCAGTAGGCTCCATTGGTGCCTTTCCTTTCTCAGCTGCTGTAGGAGGAGGCTTAGTTTTGGGGGCTTCAGCAGGAGCCTTTCCTTTTGCGACAGTTGGGACAGTTGCTTCAATTTCAATGTTGTCCCAATCAATCGACTCCGTTTCAGACTCAGTGTCGGAGTCAGCTTGAGCTCGTTTCGCCCTCTTGGTCCTCTTGGGCTTTGTAGAATCCTTCACATGGACCATGGCAGCAAGTAGGAAAATGATCCAGGTGATCACCATTGCTTCAGTGCTTTGAGTTTAAGAAAGTGTCCTGTGAAACCAACTCAAGAACATATGAAAAATTGTCAATTTTGAAAAATTTGAAAACATTGTACCTAGACAATCATAATCATATAGAGAAGCCAAGAATCAAATTAGTTTTCCAAAAAGAATTTTAAAAATAGATCAATTCCATGATTTACAAAAATTCCTCTTTTATGCCCTAAAACCGAATTTTTAGAAATCGAAGCCTAAAAACTCGTTAATCAGATGAAATCCCAGCATAAAAGCAAAACTAATTGACCCAGAGTTCTTATTTCAAAAGAAATTTGATCAAAAACCATTCACAAACGAAAAAGATCCAAGATTTCAACTCACGTTTGATGAAAAACTGTAAAAACCGAGTTTTGATCAATAAAACTTACTTGAATCCGAAGAACTTTGAGTTTTGAAGCTCCAAAAGCAAGAAATCTAGAGAGAGAAGCTCTAGAGACTTGAAAACCAGAGATTAGGGTAAAGAAATCAAAAATCTGGATGTTTCTATATAAAACCCTAGCCGTGATCCGGATCGGCCGAGAATGTGATCCGGATCGGCTACCCGCAGGAAAAATCCTGCGTTCGGGATCCGGATCACTTGACCCGATCCGGATCGGCTACAACTTTTTCTTCAGAAAAATTTAGAAAAATACATAAAATCCAGAAAAAGTATGTAAGCACTTTACCATGTCAACTTTAAACAAATGGCATCGTTTCATACAACAAGAAATAGATTATGAAAATCTATCAAAAATATCCAAAAATGAAACGAAAATTTACGAAAGTTAAAACACTTAAAGTTGAACAACTTCAATTACATCTATCCTGATCTTATGTGTAATGCCTTTATCAAATCATCAATTTTAGTAAAGAAAATGAAATACCAAGATCAATAGATGTTTGAAATCCCAGATAAGTTAGATAATATATCTAGACAATCTGTTGAAGGAGTGGCTCTTTGAGCATCTTAAATCAAAAATCCCACCTTATACCAACCATGAAATACGACTGAGTCAAGTATTTCAATATGATTTCATCAACAATTTTTCAAACAAAAATTTGCTTTTCATTCATGGAGTATCTTTTTCTTTCATTTTCTCCATGTGGTGGTAGTTTTCACACTCCTCATTGGGATGTAACTCTTTCCACATCTTTTGAGCATTTCACATTTCATTGACTCCCCCTCAATTGGCTATCAATTATTTAATATATAAGGTATTCAACCAAACCATTGATCTCGAATTCATACTCGACTAAGCAATCAAATATGATAATGACTATACCAAGAGATCATTGAGAGAGAAATTGACTTTGATCACTTAAAAGATGGTTTAATTAACGTAAATGATCATTGCAACATTGAAATATTATGACATCAAAAGCATAATAAATTTCTAAATGCATAAAAGGATGCAATTAAAGTCAATTATGATTTATGCTCAATTAGTGTGCTATGTACAGAACATAGATAAAGAACAAAACAAAAACAAAAACAAAACCTAATCTAAGCAAAGGTTTCAAAAGAGTTTATTTCAAGGAAAGCATGCCAATTGCTTTACGCAAGTGAATAAAACGTTTTTGATCCAAAGGTTTTGTTAAGATGTCGGCTAATTGATCCTCAGTTGAAATATATGACAGTTGAAGAATGTTTGATTCAACTAGCTCTCTAAGAAAATGATATCTAAGTTCAATATGTTTTGTTCTAGAGTGCAACACAGGGTTTTTAGAAATGTTAATAGCACTAGTGTTGTCACATAAAATGGTTACCGAAGATGTTGAAATCCGGAAATCGCTCAACACGCTCTTCATCCAAATCAATTGGGTTGAACAACTTCCTGCAGAAATGTACTCCGCTTCGGCAGTCGAGAGTGCTATGCAATTCTGTTTTTACTGTGCCATGCAACAAGGCAGTGGCCAAGATAGAAGCATGCACCACTCGTGCTTTTCCGGTCATCCACCGATCCAGCCCAATCGGCATCTGAGTATCCAACAATATCCAAAGTCGTTCCCATAGGATACCAAATTCCGAAATTGATTGTACCTTTGATATACCGGATGATCCGTTTCACCGCTTTCAGGTGAACCTCCTTCGGTGCTGATTGATATCTCGCACAAATCCCAACACTGAAGGATATATCCGGGCGACTAGCCGTGAGATATAGTAGACTTCCAATCATACTGCGGTACAGTTTCTCGTCTACATTCTCACTTTGTGATTCACTTCCAAGTCCCTTATGGCTAGTTCCCATTGGAGTCGGAAAATCCTTAGAATTTTCAAGATCAAACTTTTTGACCAACTCCAGTGCATACTTGGATTGACACAAGTGAATTCCTTCATCGTTTTGTTTAACTTGTAATCCAAGAAAATAATTCAACTCGCCCATCATGGACATCTCAAATTCGCTTTCCATGGTCTCCGCGAATTTAGAAGCATCATTATCTCTCGTTGCTCCAAAAACAATGTCATCGACATAGATTTGAGCAACTATGAAATTGTTTTGATAATGCTTCACAAAGAGAGTCCTGTCAGCTCCCCCTCGAGTGTAGCCCTTTTCCAAAAGGTGCTTTGTCAACCTTTCGTACCATGCTCGCGGTGCTTGTTTCAGACCGTAAAGAGCCTTTTTCAATCGAAAAACATGGTTAGGTAGTTTATGATCCACAAAACCTTTCGGTTGAGCTACATAAACTTCCTCATTTAAAAATCCATTTAAAAAGGCGCTCTTAACGTCCATTTGAAATAATCTGATTTTAAAATGACAAGCGATCGCAAACAGTATACGAATGGACTCGAGTCTAGCTACAGGGGCGAAGGTTTCATCAAAGTCTATACCTTCTACTTGAGAATAGCCTTGAGCAACTAACCTTGCTTTGTTCCTGATGATAGTACCTTCTTCGTTTTTCTTGTTCTTGAAGATCCATTTGGTACCTATCACATTGTGTTGCTTCGGAGGCTTCGTCAGTTCCCAGACTTTGTTTCGCTCAAATTGATGGAGCTCTTCCTGCATTGCTTTAATCCAGTAATCATCTTGGAGAGCTTCATCAACATTCCTTGGTTCGATTTGAGATACATAGCATGCAAATCCGCAAACCAATTGTCTCCGTGTTCTAACTCCTTCTTGTGGATCTCCAATTATGTTCGATTCCGGGTGATCCTTGGAGATGCGTAACGTTTGAGGTAGAGGAGTAGGCGGAGGTACACGAGATGATTCCTGCACATCAGATAAGCTTGAAGAACCGTTAGATGCATCAACATTATTATCGAAAGAATTGTTAGAAGAAGATGCATTAGCAGGTGTATCATCATCAAGAGAGATATCGAGGGTAGATTTTTCAGATTCAAAATGAAAAGCTTCATCTACCTTAACATTTATCGATTCTACGATCGTCTTAGATTCTAAGTTAAAAACTCGATATGCTCTGCTGTTTGTAGAATAACCTAAGAAAATCCCTTCGTCACTTCGAGAGTCAAATTTTCCAAGATTCTCACGATCACGTAAAATAAAACACCGACTCCCAAAGATGCGAAAATATTTGATGTTAGGTTTTCTACAAAACCAAAGTTCATATGGTGTATTCAAAGTCCCCGGGCGCAAATACACGCGATTGATAACATAAACAGCAGTGTTCACCGCTTCAGCCCAAAAATATAAAGGTAAGTTCCGGCTGTGAAGCATAACACGTGCCATTTCCTGTACGACCCTGTTTTTGCGCTCGACTACACCATTTTGTTGAGGTGTGTAAGGTGCGGAGAATTCATGTTTAATGCCATTAGAAGTGCAAAAATCAATGAATTTGGAATTTATGAATTCCCCACCTCTATCACTCCTAACTCGAGTAATCCTATCATTCTTTTCTATCATAATACGATTGCAGATTTCGAGAAAAGAATCAAAGGTATCAGCTTTTTCTTTTAAGAAAGCTACCCAAGTATATCTAGAAAAATCATCAACCAACAAGAAAATATACCATTTACCTCCCAGAGATGGTTGACGAGTTGGCCCCATTAAGTCCATATGCAAAAGTTCCAAAGGCCGTTTTGTACCTATGTGGTTCAAATTCTTGTGTGCAGTCCTAGACTGTTTTCCCTTTTGGCAACCGCCACACACAAGGTTTTGTTCAAAAGAAAGTTTTGGAACCCCCTTGACCACATCTTTATTTGAAATTCTAGCAAGTTCCTTAAAGTTTATGTGACCTAGCCTTTCATGCCAAAGTGTTTCATTTTTCAAAGATGCTAGGTTACATTTTTCAGAAATCTTAGAAGGAACTACATAACAGTTGTTTTCTGATCTAACCCCCTTTAAAAAGAAAGCATGGTTCATGTCAGTTACAGTGCATTTATCAGATGAAAAATTAACTGAATAACCACTATCACACAGTTGACTTATGCTTATGAGGTTAGTCTTAAGGCCATGAACAAATAATACATTATCTAGAACCGGGCCATCTGGAATAGCTACCGTTCCCTTTCCAACAATTTTGGAAGACCGACCATCTCCGAAAACAACAAGTCCTCCGGAGTTTTTCTCAAAAGTTTGAAAACAGTTTTTATCGCCGGTCATATGACGGGAACACCCGCTATCCAGGTACCAAGACGAACTATCATATGCATGCAAAGAAACATTGGTAGCAAGACAGGGAAAGATTTCACCTTTGCGCACCCAAACCTTTTTGAAGTGCGTCGGTAATGGTCGTGAAGTTGATTTCCTAGGTGAGAGCGTCTTGCTTGAAGAATTGCTGCTCCTTGATGATGTCGTCTTGAGCGGTGTACTACCAAGGCTCTTTTCCTTCAATTTGATTGGAGTTGTTTTCCGAGGAATAGCCCTTTTGGTAGTCATTGCAAGATGTGCTTGAGGTGTGCGTTTGGCTCCCATCTTGCAATTTCTTCTTATGTGCCCTGAAATGCCACAACGAAAACATACCTTACTCTTGTCGATTCCGAAGAAGATGTAGTAGGTTCGTTGTCGTTGCTTGTCGTGAACACCGGTGTCGGAGGAGGAGATACCGACTGAGGCACAAATACTGTACCACTCGAACTTGGAATGTCTCCAGTTTGAGTGTATCCGAGGCCGAACTTGTTTCTTTGACCGAGACCAAGAAGTCTGTCCAACTTACTCCTTCCAGAAGAAAATCTCTGTAAGTCATCCTTCAGTTGGCGTATGGTCTCTGTCATTTCCAATTTTTCCTGTCGGGCCTCGCCGTAGAGCTTCAAGAAGTAATTCGCTTTGTTCACCATATCCATATAATTCTTCTCGAATTGCTCATTGGACTCTTGAAGGGAAACATTTGTTTTAATCAGATTGTCCCTTTCCACTTCAAGATCGGTTGAGATAGAGGTTACTCTTTTTACTTCATCTTCAAGATCCTGCAATCTCCCTTTCAACCCCTTGTTTTGCTTAGCCAGTTTCTTTGAATCCCTCAAAAGTTTATGGTAGGCTAATGCAAAATCTTCACCTTCCGAATCATCTGATTCATCGTCCGTTGCAATCTTTTCCACAGTGGAGTTGGACAGTGAATCGGATGTACTTGCCATTAAGCACATGAAGGATGAAGATGTGGTGGACGCGTGGAAAGCTGTCGCGTTGTCTTCTTCATCACTTGAGGATGACTCATTTGACGTGGAGTTGTCATCCCAAGTAACAACTTGCATCGCCTTCTTCTTAGCCGGATTCTTGTTGGGACACTCCGTTGAAATGTGGCCGTAGCCTCGACATTTGAAACACTGAACTTGTCCCTCAGAACTTTTCTTATCCTTTGAGAAGTTCTCTTGCTTTCTTGACTTGTAGCTTGAAGAACCCCTTGCCTTTCTTCGACTTTCCGAAGGATGAAGTTTTGCTTGGATTTCCCCTTCGAAAGTTGCGGCGAAACTTCCTTGTCAAGAGAGCGAGCTGCTTCTCAAAGTCCTCCATAGAAATGTTCTCGTCGTCGTCCGAGGAGGATGAATCCGCGTCTTCTTCTTTAGTTGATTTCAATGCGTAACCTGAAGACTTAGAAGAGGATGCCTTTCCAGAAGAATAGTTAGTAGGAAAAGTCATTTCATAAGTTTGTAAAGCACCTACTAATTCTTCTACACGCATTTCGTCCGGGTGTTTAATTGTTTCAATGGCTGCGACCTTCGGGCGAAATCGTTCAGGAAGAGTTCTTAGAATTTTTCTTACAACTTTAAATTCTGGAATCTTCTCTCCCAAGTTAGCACATGAGTTCACGATGTCTTGCAATCGTGTGTAATAGTCAGTGAAAGATTCATTCTCTGCCATAGAGATAGAGTCAAACTTGCTCGTGAGCATTTGCAGTTTCTGAATCTTCACTAAGTTAGTTCCCTCATGCGTAACTTGAAGAACATCCCAGATTTCTTTCGCAGTCTCACATGCCGAGACGCGAGAGAACTCAGTTTGTGACAAAGCATTAAATAGAGCATTAATCCCTTTGCCATTGTAAGAAGATAAGTCTATCTCTTCCTTGGTCCATTTCGACCTAGGTTTTAAGGTGCGAACATCATCTAAAATTTCAGTTGGATTAGACCATCCTAATTCAATTGATTGCCACACCCTTTCGTCGATGGAAATTAAGAAAGCTTTCATCCGTACTTTCCAGTACGCATAATTTGTTCCATCAAAGAAAGGGGGTCGATTGATGTTTCCACCTTCAACCATTGTTTACAACCCTATTCCCGCTCTGATACCACTTGTTGGGTTTAGGTTAATAAGGATCTAAATAGGGGAAAAAACACCTAGAGGGGGGTGAATAGGTGTAAACAATAAACACTCAAAAAATCATTGCGCGATAAAACCCAATGCGGAAAAATAAAAGAACACGCAAGATTTTTACGTGGAAAAACTCCAAACCGGAGTAAAAAACCACGGGACCGATAACACGGCGAAATCCACTAGAATTAACACACGTACAAGGTGATATAACGTACTCACAGACGACTCAACCTTTTACCATACGCTCCTAGTAGATCTTCTCCGCTCGCTCCACGACGCTTCTCGAATCCACGATCCGCGCCCAACGCTGAATCCACAGCGTCCAACGTCGAGTCCACGACGTCCAACCGAATCCACGGTCTTCACCCAATGGCACGCTTCGAATCCACGAACGCACCTCGCTCCGAATCCACGAGAGCGGTTGCACCTTGAATCCACAAGGCCACGCGAGTCCACGCGCCGATTTTGGGATAAATCGTTGTTTGTTTGGGTGGTGATGATCCGCCGAATACTTAGATCAAGAGTAGATCGGAAATACCATCTAAGTATTCATTAGTTTGATTCAACTCAAGATGTGAGTATGAAAAACCTAGAATCAAACTAATCAATATAGATGAAGAACCATAGAATAGATCTAATGATTTCCGTTCTTCTCTATATGTGGATTTTTTCTTTTCGGCTATTTTCTCAAATCCGAAATGCGGATCTATTTTCCGATGCCCTAGAAATGAAATAGAAGGGCTATTTATAGGTTAGAAACCCTAGGAAGAATATTCGGATCAAAAACAAACTTTTCTGGAAAGTTTTACCGACGGCGATCCGGATTGGAAAGCCACGATCCGGATTGCAGAAGCACAAAATGCGGTTTCCAGAAAATAGCCTGTTCGGGATCCGGATCATAATCCCCGATCCGGATCGTTCATACATTTTCACAAAACACCCCATTCGGGATCCGGATTGCACAAGCTGTGATCCGGATTGCAGCAATGTATGAAACAAACACCTTTCGGGATCCGGATTGAAAGCCACGATCCGGATCCTGAACATGTCCCATGTCCAGTTTTTGATGAATAAGCAATTAAACCTCTTCCAAGTGTTTCTACACTATAAGAAGTATTCGGATCATCAAAATTATTTAGTTAAACGTACCTGATCCTTTTGAATTCTTCTTTCTTGAGATTGAGGTATATGATCCAAAGTTTCTTCATCTTCAATCTTCAAGACTTAATATATTCACGAAATACGCCAACTCAAATTCCGTAACAGAAAACCCTCACTTGGGCTAGGGTTATTTATGCTTAGACATCCACACTGTTCTTTCATCCCTGGACATAGTGTTTCTCGCCCGGGTAGTGGGCCGAGAGGTCGGGACTTGTTTTTAGTGTGGGATGCTTTTGCACTCTTGCTTGGGAGCAGAGTGGAGTCTGGTAGTTGTAGCGGGTTGCTTATCTGTGCGGGAGCCGTTTGGGTAAACGGTAGTCCCGAGAGGTCTTGTTTCCCTTTTACGTTGTCGTAGGAGGGAGCCGTTGAGTAGACGGTAGTCCCGGGCCGTCGAGTATCTTCCGGTCCGTCTTGTTGGGAACCGTTGGGGTTGACGGTGGTCCCAGGTCGTTGAGTGTTGTCCGACCTGTTTTGTTACCCTGAGTTGTGGGTCGTTCCTGGCTGTGGAGTATCTCCAGCCAGTGTACTTTGTGCTGCGAGCTGTTGGAGAGGCTAGTGTCTCGTGTTTGAGTTAGCCGATCAACTGAGTCGTCGAGAGTGCTCCGACTGTTGGGCGAGATTTTTGGGGATCTTGAGTCCTACCGTTCTGTGAGTGAGCGTGGATTTGGACTAGCCTGCATATGCCAATGTTTGATTACTCTATGCCGCGCCGTTTTCCTCAGTTGGGGCCGCGCCCCCTGAGATGCCGCTGTGGATGCGATGGTTGGCCTGTTGAGGCAGTTTTGCGCGAGGGATGAGTTAGTCGGACAGGACGCCCCACGTAAATCCCGTCCTCATGTGGATGTGTGGTAGTGGGCAGGAGCGTTCCTAGTCGACAGGCGCGGGCTTGACTGGACCTTTGAGGTAGTCAGTTCGATTGGGACGATTGAGCACCTTGGGTGCGAGTGGTCTCATTTACTTTGATCTGTTCCACTTTTGAGTATCTAGATAGAGGCATGGTAGCTGTAGAGTAGTTCCAGCTTTTCTTGCTTAGATTTCTTTGCCTGTTATCTTTTACCTCTGGTAGACTTGGTGGGCAGACCGTTGGACTTGTTGACGGCACCCACTGAGAACTACTGTGGGAAGTAGTTCTCACACCCGTCGTGGTGTCTTTTCCCCAGGGACTTCTTCTTCTGTTCCTGTGCTCCTGTTGCTGATCCTTCTGGCCGAGGCGAGGGAGTCGCGAGCTAGTTCCCTACCCGTCGTTGGAGTGTAGCGGTACCCCTTCAGAGGAGAGCTCCAGTTGATTAGTTTACTTCCTTTACTCTGTTGAGAGACCTTTGTAGAGAGGTATAGAGTTGTATTTTACTTTTACAGTTTGAGAGACTGTTGTAGTGAGGATTTTCTTGTATCGAGAGTCTGTACACTGATGTATTTATTGGAGATACCTCCCTTTTGAGTTTTGTATCAGAGGACTTTTTATACGATCGTATTTGGGAGATGGATATTGTATTATTTTCAGTTGTACAGTGTTTGGATTACAGTTTTTAGTAGTTCACTTTCAGCTCTCTGATATCTGTATACTGTAGATGTTCCTTTCTGCAGGTTAGACGCTTCATCTGTACGGCAGTTTCCGTACAGATGGCGGATCTGTTGGCGAGCCCGGGTCGCAGTTTCGACCGCGGGGCGTGACAGGTTAGAGTGGTATCAGAGCCTAGGTTGTAGGTCATTGTGGACTTAGAAACCCTAGGCTTGTGGTTGGATATTAGGATGACTACGTGAGAGTCGTGACTTTTAGCGAGAGTCCTGATTGAGTTTTTACCTCTCCCAAGAGACGGGATGAGAGATTGGCATGTTTATTTTCCTAAGCGATTATGTTCGCTGCCGAACAACATGATGCTATGGAATGGATGACATGCCTTAGACTTTCGCTGGATTGGGTCGTATGGTTGTTGTGTCCTGACGTTTGTTATTGTGCAGCGGATTGCGATACCCCTGAGACGTCATGTTTGATAGGACACACCCCGCACCTGATGAGCACCCGAGCAGCGGGAGACGGAGCTATCAGAGCAGTGCGAGACCCAGGAGTTTGTGTGTTGTGTTAGTTCCCCACTTAAACCGAGAAGGGGCCGAATCCCTGAACGGTAAAGGATCGAGAACTTCGATAGGCTGAGCCTAGAGTCTGTTCTTGTTTGATTGGGATTCTAGGCACCGGTCTATCAGGATTTTTGGATCTTTGCCGTGTCAGCCGGTTCTTCTCGTCTATGAGTGGGGCGTTGTTGTGGGAGCCGTTTGGAGTGACGGCGATCCCAACTGTGTGCGTATTTTCCCTGGCTGAGTTACCAGGAGGATATTTTCCCTGGCTGAGTTACCAGGAGGGTATTTTCCCTGGCTGAGTTACCAGGAGGGTATTTTCCCTGGCTGAGTTACCAGGAGGATATTTTTCCTGGCTGAGTTACCAGGAGGGTAATTTTCCCTGGCTGAGTTACCAGGAGGATATTTTCCCTGGCTGAGTTACCAGGAGGATATTTTCCCTGGCTGAGTTACCAGGAGGGTATTTTCCCTGGCTGAGTTACCAGGAGGATATTTTCCCTGGCTGAGTTACCAGGAGGGTATTTTCCCTGGCTGAGTTACCAGGAGGATATTTTCCCTGGCTGAGTTACCAGGAGGGTATTTTCCCTGGCTGAGTTACCAGGAGGGTATTTTCCCTGGCGGTGTTACCAGGAGGGCATTTTTCTCTGGCTGAGTTACCAAGAGGGTACATGCCCTGGTCGAGTTACCAGGTGGCTGCTTCAGTGAGATTGAGATGGTCTGACAGGACGCCGAGATTTGGTGGCGTCGAGTTCATCCTGTTGGACTACCTGGAGCGCAGTTGTTGACTTGGAACCAGTTTCGTGCTTTGCGGCTCAGGGCCTTCTTTCCCGACAGTGTAAGCAGAAACTGGAAAGGGGATCTTAGACTCCTGCAGCAGGGGAGTCGACCTCTTCTGGATTATGTTCGCGAGTTTTGCGATTGTTGAGGGGTGTACCTCATGTCGCCTGGATGAGGCCCAGGAGGTGGAGCTAGTTGAGAAAGGACTGCATCGGAATATCTAACACTTGGCGTTTTCTCGGCGGGTGCCGACGTTAGATGCAGCGATTGAGCATGCTTCGCGGGTTTTTAGTTCCGTTGTTTTTCTCGTCACCACCATGTTGTGATCGTGGTGTACGCGTATTAGCAGGACCTTGAACCCGGAACCTTTTTGGACGAACACATGATTTTAGTCAGCCAATGCTTTCTTCCAGGCCCCGCAGGGTTGCCTGAGTCTGTTCTTGTTTGATAGGACGAGGGCAGTAGCTCTTCGAGGTCTGGACATAAAACTTGTTTGCAATTGTTTTCCTAAAAGACTAAAAATCATTAAGAAGATGGATTTCTTTCAGATCAAATGATCTTCTGTAATAACGTCACTGTTTCTTGTAAACTTTTTCACCCGAGATGATTCGAGTGATCTGGGTTCTAAGGGCTGTGTCTTCTTGCGTGGGGACACAGGTTTTGGTCTCCCGGGGTTTTCGGACCCTTCGCGGATCCGGCTGTGGAGCGTCTCCAGCCGTGAGTTGCGTGTTGAGATAGTTTCCCACTTTAAACGAGAGGGACCGAATCCTTGAACGGTAAAGGAGTGAAAACTTCGATGACTAAGCCTAGAGTCTGTTCTTGTTTGATTGGGGTTCTAGGCACCGGTCTATCGGGATTTTCGGATCTTTGCCGCGTCAGTCGGTTCTTCTCGCCTTTGAGTGGGGTGTTGTTGTGAGTTGAGTCGTTGAGGGTTCTCCGACATGGCTGTGAGAGTGCTAGGGCATTTGCTTTGTTGTATGGGCTGGAGATAGGACCCTTAGCTTGTGCTCGTGAGGTTAGATACCTGATCACGTGTTGCACATAGATGAGTGTTGTTGGTCCTGCCCTGTGCAGTTGGGGCCCTGGTTTTTGCCTATTGATCTTTTGGCCTTTCCACAGCTCCGGAGCTTTCGAGGGTATAGGACTGTGAGGATCTAAGGCCTTGATGCTTGAGGGATGCCACACCGTTGATACACGGTGGTGATGCCACACCGTTGATACACGGTGATGATGCCACGCCGTTGGTGCACGGCGGTGATGCCACGCCGTTGGTGTACGGCAGTGATGCCACGCCGTTGGTGCACGGCAGTGAGGCCACACCGTTGATACACGGTGGTGATGCCACACCGTTGATACACGGTGATGATGCCACGCCGTTGGTGTACGGCAGTGATGCCACACCGTTGAGACACGGTGGTGATGCCACACCGTTGATACACGTGGTGATGCCACACCGTTGATACACGGTGATGATGCCACGCCGTTGGCGCACGGCGGTGATGCCACGCCGTTGGTGTACGGCAGTGATGCCACACCGTTGAGACACGGTGGTGATGCCACACCGTTGATACACGGTGGTGATGCCACACCGTTGATACACGGTGATGATGCCACGCCGTTGGTGCACGGCGGTGATGCCACGCCGTTGGTGTACGGCAGTGATGCCACACCGTTGAGACACGGTGGTGATGCCACACCGTTGATACACGGTGGTGATGCCACACCGTTGATACACGGTGGTGATGCCACACCGTTGATACACGGTGATGATGCCACGCCGTTGGCGCACGGCGGTGATGCCACGCCGTTGGTGTACGGCAGTGATGCCACGCCGTTGGTGCACGGCAGTGAGGCCACGCCGTTGGTGCACGGCGGTGATGCCACGCCGTTGGTGTACGGCAGTGATGCCACGCCGTGGGTGCACGGCAGTGATGCCACGTTGTTGGTACACAACGGTGATAGTCTTTTGGGGATGTTTCGGACTTTTGATCGCGAGTTTGGGCATCAGCTTTATGATCGCCTTGCGAGCCAGTTTTCAGTCCCGTTCACCGACGGTTCGAATCCCGTCAGGGTGTTCTCTTGTAGTTGAGGGCTCGACTTCGACCCGCGGGTTTGTTGGGGTTATGATAGCTTGTTGAGCGACCAACTGTGGCACGAGATTGTGCCTTTTGAGGATCCCTTTTGAGGGTAGCCTGCAGTTGTGTAGTCCACTCGGGTGATTTCGGATCGGAAGTAACCGAGTGAAGACCCCAACTTTTTGGTTTCCCTTCCTTATTGGATGGATGTGCGGGTATGCTTCGGGTCGCCTTGTTGAGGTTGGCACCATGATGTAGTTTGGTGCGTGTTGATTTAGTGGGTTTTTCCCGTTTCCCCCAGCCTTTTTGGGGAGCCCTTTGGTTTTCCACGTCTCAGCTCAGTAGTGATGTGTTTTTCCTCGCCCGTGATTTACTTGCCCCTTTGAGATCCGTGATTAGTGGAGTACGAGGGACGCCCGTTGCAAATTCTGGCTCGAGAGATGAGAGAATTGCACAACGGGTCATACCGTACTTGTTGTTGTTGCGGAGTAATCACGAGGAGCGAGTGGAGTTTGGGGAGCTGGAGGCGTATTGTTAGATACCTAGCCGTGGTATTCTTGACTCCTGATGGGCTTGATCTAGTTTCGAGGACGAAACTTTCTTTTAGTGGGGGAGGATGTGAGGTCCCGGAATCCCCGGCGTAGGAGTTGCTGGTTGTTGGGCAGCTTTTAGTGGCCGTTGGGAGTGTTTGTGCGCGTGTCGGGCCCAAGAAATGGATTTGTGATGCAATTTGGGATTTAGTTGCATCACTGGAGGCCTGCGGGATGTGTCGTTGGTGTTTGCGCGCAATTGGGACACACGTGGTGGACTTCGGACTTAATTTGAGACCCCGTGGGAAATTGGAAGACCCGTCGGGTGTTTAGAAGTGATTTCGCGCGATTCAGATGTCAGAATTGGACTCCGGGTGAAGTCCGGATAAAGGTTTACCTCTCCGGTCGCCTTCGGGAATTTTTAGAGTTGGAATTTGGCAAATCGGACTTTAAAAATGGACCCGGCGCGGAAAATCGGATCGAGTGGGCATTCGGCAAATTTTCGGGAGAGAATTTGGAGAAACGGACATCGTTTTTGGATTCAGCGCGCGAAATCGCTAAGAATGGACTATTTATTTGTTTGATTTGGAGCCCGGATGACGTGCGCGTTTTTCGAGGCATCGCGGCACGTTTTTCGAGGCGGCGTGCGGATCCCGAGGCTTTGGCGGCGCGCGGATCGAGGCGGGCGTACGGACGCGACAGGGCAGGCGCGCCTCGGCGCAGGTCACGCGGGGGCCGCCACGTGGCGGGCCCCCGTTGGCGCCCGCGCAGGCGCGGGGGCGCGCGCCCGTGTGGCGCGCGCGTGTCCCGCGCCTGCGCGGGTGCGGTGTAACGCGCCCGTGTGGCGGGCGCGTTACCGCGCGCCACGTGGCGCCCGGGCGCGTGCGTGAGCCCGGCGCACGCGCCCGGCTGTGGACCGGCCGGTTGGGAGCTCCCATTGGTCCACGCGGTGGACCGGCTCCGTGGACCGGCGCCGTGGACCATCCTCCTTCTCCCCCTTTTCTTCTTCTTCTTCTTTCTCTCCCGCAGCGCCATTTTCTCCCTTCTTTCCTTTCTTCTTCACCGAGAGCGAGAGGGAGTGAGGAGGGAGGTGGCGTGAGGTGCGGCGGCGCGTCGTGGACTCCGTTTTGCGTGCGAGGACGCCCGGCGGAGCGTTTCGGCGACGGCGGCGCAAACGTGTAAGTCCCGTGTGTTGGTTTTACTGTATTTTTGTACAGTTTTGGAGCATTCTTTTAGACTGTTTTAGACCAACTGTGCACCGTTTCGCATGCGGACCCCGTTTTACGGGCGGATCCTTGCACCGTGCACCGTTTTGCGTGCGGACTCCGGCACTGTGCACCGTTTTGCGTGCGGACCCGTTTTGCGGGCGGATCCTAGCACCGTGCACCGTTTTGCGTGCGGACTCCGGCACTGTGCACCGTTTTGCGTGCGGACCCCGTTTTGCGTGTGGATCCTGGCACCGTGCACCGTTTTGCGTGCGGACTCCGGCACTGTGCACCGTTTTGCGTGCGGACCCGTTTTGCGGCGGATCCTGGCACCGTGCACCGTTTTGCGTGCGGACTCCGGCACTGTGCACCGTTTTGCGTGCGGACCCCGTTTTGCGTGTGGATCCTGGCACCGTGCACCGTTTTGCGTGCGGACTCCGGCACTGTGCACCGTTTTGCGTGCGGACCCCGTTTTGCAGGCGGATCCTGGCACCGTGCACCGTTTTGCGTGCGGACTCCGGCACTGTGCACCGTTTCGCGTGCGGACCCCGTTTTGCGTGCGGATCCTGGCACCGTGCACCGTTTTGCGTGCGGACTCCGGCACCGTGCACCGTTTTGCGTGCGGACCCCGTTTTGCGTGCGGATCCTGACACTGTGCACCGTTTTATGTGCAGACTCCGTTTCTGGTGCGGACTCCGGCGGCGTGCTCCGTTTTGCGTGCGGACTCCGGCGGCGTGCTCCGTTTGCGTGCGGACTCCGGCGGCGTGCCCCGTTTGCGTGCGGATCGCGTGGAGGCCAATTGCAAGTGTCTACGAGCAATTGGTGGCAAATCGAGGTGGGTGGCCTTATCTCCAAGTTTTATGGACTGTACAGTATTTCTACTGTTGTAGGACTATGCATGATAGCTTATTTCATTATGTAGCATGCTAGATTGTAGGAATTGTTATTCCTGTTTTCTTCTGTTAATATAGTTATTTTGGAACTTGACCTAGCACCCCCGTCATATGTTGCATGTGTAACCAGACCAGTAGAAAACCCTCACTTGGGCTAGGGTTATTTATGCTTAGACATCCACACTGTTCTTTCATCCCTGGACATAGTGTTTCTCGCCCGGGTAGTGGGCCGAGAGGTCGGGACTTGCTTTTAGTGTGGGATGCTTTTGCACTCTTGCTTGGGAGCAGAGTGGAGTCTGGTAGTTGTAGCGGGTTGCTTATCTGTGCGGGGAGCCGTTTGGGTAAACGGTAGTCCCGAGAGGTCTTGTTTCCCTTTTACGCTGTCGTGGGAGGGAGCCGTTGAGTAGACGGTAGTCCCGGGCCGTCGAGTATCTTCCGGTCCGTCTTGTTGGGAACCGTTGGGGTTGACGGTGGTCCCAGGTCGTTGAGTGTTGTCCGACCTGTTTTGTTACCCTGAGTTGTGGGTCGTTCCTGGCTGTGGAGTATCTCCAGCCAGTGTGCTTTGTGCTGCGAGCTGTTGGAGAGGCTAGTGTCTCGTGTTTCGAGTTAGCCGATCAGCTGAGTCGTCGAGAGTGCTCCGACTGTTGTGCGAGATATTTGGGGATCTTGAGTCCTACCGTTCTGTGAGTGAGCGTGGATTTGGACTAGCCTGCATATGCCAATGTTTGATTACTCTATGCCGCGCCGTTTTCCTCAGTTGGGGCCGCGCCCCCTGAGATGCCGCTGTGGATGCGATGGTTGGCCTGTTGAGGCAGTTTTGCGCGAGGGATGAGTTAGTCGGACAGGACGCCCCACGTAAATCCCGTCCTCATGTGGATGTGTGGTAGTGGGCAGGAGCGTTCCTAGTCGACAGGCGCAGGCTTGACTGGACCTTTGAGGTAGTCAGTTCGATTGGGACGATTGAGCACCTTGGGTGCGAGTGGTCTCATTTACTTTCATCTGTTCCACTTTTGAGTGTCTAGATAGAGGCATGGTAGCTGTAGAGTAGTTCCAGCTTTTCTTGTTCAGATTTCTTTGCCTGTTATCTTTTACCTCTGGTAGACTTGGTGGGCAGACCGTTGGACTTGTTGACGGCACCCACTGAGAACTACTGTGGGAAGTAGTTCTCACACCCGTCGTGGTGTCTTTTCCCCAGGGACTTCTTCTTCTGTTCCTGTGCTCCTGTTGCTGATCCTTCTGGCCGAGGCGAGGGAGTCGCGAGCTAGTTCCCTACCCGTCGTTGGAGTGTAGCGGTACCCCTTCAGAGGAGAGCTCCAGTTGATTAGTTTACTTCTTTTACTCTGTTGAGAGACCTTTGTTGTGAGGTATAGAGTTGTATTTTACTTTTACAGTTTGAGAGACTGTTGTAGTGAGGATTTTCTTGTATCGAGAGTCTGTACACTGATGTATTTATTGGAGATACCTCCCTTTTGAGTTTTGTATCAGAGGACTTTTATACGATCGTATTTGGGAGATGGATATTGTATTATTTTCAGTTGTACAGTGTTCGGATTACAGTTTTTAGTAGTTCACTTTCAGCTCTCTGATATCTGTATACTGTAGATGTTTCTTTCTGCAGGTTAGACGCTTCGTCTGTACGGCAGTTTCCGTACAGATGGCGGATCTGTTGGCGAGCCCGGGTCGCAGTTTCGACCGCGGGGCGTGACAGGTAATGTCTCCAGAGCTTCAAGGCAAACACGACTGCCGCGAGCTCCAAGTCGTGTGTAGGGTAGTTTTGTTCGTAGTCCTTGCGCTGTCTTGATCCGTATGCTATGACCTTCCCTTGTTTCATTAATACGCTTCCAAGACCGCTTCGAGATGCATCATAATAGATCTCGTAGTCCTCACCGGGCTTCGGCAATGTGAGTACCCACGCCCGTGTGAGTCTATCTTTAAGTTCCTCGAAGCTCTTCTGGCATTTGGCCGTCCAGACGAATTTCTCCCCTTTCCGGGTTAGTCGATTCAGGAGAGTGGCTATCTTTGAGAAGCTTTCCACGAAGCGTCTGCAGTACCCCGCCAGTCCTAGGAAGCTTCGGATTTCTGTCACCATTGTTGGCCGGGCCCAGTCGGTCACGGATTCTATTTTTCTCGGGTCCTCCGCTATTCCCGACGCTGAGACTATGTGTCCCAACAAGTCTACCTCGCGGAGCCAGAACTCACACCTTTTGAGTTTGGCATACAATTTCTGGTCCCGGAGGGTCTGGAGGATCACCCGCAAGTGTTCCTCGTGCTCTTTGTCTGTGCGAGCGAAGATCGGGATGTCATTTATAGAGACTACTACAAACTGGTTTAAGAAAGGTTCCAAGATCCTGTTCATCATATTCATGAACACCGCTGGAGCGACTATGAGTCCAAACGGTACAACCGTAAACTCGTAATGACTATACCGAGTTCGAAAGACTGTTTTCGGTATGTCATCACTTCGGACTCTAAACTGACGATAGTCGGACTACAGATCAATCTTTGAGGACGCCGTCGCTCCTGGTAGTTGGTCGAATAGGTCATCAATCCGAGGTGAGGGGTATTTGTTCTTTACTATGACCTTATCTATTCCCCGATTGTCGATGCACAATCGTAGACTCCCGTCCTTCTTCCGTACGAATAGGACGGGTGTGCCCCAAGACGGCACGCTCGGTTTCTCGCAATCGATTAGCACCTGATACTCAGTAAGCCAATCCCTTCCGAGTATCCTCTCGAATTCTCTTAGCGGTGACACCGCTAAGACCAAATGTCGGATCGTTGGCGCCAACCATTAATCCCAAAAGCTCGAGCTTTTAGAGATATGCAACCAATATACTTAAAGCGTACAGATACAGCGCCACGGATCTCGACCGGACTTAATCCACCTGGACGTTGGGTCTATTGTTGGGTCTCTTATCGTTAGGTCGTTTGTGGACCGCAGCCCCACTCAACTTATTGGGCTCACCCAACTCAACTTATTAGTCTCCTGGGCCTATTGTCTCGAGACAAGAAGTTGGACCTATTTAACCCATAAATAAATAGCCAACACCAAAGACAACTAAGTCTTCACATCCTTATTGGGCAGGGAGGTACAAACTATTTGCTGTTAAGGGTCCTCCTGGGGTCAAGACCAACATTACTCTTCAAAAGGGGTCTTTCCTGCCACTACTTTCCTCGGGTAGTGCGTCCTTTATCGTGTCGTCGCATAAGACCTCTCATCCGTATCGTGCCTTTGAAAAGTTGTTCCCGGGTTCAGGCAGTTAAAGCGGAACTGTCCCTGTTTATCATATCAGAAGCAAGGGTCGTGCTTTCGGAAACGAATAATCACCCGGGGTGGTCCTCTGTAGATGATGTATGGCCGGCCCCCGCTAGAAAATCCCCCTCCGGAGAAGGGTTGGGGTCGTTTCTTATCCTTGTTGTACTCCGAGTCCTCTCGTCGAGCACGCGTCACCGCGAATCCGCGCTCCACTATGGTGGCCCTATTCACCACTTTCTGGATGGTGTGAAGATCCGCTGCTTGCACAACTTCGAAAATATTGCTCCGCAATCCATCTACGAAGAGGCGGGCTTTGTGAGCTTCATCCCTTATGTCAAAGGAAACCCAATTGGCTAGCCTTACGAATTCTCGTTGATACTCCATGACGGATCGGTTCCCTTGTCTGATGTGCTTCAGGTTCCTTGCGGCGTCTTCGGATACCGGGGTGGTCGGCTCCCATTGGGAAAGTCATTCCCGGGATAAGACTAGGGTCGTTTTCGGCCCCCGGCAGGCTCATGATCCTTCTGCCGGGTGCATGCAATGGCTGATTCTCACTCCACCCAAGTGGTAATGTCGCTCGCCTCTCAGAAAGCGGGTAATCCCACCGTCGGTATTACCTAAAAAGTGTCGCTCCGTAGACCATCCCCGTGACGGCGGCCGTGTGGGGTTCGTCTTTCCTAGCAAATAGGAAGTGCGCTCCGCCGTGTCGTGGAACTGTGGTTGAAGTAGCCGATTCTCCACAGCTGCCGGAGCCGTCTTATCCATCTCTGCGCCATCGATTGAAGACCGGGTTCGGGCCATTACCCGTGCATACAAAGAAACCAAGTTAGTCCTAGACTTAATTGGTCTAACACCTTGACCTACGAACACTGGGACTCTATCCCCTTTTCCCCGCACTCATGTTCGTACTTTACACACCTACACTTTGGTTATCAAGTTGGTTAGTTACTTGTGGTATTGCACTCTGTGGATGTTGGTCACTGACCGCCATGGTTAAAGTCGTTTCTCTCTAATACCATATAATCTGTCACGCCCCGGAGGTTCTAAAAGAGCGGAAAATGTATCCATTTTTTTTTTCTTAAATGAACTTCGCCTCCGTTGCGCACCAGACCCGCCACATATACAAATTCACTCCCCAAACGGGCGGAACCCACTTTGTATATGCACGGTGTTCCGAGCACGATAAATACTTTAACTATGCAACAATGAACGACAACGAGGAGAGGTTACACTTAACCCTCCAGTCACATTTATCATATTGAAACTACAACATAAACCCATAGGTTTGAAAGTCGGTGTCCACACGACACCCGGTTTTCCAAAACATTTTCGAAATCTCTTTTACGTGGCCACTACACTTGAAAGGATAAAACCACGGGTTTTGAAGTTAGTGCCCACACGACACTTGGTTTGAAAATACTTTTGAAACCATGTTTGTATTTGAAAATGAGCCGCAATCATACATCTTGACATTCACATATAAGAGAAGGTAATCCTACACTAAGTCCTCAATCCAACATCCACGACAACCCATGCACAAGTAATCACAGCTAGACTAACCAAACACAATAAAAGATAACCATAAAACAGTAAAGTTTAATAGCCTCAAGGGCTAGGGTCCTCTAACCGTTGCCTTACCATCGTCCCGGTTCCCACCCCTGCTCGGACCTGTCACAATGTGGGTAGTCAGTGACTGATAAAGTAGATATAAACAGTAAATGCAATAACTGAAAAGACAAACCGATACACTAGAGCATTCACACCCCCCTCATGAGTCGCTAAATCCCTGTCACAAACAAGCTGGGCTCCTACCCCAGAATTTAAAAACAACCTGGGCTCCAACCCCAGAATACCGTACTCATTTTCTTGGTGCCACCAATCCCCTCCACTGCCCAAGTAGCAGTCGCCTCTCCTTGAGGGATCCCCAACATTGCTAGTCGTGGGGTACACGGGTAATCATTACCATCTTTTCAAAAAAATACACCATGTGCGGTGGCCAAACCGTCGGTGTGCATGTAAGCAATATGAGCATATAAACTGCCATGCGACCTCAGCCGCCTCAGTTAGAACGTAAAACAGTATTGCGACCTCAGCCGCCTCAGTTAGAATATAAAACAGGATTTACATGCAATGGGCTTAAACAGTTTACCAAAACATCAACTTTATCATGCAAAATACTCAGGAACGACATTACACCGAAAATAACCAAAGGTACCCACCTGAAACAAAGATAACAACCGCGCCCGGGACCCTCCTAGGCAATTAGAACTTCACGCGGCCTAATAAAATAACCAAGAAACACCATTTAACACTTTTACTCTAAACAGGCAAAATCAGTGGTCCCGACCACTGTAACAATAGACCGACGAAAAACCAAAATCACTGTGCCATGCAGACCATGTCGTCCAACAAAAAACCGTCGAACCAAAAACTGACCCGAAAGAACTACATCGTTGTTAAAAATATCGTCGTGGTCAAAAACACTCAAAAACGATGCGAAACAGGCCGAAAACAGAGCTACCGGACCCTTCCGTTGGGGGCTGGTGCACGGCTGAGGCGTGAACCGGGTTCACGCTCCCGGGTGGCGGCGTGCGCAGACCGGGCTCAGCCCGGGCGTGTGCACCAGGCGATTTGGGCAGGGCCGGTGCACGGGCGAAGCGCGCACCGGGCTCACGCCCGCAGGGAACGGCGGTGCGCAACGGTTGCACGCTGTGGGCATGCACCGTGCTACGTGGGCCGGTCTGGCGCACGCGTCTGTGCGCCGGGTCTGCGCCTTCGGGCTGCGGAGGCGTGCACCGGGTGCACGCCCAGAGCGTGCACAGCGAGGCTGCGGGGCTCTGCTGGCGCACGGAGGCGTGCAACGGGTCTGCGCCTTCGGGCTGCGGAGGCGTGCGCCGGGTGCACGCCTCTGCCGTGGACCGCGTGGCTGGTGGGGCCGTACGGGATGCACAGTAACCTCCTGATTCGCGTTTTCTTCTCCGTTTTCGCCCTCGCGTCTCCGGTGATGACCCCGCGAACATGATAACGGCGGCAACGGCCTCCCGTTAAACAACGACGGCGGCGACCTCCTATTAAATCCCCCATGCTCCGACGGAACACCCAAATTACCCAACCAATCATCACGGTAACTCCAACGATAAAACCATTGATCGGGGACCGAACGAAACATCAATCGGAAACCCGATCAAGAACACGAACAAATCATCCATCAAAACCAAACAAAAACCATGATCAATTTACCGAATAAATCGACCTCAAAAGAACACGAAAAACCCCCCGATTAATCCGACCAAAGAGAAATAACGATCGCTAACCTTTCTCCGATGGAGGAGGCAACGCGATCCCGATCTCCATTCTTTGCGGTGGTGAGAATCCGGATCCGCCCTCCGATGGCGGTGACGTCTCGTTCTCTGGTCTCTGGCACGTCGATCGGGGCGATCGGGTTCCTTCACTTCCTCCTTCTCTATTTCTTTTTCCTCCGGTTATGGTTTCCGTTTCTTTTCTCTTTTCTCTCTTTCTATCTCCGAACTAGGGTTTTCCTTTTGGTATATAGGGAATAAATAAATCTTATTATTAATTTATTTCTTTTATTTTCCCTTTTCATATGTACGTACCGTCAAAATCCACATCGGGTATTTAATCTTTTATTATTATTTAATTAATTCGTATAGATAATTCCTTAGAGATAATTCCCTTAGAGATAATCCCTTAGAGATAATTCCCTAGAGATAATTCCTTAGAGATAATCCCTTAGAGATAATTCCTTAGAGATAATCCCTTAGAGATAATTCCTTATCTCTTCGAAAAGCGTGCTCGATCACTTGCACGAATTTTGATGCACATCCCGGCTACCGCGACCTTCAAAACTCCATTTCGGGAGATCCGTAAGTCGGATTTCAGATCCAATCGCAGTGCTGTTCACCGTTTTTCGAGCTCTATCACAGAAAAATACCCGCACCTCAAGATTTTCAACTTAAGTAAACCCGTTAATTCAATTTTCCATAACTTAAACTTTATTAGCAGGAGAGTAAAACGTTACATGAAAACTGTGATATTACAATTTTACAGCCTCAAGCGGGTAAGGTTCTCTAAACGCAGTCTCACCATCGTCCCGGTTCCCACCCGTGTTCGGACCTGTCACAGTGTGGGAAGCCAGTGACAAATAAAGTAGATAAAAACAGGTACAATGCTATGAAAACGGTAATAAATAAACTAATACACCACAGCATTCCACTTCCCCCTCAAGAGTCACCATATCCCTTCTTTAATCAAAACGTATCATATGCCGGGAGGTCTAAAGACCCCCAGCGAAAGTACACTTTGCTCGCACCTTCATGCTACCAACCCCTCCACGGTACTTGTGTAGCACCTTAAGTAATCAGCGAGGGGTCCCCACTACGTCCCCTTCTGGGGTACACGGGTCAACGTACCATCTTTCCGAAAAAATGCACCCTGTGCGGTGGCCAGACCGCCGGTGTGCGTATAAGCAATCATGAGCATAAATGCTGAAACCGGCGTGTAATAAAGCACCGCGACATTCGTTGCCACAGTTAGAAATAAAAGAGCGGGATTCTCATGCAATGGAGTTAAACAGTTACAAAAGGTACATCTACTTTATTTTCACAAGTTACAACGGGAACAACCATACACCAAAATACAATAAGGTACCCACCTCGAAATGTGCTGACCGGAACACCTGGGACCGAAACACGCTCACAATTGGCACCCGGACCTAAGAAAGTCCCCAAAAGAACGACCGGTCAGACTAAATTGCATTATGTAAAGAAACGGAGTCCAAAACCCAAGAGTACGACGAAAATCAGGCAACGGCGGTGGTAACGACGCGCGACGGATGACGCGGCCGCAGTCCCTTCCCCCGCGACGCCGCATGCAGTGCGGCCGCGCGGGCACCGGCTCCGCGCGGCGCCGCATGTGGCTCAGCCTTGGGTCAGACTCTCCGCGTGCCGCTCGCGGGCGGCGCCCCAAACAGCACCTGCCTATGCGGGTGCTGCCGCCTGCGGGTGGCGCCCCGCGCGGCACCAGGCCGCCCGGGTCCTGCCGCCTGCGGGTGGCACCCTGCGCGGCACCAGGTCGCGCAGCGGGCGCCGCTTGCGGGTGGCGCCCCGCGCGGCACCTGCCCGGGGGAAGGCACCGCGCGGGCACCACCCCCGGGCGCGCGCCGAGCAGCCTCGTGCCACGCAGGGCGCCCTTGGGCGGGCGGACGACGCGTGTAGTGATTCGGCTCTTAGGTGTATTTTTAACTCACGTGTAAATTATTTAAGCCTTAAGTGAAATAAAATTATTTAATATTTAAAAGTCGGTCGGTGCGTGGTGCGGGTATTTTTCTGGCAAAGGGCGCGAAAAATGAAGACCGACGGTGCGATCGGATCGGGAATCCGATGTACGGATCTCCCGGAATGGGGTTTCTAAGATCGTGGTGATTTAAGGCGCGCGTCGGAATTCGTGTAAAATATCCGACACGCTTTCTGAGGAAGTTTGGATATTCCGTGTGATTAATTAATTAAGAAATTAATTAATCGGTGATGATAATTTAAATTGGGAATTTATTTCCCATGATTATTTAATTAAATAAATTAAATAATCGGTGACTAGGATTTAGAAGGTGGGATTTTTATCTCGTGGGAATCAGATATTTGTTAAGAGATAAATAACCCGGTAATGGTAGGTTTTTCCTTTTTACGTACGTATGAAATAAAGAGGAAATTAATTAAATAAATAATTAAATAAAGGGGATTATATAAGTGATCCCGGTTATCAGAAGGAAAGAAAGAAAAATAAAACCCTAACCGGTGAGGAGAAAAAGAAAGAGAAAAAGGAAAAGACGGAGACCTAGCCGAAAGAAAGGAAAAGGAAAAAGTGAAAGAGCTCGATCTTCTCGAACATCGAACCGAAGGCAAGAACGCGACCGGGCGACCTTCCCGTCGATCTTCGGTTAGTAAAATAATTTTTATAATTTTTTTCGGGATTTTTCCGTCGTTCTTTTGTTGAGTTTTCGGGCTTCTCCGTCGTCTCCGTCACCGTCGCCGTCATCGTCGTCGCGCTAGGGCGCGGAACGGACGACGGAGATGCGCGATGCCGCTAGGGCATCGCGCGGAAGGGTCACGCGGACGGCCTGTCGCCGCCGCGAGCGGCGACGGAGGAGACCGCGTGGGCACCGCGCGGGCGCCGCGCGGGCCGCACCCACGCGGGCGCCGCGCGGCGGCCGCGCGGGCCCGTAACCGCGCGGGCACCGCGCGGGCGCCGCGCGGGCACCCGCGCGGGCGGCGCGCGGGCAGCCCCCGCGCGGGGGCCGCACCCGCGCGGCCGCCGCGCGGGCAGTACCCGAGCGGGCGCTGCGCGAGGCGCCACGCAGCGCCGCATGGGCCGAAACCCACGCGGGCGCCGCCCGCGGAGCCACGCCGCGCGGTTTCGAGCCGCGCGCGGCTCCGACGGGCGGCGACGGCGGCGCGGGGTTCCGGTTTTTGGCGAACCGGACGGTGTTGGACTTTTCCGTCAAAAAGAGTAAATTGGGGTTTTCGTTTTGAGATGTTAGTACACGTTTTTGACTATAGTTTATCCTTGCGGACTTTTCTTAGGTCCAGGTGCGCAGCGGGAGTGTGTGAAAGATCCAGGTGCTCCGATCTTCCCGCAACAAGGTGGGTACAGTTGCTATAAGTGCAACAAGTGCAGTAAGTGCATCTATCATCATAAAAAGTGTTCTTAATTTGTCTAACAAAGTAGATGGACTGTTTAACCTTTCGCATGAATGTATTTTATCTTATATAACAACTGTTGCGGCTGCGGTCGCGGTGCTTAAAACACGCCGATCTCGGCAAATCTGGTTTCGGATGCTGCACGTACACAGGCGGAATTGCCCCCGCATGGGTGTACTTTTCCGGAGAAGTGGTCTATATGACCCGTGTGCCCCACGTGTGTAGGGTGGGGACCTCTTCACGCCAGCTAAAAGTGACGCACCAGCACCGTGAAGAGGTTAAAAGCATCAAATGTCCACGAGGGGAGACTTCGTCTCCCGACACGGTGTCACTAAAGTAAATAAAGTGAGTAAAGTAAGTTGCAGGGTTTTAGCGAAAGGTTCCGGTGTAATCGGTTTTCTCTTTATCCCTTGTTGTTATTTAGACATCTACTTTGTTTGTTACTGACTTTACCCACTCCGTGACAGGTGTGACTAGGTGCGTTAGCCGGATGGCGGTGAGACTGCGTCGCGAGGACCGTAGTCAGGATTCTTGGTTTTATCTCATTTTCTTTATGCTTTTAGTTTTTGCTTGTGGATTATATTAGTTGTGGACATGTATTAGTTAGCACTGTGGATGAGATGTACTTTTATGTTTTAGATACTTTTAGTGATGTTTTCATATGCGGCATGTTTTCATGAAAACCAAATGATTTCGAAAAATGTTTTCTCAAAACGAAGTGCCGTGTGGGCACGGGTTTTGCAACCGCTGGTTTTATCCTTTCCAAACGGTGACGCCGCTTTAATAACTTGCTTGAAAAAAATAAGGTGTCGAGTGGACACCGGTTTTTAAAACAGTAGTTAAATTAATGTACTCTGATTGGTGATGTATGTCTACTGTATGGTTGATGGTTGATGGATGATGTTGTAAATGAGACGCCGTGCATATACAAAGGAGACTCTGTCCGTTGGCAGAGAGAATTTGTGTATGTGGCGGTCTGGCACGCACCGGGGATGAGGTTTATGTTACTATTAAGAAAAAAAAATATACACGCAATTTTCCGCTTTGCTTGACTCAAAAACCCCCGGGGGCGTGACAGATTAAATGGTATCAGAGAAAAACAACCATAACCATAGTAGACGTGATCCACATCCACAGTGTAAGGTGCCACAAGCAAATTGGACATGAGATAACCAAGGTGTAGGTGCGGTAGTACGTGAGAGTACGGGGAAAAAGGGATTTAATGTAGGTGTGTTCGTAAGTCTAGGTGCTAGGGTGATAACCTTAGGGCTAACTTGGTTTCTTTGTTTGCACGGTTAATGGCCCGAAGCCGCTCTTCAATCGATGGTGCAGAAGAGGATACGACGGTTCCGGCAACAGTGGAGAATCGGCTACTCCAACAACGGATTACGCGACATGGCATAGCGCTCTTCCCTTTTTGTTAGGAAAGACGAACCCCACCAGGCTCGCCTTCACAAGGGTGGTCCACATAGCGACACTAATCGGGTAATACCGACGGTGGGTCTACCCGCTTACCGAGAAGTGATCGATAGGACCACTATGGTGGGGCGGGAATTGGCCGTTCCACGCACCCGGCAGAAGGATCATGAGTCTGCCGGGGGCCGAAACGACCCCAGCCATAACCCGGGAATGACTTTCCCGACGGGGGCCGACCACCCCAATATCCGAAGACACCGCAAGGAACCTGAAACACATCAGACAGGGGAATCGATACGTCATGGAGTATCGACAAGAATATGTAAGGTTGGCCAATTGTGTTTCCGTTGTTATAAGGGATGAAGCACACAAAGCCCGCCTCTTCGTAGACGGATTGCGGAGCAATACTTTCGAAGTCGTGCGAGTAGTGGAACTCCACACCTTCCAGAAAGTGGTGGATAGGGCCACCATAGTGGAGCGCGGATTCGAGGTGACGCGCGCCCGACAAGAGGACTCGGAGTACGACATGGACAAGAAACGACCCCAGCCCTTCTCAGGAGGGGGATTTTCTAGCGGAGACCGGCCATGCATCATCTACAGAGGAGCACCTCGGGGGAAATTATTCATTCCGGAAGCACGACCTTTGCTTCTAACGTGACAAACTGGGACAGTTCCGTTTTTACTGCCCCGAACCCGGGAATGATTCTTCGGAGTCGCGACACGGATGAGGGGTCTTATGCGACGACACGACAAAGGACGCACTACCCGAGGGAAGTAGTAGCAGGAAAGACCCCTTACGAAGAGTAATGTTGGTCTTGACCCCAGGAGAACCCTTAGGAGCAAATACTCTGTACCTTCCTGCCCAATAAGGATGCGAAGACTTAGTTGTCTTTGGTGATGGCCCTTTATTATGGGTCAAATAGGTCCAACTTCCTGCCTTGAGACAATAGGCCCGGGGGACTAGTGAGTTGGGTTGGGTGAGCCCAATAGGTTGAGTGGGCTGCGGTCCGCAATAGACCTAATGGCAAGAGGCCCAACAATAGACCCAACATCCAGGTGGGTTGGGTCTGGTCGAGATCTGTGGTGCGGTGTATGCCGCTTTAAGTGAATCGGATGCGCACCTCTAAAAGCTCAGGCTTTTGGGGTTAATGGTTAACGCCAACGATTCGACATTTGAGACTTAGTGGTAAGAGAATTCGAGGGGATACTCGGAAGGGATGGGCTTACCGAGTGACAGGTGCTGATCGATTACGAGAAACGTCAGGTACGACTGCAGAAACCGGGATTCCCGGAACACGTCTACCTGGCGTGTAAAAGTACTTCCTTTTGTCTGTCATCTCCGCGTCGCGGGCTAGGAAGCTAATAGAGGGTGGGTGCGTGGCCTATCTAGCCTCGGTAGATTTAGCCACCCGACCCGTTCCCTCGCCTTCCGAAATTCCTGTGGTAAGGGAATTTCCGGATGTATTTCCGGCGGAGCTTCCCGGAATGCCGCCGGAATGAGAGGTCGACTTCTCTATTGAGTTGCTTTCCGGCACCAAACCCATCACCAAGGCACCGTACAGGATGGCCTTCGCGGAGTTGCAAGAACTCAAGGCACAGTTGGAGGACCTTTTGGACAAGGGTTTTATCAGACCAAGCGCGTCACCCTGGGGCGCACCCGTCCTGTTTGTAAGAAAGAAGGACGGAAGTCTCCAGTTGTGCATCGACTACCGGGAGATAAATAAGGTCACCGTTAAGAACAAGTACCCTCTGCCAAGGATCGACGACCTCTTCGACCAACTACAGGGGGCGACGGTGTTTTCAAAGATCGACCTGCAGTCGGGCTATCATCAGGTCCGGGTTAAGGGGGAGGACATCCCCAAAACGGCTTTCCGTACTCGCTATGGCCATTACGAATTTACGGTAATGCCATTCGGGCTCACAAATGCCCCGGCGGTGTTCATGGATATGATGAACAGGGTATTCAAACCCTTCCTGGACTTATTCGTGGTGGTCTTCATCGACGATATCCTCATCTACTCCCGTACAGACGAGGAATATGAAGAACATCTGCGCACAGTCCTCCAGACCCTACGGGAACAGAAACTCTACGCCAAACTCAAAAAGTGTGAGTTTTGGCTCCGTGAGGTCGGTTTCTTGGGGCACGTAATCTCGGCGGCTGGAGTCGCGGTGGATCCGAAGAAGATAGATTCGGTGACGGACTGGCCCCAACCGACGACGGTGACGGAGGTTCGAAGCTTCCTGGGATTAGCCGGGTATTACCGGCGCTTCGTGGAGGGTTTCTCCAAGATAGCCACCCCCTTAAACCGTTTGACTAGAAAGGGGGAAAAGTTCATCTGGACAGATAAATGTCAAAGGAGCTTCGAGGAGCTCAAGGATAGATTGACGCGAGCCCCGATTCTCGCCCTGCCAGAACCAGGGGAGGATTATGAAGTGTATTGCGATGCGTCGCGAAACGGACTGGGTGGAGTACTCATGCAACGGGGAAAGGTTATAGCCTATGCGTCAAGGCAGCTCAAGGAGTACGAGCGGAATTACCCCGTGCACGATTTGGAACTCGCAGCGGTGGTGTTCGTCCTTAAGCTTTGGAGACACTACCTGTATGGGGCACACTGCAACGTGTACTCAGATCATAAGAGTCTTAAGTACCTTTTCACCCAAAAGGAGTTAAATTTGCGACAAAGGCGGTGGCTCGAGCTACTGAAGGATTACGATTTAACGATCCACTATCACCCGGGAAAGGCAAACGTGGTGGCCGACGCCCTGAGTCGCAAGGGGCAGGCCGAGGAGGCAGGTGTAAGTGCCATCACCCAGCAAGATAGTCTGATTGCGGAATTTTCGCGATTGAGACTAGAAGTAGTACCGGCAGGTACAGTAGCACAACTTCTGGCACTGGTGGTTTGACCTACTCTGCTGGACAGGATTCTCGAAGGGCAATCGACTGATGACCAACTCCAGCTGGTGCGAAGTAGAATAACCGCCGACCAGGAAGGTGATTTCACAGTAAACTCCGACGGCACGATACGATTTCGGGGACGAATCTGCGTGCCGGATCTACCGGAACTCAAAGAGGAAATCCTGCGGGAGGCGCATACTGCTCCATATGCAGCGCACCCCGGGGGAACGAAGATGTACAAGGACGTCAAACAGACCTTCTGGTGGCCCAAGATGAAGGGAGACGTGACTCGATTTGTGGCACACTGCCTGGTGTGCCAACAGGTGAAGGCCGAGCATCAGCGCCCGGCAGGAAAATTGCAACCTTTACCGGTGCCCGAGTGGAAGTGGGACATGATTACCATGGATTTTGTGACCGGATTCCCGAGATCGCCACAGGGACAAGATGCGATATGGGTGATTGTGGACCGTTTGACGAAATCGGCCCACTTTCTGCCCATACATACGACGTGGACGCGGGAACGACTGGCACAAACTTACATCAACGAGATAGTAAGGTTGCATGGGGTACCGACATCTATCACGTCGGACAGGGACACGCGATTTGTGTCAAACTTTTGGCAAAGCCTGCAACGAGCAATGGGGACCAAGTTGCACTTCAGTACGGCTTTTCACCCGCAGACCGATGGACAATCAGAGCGGGTGATACAGATTGTGGAGGACATGCTTCGAGCATGCGTTTTGGACTTGGGCGAAGGGTGGGCACGGTGTTTGCCCCTAGTGGAATTTGCCTACAATAACAGTTACCAGGCCAGCATTCAGATGGCACCATACGAGGCCCTGTACGGGCGCCGCTGTCGGTCTCCAATATGCTGGGACGACTTGGGTGAGCGTAAGTTTCTGGGCCCAGATTTGGTGGAGGAGACCGAAGCAAAGGTGCGATTGATTAGGCAAAGGCTACTGACCGCCCAGAGCAGACAGAAAAGCTACGCGGACAACAGACGCCGAGACTTAGAGTTCATGGTGGGTGAGCATGTGTTACTCCGAGTTTCGCCCTCCAAGGGGAACCGACGTTTCGGCATAAAGGGAAAGTTAAGCCCAAGGTACGTGGGACCGTTCGAGATCCTAGAACGCGTAGGACCGGTGGCGTACCGGTTAGCCTTGCCGCCGAACCTCGAACGAGTCCACAACGTGTTCCATGTCTCAATGCTCCGGAAGTACCTCGCTGACCCCTCTCATGCCTTGGATGCCTCCACCATCGAGTTGCGAGAGGATTTGAGCGTCGAGGAGACGCCGGTGCGGATTTTGGCAAGAGAGGACAAGAAGTTGCGCAATCGAACTATCCCCTATGTGAAGGTCCAGTGGAGCAACCACGAAGAGCGCGAGGCGACATGGGAACTGGAATCGAAAATGAGGGAATGTTTTCCCGAATTGTTTAGTGAGGTTTGTACTTAAGTTTCGGGACGAAACTTTTTATAAAGTGTGAGTGGTGTAGTGATTCGGCCCTTAGGGGTATTTTTGACTCACATGTAAATTATTTAAGCCTTAAGTGAAATAAAATTATTTAATTTTAAAAGTCGGCCGGTGCGTGGTGCGGATAATTTTCTGGCAAAGGGCCCGAAAAATGAAGACCGACGGTGCGATCGGATCGGGAATCCGATGTACGGATCTCCCGGAATGGGGTTTCTAAGATCGCGGTGACTTAAGGCGCGCATCGAAATTCGTGTAAAATATCCGACACGCTTTCTGAGGAAGTTTGGATATTCCGTGTGATTAATTAATTAAGAAATTAATTAATCGGTGACGATAATTTAAATTGGAAATTTATTTTCCATGATTATTTAATTAAATAAATTAAATAATCGGTGACTAGGATTTAGAAGGTGGGATTTTATCTCGTGGGAATCAGATATTTGTTAAGAGATAAAATCCGGATATTTGTGGGTTTTTCCTTTTTACGTACGTATGAAATAAAGAGAAAATTAATTAAATAAATAATTAAATAAAGGGGATTATATAAGTGATCCCGGTTATCGGAAGGAAAGAAAGAAAAATAAAACCCTAACCGGTGAGGAGAGAAAGAAAGAGAAAAAGGAAAAGACGGAACCCTAGCCGGAAGAAAGGAAAAGGAAAAAGAGAAAGAGCCCGATCTTCCCGAACATCGAACCGAAGGCAAGAACGCGACCGGGCGACCTTCCCGTCGATCTTCGGTTAGTAAAATAATTTTTATAATTTTTTCGGGATTTTTCCGTCGTTCTTTTGTTGAGTTTTCGGGCTTCTCCGTCGTCTCCGTCACCGTCGCCGTCATCGTCGTCGCGCTAGGGCGCGGAACGGACGACGGAGACGCGCGATGCCGCTAGGGCATCGCGCGGAAGGGTCACGCGGACGGCCGGTCGCCGCCGCGAGCGGCGACGGAGGAAACCGCGCGGGCGGCACCCGCGCGGGCCGCACCGCGCGGGCACCGCGCGGGGCACCGCGCGGGCGCCGCGCGGCTGCCTCACGGGCGGCACCCGCGCGGGCCCGCTACCGCACGGGCGCCGCGCGGGCAGCCCCCGCGCGGGCGCCGCGCGGGCCCGCACCCGCGCGGGCGCCGCGGGGCGCCGCGCGGGGCGCCGCGCGGGCGCCGCGCGGGCACCGCGCGGGCGCCGCGCGGGGCCGCACCCGCGCGGGCGCCGCGCGGGCAGCACCCGCGCGGGCGCCGGCGAGCGCCGCGCCGCGTGGGCCGCCCGCGCGGGCGCCGCCCGCGGAGCCACGCCGCGCGGTTTCGAGCCGCGCGGGGCTCCGGCGGGCGGCGACGGCGGCGCGGGGTTCCGGTTTTCGGCGAACCGGACGGTGTTGGACTTTTCCGTCAAAAAGAGTAAATTGGGTTTTTCGTTTTGAGATGTTAGTACACGTTTTTGACTATAGTTTATCCTTGCGGACTTTTCTTAGGTCCAGGTGCGCAGCGGGAGTGTGTGAAAGATCCAGGTGCTCCGATCTTCCCGCAACAAGGTGGGTACGGTTGCTATAAGTGCAACAAGTGCAGTAAGTGCATCTATCATCATTAAAAGTGCTCTTAATTTGTCTAACAAAGTAGATGGACAGTTTAACCTTTCGCATGAATGTATTTTATCTTATATAACAACTGTTGCGGCTGCGGTCGCGGTGCTTAATACACGCCGATCTCGGCAAATCCGGTTTCGGATGCTGCACGTACACAGGCGGATTGGCCTCCGCATGGGTGTACTTTTCCGGAGAAGTGGTCTTTTTGACCCGTGTGCCTCACAAAGGAGTGGGAGCCGTGAGGACCTCTTCACGCCAGCTAAAGTGCCGCACTAGCACCGTGAAGAGGTTAAAAGCATCAAATGTTGTGCACGAGGGGAGACTTTACTCTCCCTGACAGGTACGGTGTCACTAAAGTAAATAAAGTGAGTAAAGTAAGTTGCAGGGTTTTAGCGAAAGGTTCCGGTGTAATCGGTTTGCTCTTTATCCCTTGTTGTTATTTAGACATCTACTTTGTTTGTCACTGACTTTACCCACTCCGTGACAGGTGTGACTAGGTGCGTTAGCCGGGATGGCGGTGAGACTGCGTCGCGAGGACCGTAGTCAGGATCTCTTGGAACTATCTCATTTCCTTTATGCTTTTATTTTGCTTGTGGATTATATTAGTTGTGGACATGTGTTAGTTAGCACTGTGGAGTGGATGTACTCTTTATGTTTTAGCTACTTTTAGAGATGTTTCCATATGCGGCATGTTTTCATGAAAAGCCAAATGATTTCGAAAAACGTTTTCTCAAAACGGAGTGCCGTGTGGGCACGGGTTTTGCAACCGCTGGTTTTATCCTTTCCAAACTGTGACGCCGCTTTAATAAATTGCTTGAAAAAAATAAGGTGTCGAGTGGACACCGGTTTTTAAACAATAGTTAAATGAATGTTCTCTGATTGGTGATGTATGTCTACTGTATGGTTGATGGTTGATGGATGATGTTGTAAATGAGACACCGTGCATATACAGAGGAGACTCTGTCCGTTGGCAGAGTGAATTTGTGTATGTGGCCGTCTGGCACGCACCGGGGATGAGATTTGTGTGAATCTATTAAGAAAAAAAATATACACGCATTTTCCGCTTGACTTGACTTAAAAACCCCCGGGGGCGTGACACCGCGCGCGGGCAAGCGGCGCGCGGCCTCATGCCGCACGGGGCGCCCGCGGGCGGGCGGACGCCTCGCGGGCGCTGCCCGCGGGCGCGCGCCGCGCGGCCTCGTGCCGCGCGGGGCGCCCGCGGGCGGGCGGACGCCGCGCGGACACCACCTGCAGGCGCGCGCCGCGTGGCCTCGTGCTACGCAGGGCGCCCGCGGGCAAGCAAGCAGCCGCGTGGGCACCACCCGCGGGCGTACGCCGCGCGGCCTCGTGCCGCGCGGGGCGCCCGTGGGCAGGCAAGCACCGCGCGGGGACCACCAGCAGGCGCGCACCGCGCAGCCTCGTGCCGGGCGAGGAACCCGCGGGCGGCGGCGTCCGTGCGGGCAAACGCCGCGGGCGACGGCGTCCGCATGGGTGGGTGCCATGCGATGGGCCGTCGCCGTACGCACGCCGTTACGGGGTTTTTTATCGCGATGATAAGTTGGGTTTTCGTCACATGGTTAGATCTTGGATTTCCAAATAGAGAGTTGGGGTTGATGATGTTCCTGATGTTGGGCTTCTCTTTCCTTGGTTGGGAAAGGGGTGTGTTTTAGTTTCGAGGCCAAAACCTTTTTTTAGTGGGGGAGAGTGGTGTCCCGGAATTCCCGTGCGACTCGACCGTGTGGTTGGTGGTGAGGAAACACCTATTTTTGGTGTTTCGAGTGCGTTGTGCGTCGAATGGATGACAAAAACGGACTCAGTGCGCGAAAACAGTCAAAATTGGCTATTTTCGAGCATAAATGGGCTAACGGGTTCATTTCGGTCGCGGGCCGACTCACGGCCCAAGAGAGTGCACCGGGTGCAACGGGCTCGTGGGACTGCCACGTGGCCATGCCTCATTGGGCGGGGCGACCAGCAGGAGGGCGCGTGGCCCGGGGCGCTGGCGTACGTGGGCTGCACCACGCGGCAGCCCCGCATGGGGTGCGCCGCCCGAGGGCGCCCCGCGTTGACGTGGGGCGCTGGCCCGCGTGGGCGCCGCCAAGTGGCGGGGCCCCGTTGCCCCCTCACCGCGCGGCGCGGGTGTGTGAGGCGGGGGGTGCCGCTAGTTGGCAGCCCCCCGTTGGCTGGCTACTGTAGCCAAGCCCGAATTCGGCTATTTAAGCCCCGAAATCCATTTTCTTTCCTCCTTTCTCCTCGTTGATCCACCCAAAAATCGTGGGAGAGTGAGGGAAAATTTGTGGGGAATTTTCTGGGTGCCGTGGAGCGCGCGCGAGGTGTTCCTTGGAGCCGGACGAATGTGTGGGTGCTTGTTTGGCGAAGCGCCGACTTTAAGGTTGGTTTCGCTCGTCTTTTTGTAGTGTTTTTCGGCACAGTTTTGGGGTTTACCCTTTTGGATTTTGGTTTTGACCTTGTGCCTTTTTCCTTGTTAGGGACTGTTGTTTACCTCACCGTTTTGCGTGCGGACTCCGACGGCGTGCTCCGTTTTGCGTGCGGACTCCATTTTGCGTGGGGATTCTGGCACTGTGCTTTGTTTTGCGTGCAGACTCCGGCACCGTGCACCGTTTTGCGTGTGGATTCTGGCACCGTGCTTCGTTTTGCGTGAGGACTCCGGCGGCATGCTCCGTTTTGCGTGCGGACTCCGACAGCGAGCATCGTTTTGCGTGCGGACCATGTGGAGGCAAGGTAATCGCGCGGATCCCAATTGCAAATGTCTACTGCTCTTCCACCGTGAGAGGGTCTGATTGGGATTGTTTAAGCAACTCACGTAATCGTTGACCTCTTGCCAATTGATTCTGAGTAGCTTTATCGAGATCAGAAGCAAATTGTGCAAAGGCTTCTAACTCTGCGAATTGCGCTAGTTCCAATTTTGATTTGCCAGCTACCTGTTTCATGGCTTTAATTTGAGCTGCGGATCCTACTCTGGAAACAGAAATACCCACATTAATAGCAGGTCGGATTCCAGCATTGAATAGATCGGCGGATAAGAATATTTGTCCATCTGTAATGGAAATTACATTAGTAGGAATATAATAGAGAACCTTAATCTGGGCTAGGTTCTATTATGCTTTAGACATCCAACACTTTGCATTTCTTGCTGGACAGAGAGTTTCTCGCCCGAGTAGTGGGCCGAGTGGTCAGGACATTGTGGGACGTATGTTGCGCTCGAGCCTGGGGGCTGAGTGGGGTCTGGTAGCTGTGTTAGGCTAGTGTTAGTGTTTTGGTAACCGTTTTGGGTAAACGGTGGTCTCGGATCTTTGGGTATTTCTCTGTTTTGGTCGTCACCACCAAGTTGAGACCATGGTGAGCGTGTGTTATCAGGACCTTGAACCCAGAATGTTTTCTCATGATTTTAGTAAACCAGTATTTTTCCTTCCGAATTTCTAGGGGTCGTCGGAGCCTGTTCTTGTTTGATAGGGCGACGGCATCAACCCTTGGGAGTTCGGGAAACAAACTTGTGGTTAACTGATTTTCTCAAGAACTAAAATCTATAAAAGTTGGTTTTCTCAATTCAAGACAGTTTTCAAAAAAGGGGCAATTTTATCCTCACCCCAAGGGGGTTGAGTGAAAATGATATTTTATAATAAAGATTATCTTTTCTCCTAAATTTCCTCACCCGACTGGGGTGGGTGATCTGGGTTCTAAGGTTTGATTTCATTCTTGGGTCGAAAACAACGGGAGGCTACGCCTATAGCCTGTTCTTGTTTGATAGGGGTCGTAGGTATTAGTCTCCCGAGGTTCTCGGACCATTCGCGGATCTGGCTGTAGAGCATCTCCAGCCTATGAGTTTTGTATGTTGAGGTGGTTTCCCACTTTAACCGAGGGAGCCAAATTTCTGAGCGGTAAGGGATCGAGAACTTCGATAGGCTAAGCCCAGAGTCTGTTCTTGTTTGATTGGGGTTCTAGGCACCGGCCTAATGAGATTCTCGGACCCTTGCTGTGTCAGACGGTTTTTCTCGTCTATGAGTGGGGTGTCGTTTTGGGAGCCGTTTGGGTTGACGGCGGTCCCAGTAGTTGTGTACTTTCTTTTAGTGATGGTTATTTGGGTGTTCGAGTTTTCGATCTGTTTGATCGTGGATTATAGCCTACATGTGCCGCTTTTGCCAAATGAGACACGCTTGAGCTCGGTGGGGACACTCCCCATGAGTTACACTCCGGATGCGATGATGATGATGCGCCTAGTTGATACACTAGAGGTCGCTTTGCGTGATACTGAGATAGTCCAATGGGACACCCTGGTTGATACACTAGGGGGCGCAGGCTTGACTGGACCCTATGTGGCAGTCACTGAGATTTGGGTTACTGTGAGTGAGTGGTGGCATAGCATGCGTCTTAGTAGAGTTTTCATTGAGCATGGTACTTGAGACATATTAGCAGTAGCGAGTGGATGCATAACATCATATGTGTTTTTCCCCATTGAGCATAGTAGATAGAGGCATGATAGCTGTAGATACTTTTCCAGCTTAGTTTCGTTATCACAGTCTTTTTCTGTTATCTTATGCCTCTAGTAGACTTAGTGGAAAGACCGTGGGTCCTGGAGACGGTACCCACTGAGAACTACTGTAGGATGTAGTTCTCACACCCTCTGTCAGTGATAGGTTGCTGAGGCTTTTCCTTCCGTTCCTGCCCGAGCTGGCGCGACGGACCGAGGACAGGGAGTCACGAGATAGTTCCCTACCAGCATAGTTCCTTTAGAATGAGGTAGATGTACCATCCCGGACTGTGGGATTTACTGGTTATTATTATATTTCTAGTTTTAGTTATCTCCCTTTTTGGATTCGTAGATGTTGTATAGGTGGATTTTTATTTGTATCTTTTCTGCAGATCTGACCTTGTATTATTCATGTATTAGGGAGATGGACTTGTATTTATTTTCAGCTTTATAGTAGTTTGATTTTATATTATAGCTTTTATTTTTCCGCTCTGATATCTGTGTAGCTGTAGTTCTATCTTTTGCAGGTTAGACGCTTCGTCGGTGCGGGGCTTCCTGTGTCGATGGCGGATTTGTTGGCGAGCCCGGGTCGCAGTTTCGACCCCAGGGAGTGACAGAAAAACCCCCGGGACGTTACACTCTCTCAACGGAATGACCACCAAGTCCCAACGGCAAACTAGCCTTCCCAACCTTATCGGGCAGGAGGGCACAAAGCTAACCGCCTCAATAGGCCCCCCAGGGGTCTGGACGGTCATAGGGTTGCTTAGGGGTCTCATTTCTAGAACATGGGCGTGGGCGAAGGTACGGGATATGAAGGAGCGGGATGCTCTTGTTGAGTACCAGGACTTCGTATAGTGTACCGACCTCGCAAGATGGCGTGGTGCGGAGAAATTGCCTGGGGCGTGTTCCATTTGTGGTTATAGATGAGTTCGGGAAGTTCTGGATCGACGCGGAAGCCTCTAGATGGAAAAGTGAGTTGGCGGCATCGGTATTGGAAGCTTCAGCTTGCGTATCAGCCTGGGAAGCTTGGTGTTCCGGAACTGGGTATTGTGTTCCGGAACTGAGGGCTGGGTTCCGGAGCTGGGTGTTTAGTACCGGAACCCAATGAGGATTTTAGCTTGAGTACCGGAACGTGAGTGTGGGTACCGGTACTCAATGGTGGATTTATCTGAATTAGCACTCGGGTTGGGATTTTTGAGCCTGGGTACCGGTACGGGATCCCGAATACCGGTACTCAGCCTCTAAATATTTGTTAAAGCAAGGGTAAAAGAGTATTTTCATACCCCAACACCCCTGTTGACTATGTAGACTCCTCTCTTCTCTATATATGGACTCCTCCTCCTCTCTTCTCAGCTGGAAGCCAGAGAAAGAAAAAGAAGGAAAGAAAGGAACGAGAGGAAAAGAAAGAGAGAGGAAGTGAGAGAGCAGTGAGAGAGGGAATCAGTTGTAGGTTTTTCGTGGATCCTTCTTCGCGCCGAAGCATTGGACGCTAAACGTGAGCGCATCAGAGAGCGCGACCAGTTGAGGAGAGAGCTCGGGTGGAGCTCGCACGCGTGCGGACAGCCAGTAGAGGTGAGTACTGTGCTTTTTCCGAGTTTTCAGATTTTTGGATTTTCCGTGGAGTTTTGAGTTTTGGACGGGTTGGATTTTTGAGTTTGGGAAAATAGGTTTTTATCCATCTTTTCCTTTTCCTGTGATGAGGGGTACAGCAGAGGGCTGCCCGTGCCGTGAGGAGCGCGCGTGAAGGCCCTGCCCACAGTGCGGAGCCGCGGCGGGGCGCGGACTGGGTGCGCAGGAGGATTTCGGAGCGACGTCGGTTTTGACCGAGATCAGGTGGAGACCTTGCTTGAGGCCATTGGAGTGCATTATGAGCTTCGGGGATTTTTCTGGGCGCGTGGCAGAGGTGCGCGCGCGAGGGACCGAGGTGCTGTTTCCGACGGTTTTTAAAAGTGTTCAAGTTCGGCGTTTCACCGACTTTAGCGTTGCCTATGGAAAGCGATCTAGGTGGGTTGAAAATTCTTCAAGATGTATGGAATGCCTTCTAATGCTATTGTATGCATGTTTAGCATGTCCAGCATACCTGTTTATTATAGCTGATAAATCTGATAGTTACCTAGAGAATTGTAGAAAGACAATCATGAGACCCAAATATTTTTAGCATGACCTAGAGATGATTTGACACTAGACTGCATGGTTAGTTGGCATTAGAATTGCATCTGAACCATTTTAAAAATTACCGAGCTGGTTTTAAGGAAAACTAATTTTATAAATGGTTTTTAATTATTATGAATGCCCAGAGGGGGTGGGATAGGTTCAGGATGCATGTATCCTCGCGCTTGGAGGCCGAGAGGATTTTTAGAGCTCTGTGAGATGAGTTTCTAGTATCATGAGAGTTTGATCATTGTTCCACTTCGGGGGCGGAAGCTATGGGCGGTTGTGCCTGCAGCCTGTTCTTGTATGATCAGGGTTGTAGGTGGTAGTCTTTCGGAATTTCCGGGCCTCCCGTGCGAGAGATTGAGGATTGATTCCCTTGTTGGGTTGATTGGTTTACTCTAGGTCATGAGTTGTGCATTAGCAGATTGAGTCGTGGAGAGTTTTCTGACATAGCCATTGGGTTATGCATTATCAGATTTAGTCCGGGAAGGTTCCCCGACGTAGCTTTTGGTTATTGGGCTTTATCAGATCGGGTCGTTGAGGGTTCTTCGACTGATTATTTGTTGAGTTGGGCATTTCCAGATTGGGTCGTGGAGTGTTTTTTCGACCGAGTTATGATCATTTGGAATTCGAGTTTTCGATCTTTTTGATCGTGGATTTTAGCCTGCATGTGCCGCTTATTGAGCTAGATGAGACACGCTTGTTACTCGGTGGGGTTGCTCCCCTCGAGTTGCTGCTCCGGATGCAATGACGATGATGATGATGATGATGATGCGCCTGATGAGGCTGCTTTGCGTGATATTATGATAGTCCGTTCGGGCACCCTACGTTGGAGTAGTTGGGGCGATCAGACACCCTACGTTGGAGTAGTAGGGAGGCGCAGGCTTGACTGAGCCAGTTTTGGCAGTCATTGAGATTTGAGTTATTGTGAGCTCTTCGTGAGCGAGTGGAGGCATAGCATGTTCTTAGATGAGTTTTTCCTTTGAGCATGATACTTGAGGTATATTAGCAGTGGCGAGAGTATGCGTAGCATGTTCATAGTAGAGTTTCTTTTGAGCATGATGATTGAGACTTATTAGCTGTAGTTCTTTTTCAGCTTTCCTATTATCTATCTGCATACCTATCTATTTGCCTCTAGGAGACTTAGTGGGCATACCGTGGATATTGGTGACGGTACCCACTAGGAACTACCTTCTGCAGTAGTTCTCACACTCGCTGCGGTGACAGGTTTCCTGAGGTTGCTGTTCCGGCTTGGTTCGCGCGGAGACAGCTGTTCGAGGTGAGGACGTGGCCGAGTAGCTCCTTACCATTTTATTTGAGGGTCAGAGGTAGATGTACCCTGTATTTTTTATGATTACACTTTTGTACTGGACAGTCTGAGAGATTGTGAGGATTGTATTTTATTTTTCATAGCTGGAGAGACTATGTATTGAGGTTTTATATTTATTCAGATGTTCAGTTGTGATTCTGTAGCTACTAGTTTTATTTCAGCTTTGATACATGTTTAGCTATAGATCTGACTTGCAGGATAGACGCTTCATCTGTGCGGGGATTTCAGTACAGATGGCGGATCTGTTGGCGAGCCCGGGTCACAGCTTCGACTGCGGGGCATGACAGATTAGAGTGTTATCAGAGCCTAGGAATATTGGTCGTTGAGGACATAGTGACCCTAGGCTATTGGTTGGACAGTAGGATCACTTTCGTGAGAGACGTGACTTTAGCGAGAGTCCTGATTGAGTCTGTACCTCCCCCAGAGTATTGGGGCGAGTGATCTTACATGTTTATTCTCTAAAGTGATTATGTTGGCTGCAGACAACATATTGCTTGCAGCCAACATATTGCTTTAGAATGGTTAACATGTTTTAGACTTTCACTTGATCGGGTCGAGAGTGTTTGAGGTCTTGATGTTTGGTCGGTGGTAGTTGTCTTTGTTGCCTCCGAGACGCCGTGCAGCGGCGAGGGCGTGTTTGATCTTAGATGAGAAGCCCGAACAGCGGGAGGCTGAATGGACAGAGCAGAGTGAGGTCCGAGAGTTGCGGGCCCAGGTAGCCCAGATGTCAGAGGCATTACGACGCCAAGAGGAGACGGCCAGGCACAATGAGGAGACAACTAGACACCAGGAGGAGACAGCTAGATGCCAGGGGCAGATGACTAGACACCAGGAAGAGAACATGGAGCGCATGATGCGTAGGCTTGAGCAGAGAGCATCTCCTGTGGTATCCCCAGTAGTACCTCCGGCCGTGACATCGTCGACTTCGGCCCAGATTGCACTGTTGACAGTGCAAGAGCAGCGAGAGCTTACTGATTAGTTGTTGGATATCAGCCAGTTCCATCCCCCGCAGTTGTCGGGGCAGAGTTTGGAGCCTTGGGAGGTTAAGAACTGGATTGCTGCTATGGAAAAGCTATTTGAGAACTTGTTCATCCAAGAGAAGCATCAGGTGCATTTGGCTACGCACCTTTTGGAAAAGGACGCCGAGGTTTGGTGGCGTCGAGTTCGTCCCGTTGGACCACCGGGAGTGCAGTTGATGACTTGGAATGAGTTTCGTGCTTTGCTGCTCGGGGTCTTCTTTCCCGACAGTGTGAAGCAGAAACTGGAAGGATATCTGAGACGCCTGTAGTAGGGGAGTTGACCTCTTCAAGAGTATATTCGCGAGTTCTGAGATTGTTGAGCAGTGTGCCCTATGTTGCCCAGGATGAGGTCCAAAAAGTTGATCTGTTTGAGAGGGGACTGCATCGGGATATCTACCACTTTGTGCATTCTCGGCGAGCGCCGACTTTAGATGAAGTGATTGTGCATGCTCGATGGATTGACCGAGGATCAGTGATCTTGTCCGAGAGGGACGGAGAGCGAGGGACCAGCTCCGGAGAGAGACGTCCAGTATCGCCTGATTTTGGAACAGTCGAGTGGATCGAGGTTGCCATGATTCCGGTCTCAGGGTCATGGGTCTCAAAGGAGACAGAGACTAGGGGGTTCTCGACAGTCGAGGCACTAGCAGTAGTGTCAGGTTGAGTGTGTCTTTCGCGGTGGGCCGCATTCATTGCCAAAGTGTGACCTCAGGAAGGGGCGATGTTTTTCATGTGGATAGTCAGGACATTTTCAGGCAGAGTGTCCTAGTGTAGTGCTCATGGTTTGGCCGCTTGTGACGGCACCCCCCCACACTACCCCTTCAGGATGAAGAGGTTCATCCGATTTACCGGTAGGCTGATAGAGCCGTGATGCCAAGGCAGATAGATCGATGGCCACCAGCATCTAGTGGATGAGATTGTATAGCCGGTTAGAGGGCGCAAGGATAGTGGATCGCGTCTTACCAGGTGTGGTTTTACTTACGGTCGTCGGAGTTAGAGTATGTTTGATGGCGACACCGTTGGTGCGTGTTTTAGTAAAACAAGGGTAGCTTCTCCAGAGATGGGACTGTTGGCTTGTGCACGTGAGGATCAGGTTCCAGATCACGTATAGCACATGGATGAGTGTTGCCAGTCCTGCCTAGTGCAGATAGGACCTTGGATTTGATCCATTGAGTTGTTAGTCCTACATCAGCTCCGAGATGTTGATATGAGGTTGGATAGGGATTGGTTATCCCAATGTTATCCTATCATGGATTGTCGAGAGAGGACAATGGCCCTCCGTGGACCTGGTCAGGAGTAGGTTTATAGAGGATGCTAGAGCACGACAGAGGTTGAGTCGTGGTCGTATCGCTTTGTTAGCGACTGTAAAGGAGGTGCCTACGGCGGCACCAGGACTAAGGAATATCTTTATCGCCCGTGTGATCCCGAGTGAGAGTCTACTAGATCTAATTTTGAAGCCGCCGTTTAGTGAGATTCAGATCGAGACGGTGATTGACGTGGTTTTGGAAACCGCGCCGACTTCGGCAACACCTCTTGGAGTATTACCTGTGAGACAGAGAGAGAGAGCTGATAGCGCAGTTGCGGGATCTGATGGATCGAGAGGTCTGTGTGACCCAGTACCACATCGTGGGAATACGACAGTGAGGATCTTAGAGATTGATACTTGAGTATGATGCCACACCGTTGATACACGGTGGTGATGCCACACTATTGATACACCACGGTGATGCCATGCCGTTGGTACACGACAGTGATGCCACGTTGTGGGTGCACAACGGTGAGGGTTCTATGATGGTTCGGGCACAGACAGTTTTGGATTGTGTTTCGGCAGATGCCTGTTTGAGATTGATAGCTTTATGGTATCATATGGCCGAGGGCTGTGCCCAGATGGTGTTCAAGAACCGATAGGTGCATTATGAGCTTGCAGCGCGGTCAAGTGGATTGACTAAGGCCCTGCGGCCTTTTGGATTTGAGGAATTGTGTGTTCCAGCGGTACTTGGACCGGGTTGTCGTACCGTCGTGAGTTTGAGCTCTACACCGAGTTGGCGTACTAGTTGTTGAGATTGATTTATACAGGGCTGGTTGATTAGATTATACTTTGGATTTATTTTCGAGGTGACATAGAGCATAATGAGCACTTGAGGATAGTGCTGCAACTTCTAAGAGAGGAGAAGTTGTATGCCAAGTTGAGAGAGTATGCTTTTTGACTTCGGAAGGTTTTGTTGTTATGTCATGTGATTTTAGCTGCAAGAGCGACAGTGGACCCAACGAAGAGTGATGCCGTTCGGGTTGGGCCTAGACCTATGATAGTGACAGAGGTCCAGAGTTGCGGATTAAGTAGTGCCAGCATAACTTAAGGAGTTAAAGCAGAGAATGATATTAGCATCATGTGGATGGTTGCCTGTGATAGAGGGAGATTTGAGTTATCTAGCGACCCTAGAACCTGAAGTGCTTGGTTACACAGGAGGAGTTTGACTTAAGGTAACGCCGGTGGGTAGAGGTATGATTTGATTTTATAGTTTTGTCCGGCGGGGACATTGTGGTCACGGATGCCTTGAATAGGCGAACGGTGCAGTTTGGAGTATGATGGTTACTCAGCAGATGCCGCTAAAAGAGTAGTTGAGACGAATTGAGATTGAGGTTGTGTCCCCTGGGGATTTTGCAAGACTTGTGCTTTGGACTCGTAACCCACTCTGTTGGACAGGATTAGAGAGGAGCAGAGTGTGAACCCCCATTTTGGGAGGAGTAGAGACCAGATTCGACATGGTCAGAGTGAGAACTTTTTGGTAAATGCAGCGGGAGTACTGAGGTACAAGGACCGTATCTGTGTGGTCATGGATTTCGAGATCCGAGAGCTGATTTTGAAAGTTAGGGGTGAAGTATTGTGCCCGATGTTGGACTTTTGCCCTGTAGGTGGATGCGAGAGTGCACTTGTGAAGCTCTCAGCATTGTGGTTGCTAAGGAGCAACGGAAGAGTTATGCCAATGGGTGGCATGGAGTTTGGATTTGGAAACCATGATTGTGTAAGCCACTATCTGCAGGGATATGTAGATTCGAGTTTACGCGGGGAGTTGGACCACGAGTATTTATCTGGCTAGAAGAAGTCTATTTGATTACCCGCATGTTTTGGATTTCACATCCTTGGAATTGGACGAGGATCTGAGTTATCAGGAGCAGCCGATGCAAATTCTTCCTCATGAAGCTAAGGAATTGTGCAGTCGGATTATACCTTGGTAAAGGTTCCGTGGAGCTTTTGTTGAGAAAAAGGCAATTAGAGAGCCTGAGGATGAGTCGAGTACATCCTGTTCCTATTTGATTGAGACACCCTTCTGAGTTACTGTCACGCCCCGGGGGTTTGCTTTAGCGGAAACGGTTCATAAAAAGGTATGTACTTGGCGCGTTCAAATTTTTTTTTTTTTTTGAAGACCTTCTTCCCCGGCGCGTGCCCAGATCCGCCACATACACAAGGTCACTCTGTAAACGGACAGAGTCTCCCCTGTATATGCACGGCGTCGCGGCTAGTACAAGTCCAAACACGGATATCCATTCAATCACAACAGATTTTCAACAAACACACACATTCACAATTGCTGAATAAATCTCACGGCCGATCAGTTTGAAAGGATAAATCCACAACTGTTGAAACGGTGCCCACCCGGCACCCAGATTTTGAAAACTCGTTTTAAAAGCAGCATAAACTCAGAGGTTTTGGAAAACGGTGCCCACACGGCACCTAGGTTTTGAAATCCACATTTCGCAATCCATAAATCCACAAGGTTTTGAAAACGGTGTCCACACGACACCCAATTTTTGAAAAATAGTTTTCGCAATCCTTCTTTCATTTTTTTTTTTTTTTTGTAAAGCGGCCAACGGAGATGAAAGGGAAATAAATAACTCATCAAAAATATACCGACATATACCGAAATATACCGACATCCACACCGACCCCACGAGGGTATCGAGAACCACACCACAGTCTACAAGGTAAATGAAATGCGGAAAGGGAAATAGAAGGTACTGTTCGGGGTCTCCAGGGACCCAAGGACTCCTGCCGCAGCCTCACCGTCGCCTATCTCTCCCCACTGTAGGACCCTGTCGCAAAGTGGGAAGTCAGCGACTATACAATAATAATAAACAAAATGCAGGTAAAGAAATACATCCAACCGTAACTATCCGGAGCAACCACTCTCCCGCGGGGGAAAGAATATGACACGAGCACCTGTAAACCTGCAATACCCGATCCCGTCGGACAACTAAACCGACGGATCGCACCGCTCCCACGTCGGACAACTAAACCGACGGGTCGCACCGCTCACACCTTGGCGCATCCAAACCCCACAACTACAGGGGCGCCACTACGTCACCTCGTGGGTATACACGGGTCATAGACCACTTTTCCGGAAAAGCGCACCCTTTGCGGTGGCCAAACCGCGGGTACGCGTGCTGCAGCCTCGAGCAAAGTAACCATAGTGCCAACCACGAACAAAGTAACGATAGTACCAAGTAAATGAGCAAAGTAACCGTAATACCCAGATATTCAAAGATAAAGTCCACAAGGGTTACCATGTTAGCACAATTAGATACATATATTAAACAAAGTACAATTGCCGGAAACCCGGCGCTAAACCCCAAAACAAAACCCACCTTTGTCGTCGCGTCGTTATCGCCGCTAGGTTCCCTCCCGTGTCTCGCGCGGCGCCCCCCCGCGTGCGGGCGGCCCCGCGCGGGCGCGCTTCCCGCACGCGCGGGCTGCCCCGCGCGGCGCCCCCCGCCCCGCATGCGGGCGGCCCCGCGCGGGCGAGCTGCCCGCACACGCGGGCGCGCTGCCCGCACACGCGAGCTGCCCCGCGCGGCGCCCCCGCCCCGCATGCCGGCGGCCCCGCGCGGGCGCGCTGCCAGCACGCGCGGGCTGCCCCGCGCGGCAGCCCCCCGCGTGCGGGCGGCCCCTCGCGGGCGCGCCCCGCATGCGGGCGGCCCAGCGCAGGTGAGCTGCCCGCAGGCACGGGCGACCCCGCGCGGCGTCAAGCCCGCGCGGGTGCCCTGCCGGCGGGTGGCTCGCTCCTCCCCCGCCTTCGCGTGCAACGGGTGCCCCACCTCCGGGAGAATCCGGGGGTTCCCTCCCCTCGCCCGAAATCAAGAAATCGAAAAGGGAAGACGAAAACGGCTCACCTCGGTTTCGCCGGTACTGGGCGAAGGAGATGGATCGTCCTCTTCACGTTCGTCGGATTTCGCGGGGAGGTGCTTGTTCCCTTCTTTTCCCCGTTACGACCCCGGATCTTCACGCCGCCTTGCTAGGGATGGGGAGAAAGGGGTTCCACGCTTGCGTTCGGGTGGGGGCTTACGCACAAGGAAGGGGAGTTGGGAAAACCCTAGTTCCCAAAAGGGTTTAATTAGTCGTTTAGGTGCAAAACGGGGGACTTGATCCCTAATCCCAAAAATCACAACATAAGTAATCGGGTGAACCGAACAGCGGGGAACAATTAGCCCAACCCCGACTAAAAGGAAAAACCCAGTTCGGGTACAAACCAGGGTCCGGTTCGCCTTGGAACACGTGTTGGTCGCCCGGACTGCTAGAAATCTTCCGAAATTTATTCTGGAAGATTCCGGAGTCGGAATCCAAAACCGATCGCGCCGCCGTTCTCCGTTTCGCGAGCCCTATCGCCTAAAAATACCCGCGAGCCCCGACGGTCTGCCCAGAAAAAGAGAAAAATAAGCCACACCCCGGACCCCTTAAGCGAACCGCGATGCAAATAAAACAAAAATAAAATCCACAGTATTTTTAAAACCAGCGGTTACTACACCACTCACCTCTTAAAACGAGTTTCGTCCCCGAAACTCAATCCTGGGTTGTGGTATAAAGATCGGGGTAGCACTCCCTCATTTTGGATTCCAGCTCCCACGTCGCTTCTCGCCCCTCCTGGTTGTTCCAGAGTACCTTCACGTAGGGGATGACTCGATTCCGCAGCGCTTTGTTTTCCCTTGCTAGGATACGCACCGGGGTTTCCTCGATGCTTAAGTCCTCCTTGAGTTCGAGTGTGGAAACGTCCAGAACGTGTGATGGGTCGGAGAGGTATTTTCGGAGCATGGATACGTGGAAAACATCGCGGGCTCGGTCGAGGTTAGGTGGTAGGGCAAGGCGGTATGCCACTGGGCCAATGCGCTCCAAGATCTCGAACGGTCCCACAACCCGAGGGCTCAGCTTGCCCTTTAGCCCGAAACGCTTGATACCTCTGGAGGGCGAGACCCGCAAGAACACGTGCTCTCCCACTTGGAATTCCAAGTCGCGGCGCCTCTGGTCTGCGTAGCTCTTCTATTGGCTTTGGGCGGTCAGTAAGCGCTGTTTGATGAAGCGTACCTTTTCTTCAGTTTCATCCCCTAAGTCAGGTCCCAAGAACTTTCGTTCTCCCAAATCGTCCCAACAGATTGGGGATCGGCAGCATCTCCCGTATAAGACCTCCTAGGGCGCCATCTGTATGCTAGCCTGGTAGCTGTTGTTGTAAGCGAATTCCACGAGGGGAAGGTAGCGTGCCCAATTTACCCCCCAGTCAAGTACACGGGCGCGAAGCAGGTCCTCGAGAGTCTGTATCACCCGCTCCGACTGTCCGTCTGTCTGGGGGTGGAAGGCTGTACTGGAAAGTAGTGTGGTTCCCATGGCCCGCTGTAGACTCTGCCAAAATTTCGAGACGAAACGCGTGTCTCTATCCGAGGTGATCGATGCCGGCACTCCATGCAGCTTCACGACCTCGCTGATGTAGACTTGCGCTAACCGCTCCCGGGTCCAGGTTGTATGAATGGGCAGAAAGTGTGCTGACTTGGTTAACTGGTCTACTATGACCCAAATCGCATCGTGCCCCTGCTGCGAGCGGGGAAACCCCGTGACGAAGTCCATGGTGATCTGATCCCACTTCCACTCCGGCACTGGCAAGGGCTGTAGCTTTCCTGCAGGTCGCTGATGCTCCGCCTTCGTCTGTTGACATACCAGGTAATGGGCCACGTGTCGTGCCACATCTCCCTTCAGATTGGGGCCACCAGAAGGTCTGCATGAGGTCCCTATACATCTTCGTGCCCCCGAAATGTGCTGCGCAAGGGGTACGGTGTGCCTCTGCTAGGGTTTCCTCCTTTAACTCCGACGAATCCGGCATGCAAATCCGACCGCGGAACCTTAGGGTGCCGTCGCCTTTCACTGAAAAGTCACTTTCTTGGTCCAGGGAGATCTTGTCTCGTACGCGCTGTAAGTGTGAGTCGGTCTGCTGTCCTTCCCGGATCTTCTCGAGTAGCGTCGGCTTGACCACCCATGCTAGAAGTTGCATAACCGTGCCTGCTGGTGCCACCTCCAACTGCGATCGTGCGAACTCCGCAATCAAGCTGCTTTGTTCAGTTATCGCGCCCCCAGACGCCCCTTCTTGTTGTCCTTTCCTGCTCGAAGCGTCTGCCGCCACGTTTGCCTTCCCGGGATGGTATTGAATCGTCGAGTCGTAATCCTTCAGTTGCCTGGATGCGTAGGCTATTACTTTCCCCTGTTGCATCAGAACACTCCCAAGGCCGATCCTTGATGCGTCGCGGTACACTTCATAATCCTTTACGGGTGTCGGTAGCACGAGTATTGGTGCCCTGGTTAGCCTTCTTTTGAGTTCCTCGAAACTCTCCTGGCATTCGGCTGTCCATATAAACTCCTCCTCTTTTCTGGTCAACCAGTTTAAAGGGGCAGCAATCTTCGCGAAACCTTCGACGAAGCGTCTGTAATATCCTGCAGGGCCTAGGGGATTACGGACCTCTGTCACCCTCGTTGGTGGCCACCAATCGACCTCTAATTCCACTTTCTTGGGGTCCACGGCGATTCCCTTCGCCGAGAACCGGTACCCTAGCAATCCCACTTCACAAAGCCAAAGCTCGCCTTTCTTGAGTCTAGTGAAAACCTCTATTCCCAAAGCCTTTGTAGAACGGTCCGTAGATGCTCCTCGTGCTCACCATCGATGAGTTGAAGTATCGAGGGAGGGGCACTCGATCTAGATGATGACTTGATCACTTTCTAATTGTTAAAGCATGATCGGGATCTCCCGTCCTTCTTTCGTACCTGTGGGACGGTCGGGCGCCCGGACGGTGCCTTCGGCCCGTCACTGGTGGCCCGTGACTGGCACTGGGTTGAAGGGTGCATGGAAGAAACAACTTACCGACCGAGGCCTTTTTCGGCTTGGTCCGAAGAGAACAGCTAACAAGGACTTCGGAGGCAAGGAAATCATGGGTAAAGTCAAGCCCTCTTTCATAGGTGTTCGCCCCCAATTGAGTGTGGGAACCGAAACGGTCAAGGAAACCGAAAGATAAAACCAAAGGCAGAAGGGTTCGCGAAGGTCAGACAGGGGCGGGTTGCTCCGGCCCGAGGGGGTACTCCTATCTAGGAAAAGAGAAGGAAAAAGAAAAACAAATAAATAAGGTACCTGTCATTTCCTATTTGGGGACGTCGCGTCGTCCGCCAGGGTGGCCGGGGAGGTCCGCCCGCAACCCTTGGGCCAGCGATGTATGGCGTGGCGTGGTGGGGACCCGGTATTGTTGGAGTTCCTCGCGCGAGGGTCCTCCGGTTGCGGCGCCGAGACTACAGCAGTTGGTTCTTGTGGGCATGAGTCGCGCGTGTGGTCCGGCTTGCCACAGTTGTTGCAGTGGGAGGATCTCCAAAGGCAGTTCGTCACATGATGCGTCCTTTCGCAGATAGCACAGTGCCCCCGCAGCGTCCCCGGACTCCCTGTTGGCACTTGCCCGCCCTCCCGTACTTCCTTTGGGCGTGGATTTTCCTGGCCCTTGAAGTTGGGGCTCCCCTGGAGGGTGGGGGTGGCAGCCCTTTTTGTCCCGCCGGGTCGTGGGGCCGGGGGTCTAGTGGTAGCCGGCTTCAGAGGGCACTCGTAACGCGTGTGGCCCGGCCTGCCACATCGGAAACAGTGTCCGTCCCGCCACGGGCAACTCGTCATGGGGTGCACGTCGCCACATATGACGCACGGCTTCGGTGGCCTAGGTCCCTCCTTCGTCCTCTGCCCAAGGTTCTGCCCGGTTCTCGGGCGTTTGTTCGCCCGGCCCCTCCGATGGGGGTCCTCTGCCGGACCGGGGTAAGAGTGTTCCTGCCGGGCACGCTCTAGCTCGGTGTGCACGGCCAAGTTGACCGCCTCCTGGAAGGTGGGAGGGCCCGTCGGTGGCATCCCGCGAGGGGCAATGTCCCTGGTGCCGTACCGGAAGTGATCGACGCCCTCGAGTTCCCGTATCAGTATGCTCAAGCGCTCAGCGAGGGTCAGCAATTGCCCGGCCACGTCGCGCAGCTGGTTGCGGAGCAGGCGATTTGCTTCGTCGGCGATGTCCATTTTCGTCGTCAGTTGCTCGCTGAGTCGGACCTCTATCTGTACACACACAAAGAAAGTCAGCTCTAGCCCTTTCGACTAAGCAACGGACCACCTATCGAGAGCAAGGACCCAGACTCTTCCCCTCCCTCGATCACTCGCGTCCTACTCTCCTACACCCTATCCATTCCATTCATTTGTAGCTAAGTGAGGTATTCCCGTGGACGTCGGCACCAACTGTTGTGATTGAAAGGTAATCTGTCTCTGATACCATCTTAATCTGTCACGCCCCGGGGGTTTGCTTTAGCGGAAACGGTTCATAAAAAGGTATGTACTTGGCGCGTTCAAATTTTTTTTTTTTTGAAGACCTTCTTCCCCGGCGCGTGCCCAGATCCGCCGCATACACAAGGTCACTCTGTAAACGGACAGAGTCTCCCCTGTATATACACGGCGTCGCGGCTAGTACAAGTCCAAACACGGATATCCATTCAATCACAACAGATTTTCAACACACACACACATTCATAATTGCTGAATAAATCTCACGGCCAATCAGTTTGAAAGGATAAATCCACAACTGTTGAAACGGTGCCCACCCGGCACCCAGATTTTGAAAACTCGTTTTAAAAGCAGCATAAACTCAGAGGTTTTGGAAAACGGTGCCCACACGGCACCTAGGTTTTGAAATCCACATTTCGCAATCCATAAATCCACAAGGTTTTGAAAACGGTGTCCACACGACACCCAATTTTTGAAAAACAGTTTTTGCAATCCTTTCTTCGTTTTTTTTTTTTTTTGTAAAGCGGCCAACGGAGATGAAGGGAAATAAATAACTCATCAAAAATATACCGACATATACCGAAATATACCGACATCCACACCGACCCCACGAGGGTATCGAGAACCACACCACAGTCTACAAGGTAAATGAAATGCGGAAAGGGAAATAGAAGGTACTGTTCGGGGTCTCCAGGGACCCAAGGACTCCTGCCGCGGCCTCACCGTCGCCTATCTCTCCCCCCTGTAGGACCCTGTCGCAAAGTGGGAAGTCAGCGACTATACAATAATACTAAACAAAATGCAGGTAAAGAAATACATCCAACCGTAACTATCCGGAGCAACCACTCTCCCGCGGGGGAAAGAATATGACACGAGCACCGGTAAACCTGCAATACCCGATCCCGTCGGACAACTAAACCGACGGATCGCCCCGCTCCTACGTCGGACAACTAAACCGACGGGTCACACCGCTCACACCTTGGCGCAACCAAACCCCACAACTACAGGGGCCCCACTACGTCACCTCGTGGGTATACACGGGTCATAGACCACTTTTCCGGAAAAGCGCACCCTTTGCGGTGGCCAAACCGCGGGTGCGCGTGCTGCAGCCTCGAGCAAAGTAACCATAGTGCCAACCACGAACAAAGTAACCATAGTACCAAGTAAATGAGCAAAGTAACCGTAATACCCAGATATTCAACGATAAAGTCCACAAGGGTTACCATGTTAGCACAATTAGATACATATATTAAACAAAGTACAATTGCCGGAAACCCGGCGCTAAACCCCAAAACAAAACCCACCTTTGTCGTCGCGTCGTTATCGCCGCTAGGTTCCCTCCCGTGTCTCGCGCGCTCGTCGAACCAACGGAAATCCGTCGCAATAGAATTAGAAAGTCGAAAACCCCAAGCACGGACCACGAAATCAAACACCCTCTCGGTCGGTCGCGGAGCGCGGCCCGCAGGTCCGGCGGCTGCGGCGGTGTCCCGGCCCGCGGGCGCGGCCGCCCCACGCGGTGCCAAGCCCCGCATGCGGCCGGCCCCGCGCGGGCGCGCCCCGCATGCGGGCGGCCACGCGCGGGCGCGCTGCCCGCACGCGCGGGCTGCCCCGCGCGGCGCCCCCGCGTGCGGGCGGCCCGCGCGGTGCGCGCCCGCATGCGGGCGGCCCCGCGCGCGGGAGCGCTGCCCGCACGCGCGGGTGCCCCGCGCGGCGCCCGCCCGCGTGCGGGCGGCCCCGCGCGGGCGCGCCCGCATGCAGGCGGCCCCGCGCCGGCGCGCTGCCCGCACGCGCGGGCTGCCCTGCGCGGGCGCGCTGCCCGCACGCGCGCGGCTGCCCCGCGCGGTGCCCCCCGCCGGCGTGCGGCGGCCCCGCGCGGGCGCGCCCCGCATGCGGGCGGCCCCGCGCGGGCGCGCTGCACGCACGCGCGGGCTGCCCCGCGCGGCGCCCCGCGTGCGGGCGGCCCCGCGCGGGCGCGCTGCCAGCACGCGCGGGCTGCCCCGCGCGGCGGCCCCCGCGTGCGGGCGGCCCCGCGCGGGCACGCCCCGCATGCGGGCGGCCCCGCACAGGCTCGCTGCTAGCACGCGCTGGGCTGCCCCGCGCGGCGGCCCCCCCGCGTGCCGTCGGCCCCCCGCGGGCGGGCCCCGCATGCGGGCGGCCCCGCGCAGGTGAGCTGCCCGCAGGCACGGGCGACCCCGCGCGGCGTCAAGCCCGCGCGGGTGCCCTGCCGGCGGGTGGCTCGCTCCTCCCCCGCCTTCGCGTGCAACGGGTGCCCCACCTCCGGGAGAATCCGGGGGTTCCCTCCCCTCGCCCGAAATCAAGAAATCAAAAAGGGAAGACGAAAACATCGCTCACCTCGGTTTCGCCGGTACTGGGCGAAGGAGAAGGATCGTCCTCTTCACGTTCGTCGGATTTCGTGGGGAGGTGCTTGTTCCCTTCTTTTCCCCGTTACGACCCCGGATCTTCACGCCGCCTTGCTAGGGATGGGGAGAAAGGGGTTCCACGCTTGCGTTCGGGTGGGGGCTTACGCACAGGGAAGGGGAGTTGGGAAAACCCTAGTTCCCAAAAGAGTTTAATTAGTCGTTTAGGTGCAAAACAGGGGACTTGATCCCTAATCCCAAAAATCACAACATAAGTAATCGGGTGAACCGAACAGCGGGGAACAATTAGCCCAACCCCGACTAAAAGGAAAAACCCAGTTCGGGTACAAACCAGGGTCCGGTTCGCCTTGGAACACGTGTTGGTCGCCCGGATTGCTAGAAATCTTCCAAAATTTATTCTGGGAGATTCCGGAGTCGGAATCCAAAACCGATCGCGCCGCCGTTCTCCGTTTCGCGAGCTCTATCGCCTAAAAATACCCGCGAGCCCCGACGGTCTGCCCAGAAAAAGAGAAAAATAAGCCACACCCCGGACCCCTTAAGCGAACCGCGATGCAAATAAAACAAAAATAAAATCCACAGTATTTTTAAAACCAGCGGTTACTACAGTTACGGATTTATTTATGGTTTCGAGGATGAAACCCTTTTAAGGAGGGGAGAGTGTAGAGTACCGGGACTTCGTATATTGCACCGACCTCGCAAGATGGCGTGGTGCGGAGAAATAGCCTGGGGCGTGTTTTATTTTTGGTTACAGATGAGTTCGGGATGTTCCGGATCGACGCGGAAGCCTTTAGATGGAAAAGTGAGTTGGCGACATCGGTATTGGAAGCTTCAGATTGCGGATCAGCCTGGGAAGCTTGGTGTTTCGGAACTGGGTATTGTGTTCCGGAACTAAGGGCTGGGTTCCGGAGCTGGGTGTTTAGTACTGGAACCCAATGAGGATTTTAGCTTGAGTACCGGAACGTGAGTGTGGGTACCGATACTCAATGGTGGATTTATCTGAATTAGCTCTCGGGTTGGGATTTTTGATCCTGGGTACCGGTACGGGAGCCCGAGTACCGATACTCAACCTCCAGATATTTGTTAAAGCAAGGGTAAAAGAGTATTTTCACATCCCAACACCCCTGTTGACTGTGTATACCCCTCTCTTCTCTATATATGAACTCCTCCTCCTCCTCTCTTCTCAGCTGGAAGCTTGAGAAAGAAAAAGAAGGAAAGAAAGGAACGAGAGGAAAAGAAAGAGAGAGGAAGTGAGAGAGCAGTGAGAGAGGGAATCAGCTGTAGGTTTTTCATGGATCCTTCTTCGCGCCGAAGCATCGGACGCTGAACGTGAGCGCATCAGAGAGCGCGACCAGTTGAGGAGAGAGCTCGGGTGGAGCTTGCACGCGTGCGGACAGCCAGTAGAAGTGAGTACTGTGCTTTTTCTGAGTTTTCGGATTTTTGTATTTTCCGTGGAGTTTTGAGTTTTGGACGGGTTGGATTTTTGAGTTTGGGAAAATGGGTTTTTATCCATCTTTTTCTTTTCCTGTGATGAGGGGTACAGCAGAGGGCTGCCCGTGCCGCGAGGAGCACGTGTGAAGGCCCTGCGCACAGTGCGGAGCCGCGGCGGGGACACAGACTGGGTGCGCAGGAGGATTTCGGAGTGACCTCGGTTTTGACCGAGATCAGGTGGAGACCTTGCTTGTGGCCATTGGAGTGCACTGTGAGCTTCAGGTATTTTTCTGGGCGTGTGACACCCCCGGAATTTGGATTAGTCCTCTATATAAATGATATAATAGGACTAAATCTCTAACCCGGCTATAGCATTTTGGATGGTAGCAAGATCCAAGAGGAACATGAGAGTTAAGCGTGCTAGAGCTAGAGTAGTTCTAGGATGGGTGACCCCCTGGGAAGTGGGGCGTCACAGTTGGTATCAGAGACATTCACCAGCCGGAAATGTGAGATGAGTCTCGGCTGAGCCAGGGTTATATAGCGGGTAGAGCGAGGCTCCCCGGCTAATGACCGTTGTGAGTGGAGTGCAGCTCCTCACAAGGTCGGCTAAGGCTAGCGAGACGAGTCTCACATCGCCTGGTGCTTGTGAGTGTGCTTGAGTCTGACGTGGACGTCAGGGCTTAAAGGGGGGAAGAATGTGACACCCCCGGAATTTGGATTAGTCCTCTATATAAATGATATAATAGGACTAAATCTCTAACCCGGCTATAGCATTTTGGATGGTAGCAAGATCCAAGAGGAACATGAGAGTTAAGCGTGCTAGAGCTAGAGTAGTTCTAGGATGGGTGACCCCCTGGGAAGTGGGGCGTCACAGCCTAAATCTGTCACGCCCCGGGGTCGAAACTGCGACCCGGGCTCGCCAACAGATCCGCCATCTGTACGGAAACTGCCGCACAGACGAAGCGTCTACCCTGCAAGCCAGATCTATAGCTAAAAACATGTATCAGAGCTGAAGCTAAAAAATCAAAAGCTATAGAATAAAACTGAACATCTGGAATAGTAAAATTTCCACTAGTACACAAATCCTCAAGGTACAAAGTCTCACAGAAATAAAACAAATACTATCCTCACAAGTCTCTCAGAATGTCCAGTACAAAAGTGGAAACATAAAATACAACGGGTATATCTACCTCAGACTCTCACAAATGGTAAGGAACTAATCGGCCGCATCCTCACCTCGATCTGCTGTCTCCACGCGAACCAAGCCGGAGCAGCTGCCTCAAACCTGTCACCGCAGCGGGTGTGAGATCTACTACAGAAGGCAGATCTCAGTGGGTACCGTCCCAATATCCACGGTATGCCCACTAAGTCTACTGGAGGCAAAACAGATAGGTATGCAGATAGATAGATAAAGGGTAAGCTGAAAGAAAACTACAGCTAAATAGTCTCAATCATAAAGCTCAATAAACTCTACCAATAACATGATATGCATACACCCTCTACTGCTAAGATGCCTCAGTATCAATGCTCAAAGGAAAGAAACCCATCTAAGAACATAATATGTAAACCACTCGCACACGAGGTGCCCAATCGACCCAATCGAACTGACTGCCTCATAGGGTCCAGTCAAACCTGCGCCTACCTACTGCCGTTACATCCCGGAGGACCGGACTTACGTAGGGCGTCCGTGACTGCCACTAACTGGCCCAGCTAGAGGGACTGCGTCCGTAACTGCCACTAACTGGCCCAGTCAGAGGGACTGCGTCGACAAGTCGCGATACAAAAGTAACAGATCCACCCCGGGCGTGGCTCTCGAGGGGCGCGACCCCACCGAGGAAAAGGTATCCGCGCACTCTGTCGCTAAGGTGGCACTGCAGGCTATAGTCCAAAATCCACGCTCACTCTCAGAACGGAAAGACTCAGGATCCTCAAACATCTCGCACAACGATCGGAGAACTCTCGACGACTCAGCTGATCAGCTCTCTCGAATCACGAGACACAAGCAAACTCTACCAACCCGTGGCACAAAACACACTGGCTGGAGATACTCCACAGCCGGGATCGACCCACATCTCAGGGCTAATAAAACTGGTCGGACAACACACAACGACCCGGGACCACCGTCACCCCCAATGGTTCCCAACGACACTAGCACAGTCTAAACTCAGCTACCGGACCCCACTCAGCCCCCAGGCACGAGTGCAACAATGCCCCACAGAAACCTGACCCCTCGGCCCACTACCCGGGCGAGGCAACACTATGTCCAGGAAAGATGCAAGGTGTGAGATGTCTAATACATAAAGGAACCTAGCCCAAGTGAAGGCTCTCTACTGTCTCATCTGTGTCAACAAGCGGCACATGCAGGCTAAGATCCACAATCAAATGCTCAAATAGCACAACTCAGTCGAAAAAAGACTCCACGACTCAATCTGATATGAAAAATCCACGATATAGAATAATCACCTCAATCCCCACAAGGAAGCTCAACTCACATGACACTATAACTCAGCACACAATGCTCTAAAATCCTCTCGGCCCCCCGGCAAGAGTATACATGCACCCTGAACCTATGCCGTACCCCTGGCGAAGTCATAATTTAAAAACCACCTTTGAAAATATTGATTTTCCCTTAAAACGGGCTTTCTCGATTTTTAAAACGGTTCAGGTGCAATTATGATGCAAACAAAACATGAAACCTAGTCTCATATGATATCAGGAGTCTACTAAAAATAATTCGGGGTCCCAATAAATTTTACAGAAAATTTCAGGCAACTATCAGATGTAAAAACAGCGAAAACGCCTAATAAATATGATCAACTTGCATTCAATAGCATTAAGGGGCATTCCATAAATTTTGGAGAAATTCCAACCCACCTGGATCGCTTTCCGCAGGCAAAGCTGAAGTTGGTGAAGCGTCGGGTCCTCAAACTGATGAAACCTCAAAAATCGTGCCTCACGCGCGCACACTGCCGCGAACTCGGAAAGAAATCCCCGGAAGAAACAAATAAATTTCCCAAGTTCTCACAAAAATTCGTGTACCCTCCGGCGTAAAATCTGCACACCACGAAGTCACAGCACCATTAAATACTTGCTCCTATTGCACACTCATAAGTTGCCTCAGTACACCACATAAATCCACTTACATAAATCACTTAAGTCCACAACATATGCACCCATTCCCACAGCACTCACCAAATTCTCAACTCTAAAAACAATCACACAGGATTTCTTCTCCCTAGCTCCAACACCTTGAGCCACCTGCACACAACTAATTAAAGTCCACATATACAATCCTATAGCTCCAACAACAAAGGATAACCCAACAGCATAATCAAACACATGCTTCACACACTCACCGCAAACATACAAGTTCAGAACCCATCAACCAAAGCAGTATAAGTCACAATGTTCAACTTCACTCCCTGCTGAACCATTTCATCGAGCAGAAGAAGGGCATCCTTAAAATTTCCATCCTTGTAACTTACACAATCCATCAACCAAAGCTCACAGTACATATCCTGTTCACATAATCCCCATAATTACATAAGTCCACAATGAATTAAAAGCTACACACAACTCTCTCAACAAGATTCCAAGCACACAGCCACGCACATCCACAGCAGCAACCAAACACTCACCACATCTGCATTAGGCTCGAAGCTGAAACATCGTCTAAATAGCTCAGGTGAAAAACCCACATGGTGCATACACAGCCTCAGGCTCCGAACAGCACCTCGGCAAGAAGAGCGCCGCAAAAGATGCCGACCTGAGAGAGCAAAGAGGGAAAAACCAAAGAAAACATCAAACTCGAGCACCACGCGATTCCGGCGAAGAATCGGACCCAAACGCGACAACCCGCACGCGTCGACGAGAGTCGCAAACCGCAGCCCGCACAACGGCACACTGCGCGGCTGCTGCCCGCGCAATTGCGCACCAGCCACGCGGCATCCAGGACTGCCGCGTGGCGCCAGGCCAGTCCGCGCGGCGCCCTGGTGCGCACTGCGCGGCGCCAGCGCCCAGGGGCGCACCGCGCGGCGCCCTGGAGGCCGCTGCGCAGCGCCCAGGCGCGCTGCGCGGCGCCCAGGGGCGCACCTGCCGCGCTGCAGCCGCCCCCAGCGCGGCGTCCACACGCTGCGCGGCGCCCAAATGCGAGCCCGCGCAGCTGCCCATGCGGTTGATGCGCGCGGTAACCCTATGAACCCACGCGGCACACAGCAGCCGCGGCCACTCCACCATGGACAAGTAGTCCGAAACGAACCGACCACCTCCTAAAACAAAATCAACAAACTCAAAAACCCAAGCTGAGCTCTCTCCAAAAATAAAAACGGCAACATACCTCGCCGTGCTCGACGCGTGCGCGCTCCGCTCGCTCCATGCGGCTTCAAGCAGAAAATTCCCACGATCCATACTCATGCATTTTCTCACTTCCTATAAATTTTTTTTTTCCATTTTCTTCTTCTCCTTCTTCATTCTTTCTCACATTTTCCATTCCTCTGTTCACTACCCATTTCCTCTGTTTCAACAGGGGAGGGAGAAGGTGACGTGGAGCCTCTTAATTAGGAGATGGCTAATTATGGTGGTAGGTGGCCGCATTAATTGCTCCACACAAAAAATATCTCAATCCCCCTTTAATCCAATTCTCCTAATCCACATTCACTTCTTTCCATCTCTACAACACAAGCTAATTAAATAAAACAACCGACTAATTTTAAATTAATTAATTAAATAATCCAACAAAGCCCCCGTCAACTCGCTTTTTGCCCTCGGGGCCTCCGTACGGGTCCGAAACCTCCCGAACCCCGCTGTAATCTGAAAATACACATGTCCACAACTTTTTCTCCTCAAAAGCTCAACCGTTGAGTCGGGGTGCTCAATCCAAAAACCGGCTCCAAAACTGTCAGTTCCGACTCACTTTTCGCCTTCGGGTCCTCCGCGTCAGTCCGGAACCTCCCGAACACCGCTGTAATCTTAAAATACGCCTGTTCCAAGTGTACCCGAATTTCCTGCACTGCACTGTGAAGTCGGTACTCCCAAATCTAGTTCTCAATCGGCGCACAATGCCCGGAAAAACCCGAATCAAACTGGGGCTTCCGCGTTGATCTGAATCAACCCGACATCAACTGAAAACACAAAGGCAACCTGCCCGAGGCAAATCCTCCGCACCACGCCAGCATGCGAGGTCGGCGCGCCATCCGAAAACCCGGTATTCTACACTCTCCCCTCCTTAAAAAGGTTTCGTCCTCGAAACCAAAATAAATCCATAACTCAGGAGGGCAACTCAATCAAATGGGGATAGGGGATCCCTAACACATCATCAGGCTCTCAGGTGGCCGTTCTCACTCAACAAAAGCTCCCTGGGACCTTGCCCAAAGGTATAATCCGACTACAAAATTCCTTTGTCTCACTAGCCAGATTACATCAGTCGCTCCAGATAGCTCAATTCCTCGACCAATTCCAAAGAAGTGAAATCCAAAACACGCCAGGGATCAAATATATTTCATTCAGCCAGATAAAATTCTCGCGGACCAAACTCCCCGCAGATAGAGGCCTCCACAAATCAAGATCTTCAAATCCAAACTCTAAGCCTCTAATTGGCATAACCTCTCCGTTGCTCCTTAGCGACTATATACACAAAAACTCCACAATGCACCCTTACCTCCCTTTACAGGAGAAGAAATTCAACATCAGGGACATACCCCAAATTTCCGACTCCCAAGTGGCTCTCACAGATCGACCATCTCATTTCCAAGGTTGCCCTGCCTAGTCCAGAAACTTCTGGCCTCAGTCACTATCATAGGTTTAGGCCCAACCCAAACGGCGTCACTCTTCGTTGGGTCCACTGTCACTCTTGTAGCTGAAATCACGGGGCCTAACAACACAACCTCTCGAAGTCAAAATGCGTACCTTATCAACTTGGCAAACAACTTCTTCCCTCATAGAAGTTGTAGCACTATCCTCAAGTACTCATCAGCTCAAAGCCACCTCGGAAAATAATTCCAATATCCAGGACAGGTACCACTACCAACCCGTCCAAACACAGCTGGAAAAAACCTAATCCTCATGTCATAAAGGCGGCAGGGCATTATTCAGTCCATTTAACCACACTGTAAACTCATAATGCACCTACCGGGTCCTGAACACCATCAGGGTACAGCCCTCAGCTGTACGGTTCCACAAGCTACCAATCTCACAAAAGGCATCTGCCGCATACAATCCAAGTCTGTCTGTACTCGAACCATCCAAGAATTCTCACCGTTGTGTACTCACAACGGGGCATCACTGCCGTGAACCAACGGCATGGCATCAACACCGTGAATTAACGGCGTGGCAACCTACTCAAGTATTAATCTCTAGGATCCTCACAGTCATATACCCACGACGTGGCTCTGGGTCATTCAGACCCGTTCGATCCATCAAATCCCGCAGCTGCGCTATCAGCTTTCACTCTCTAACTCAAGTGATACTCCAAGCGGTGTTACAGAAGTTGGCGCAGTTTCCAAAACTATGTCGACCACTATCTCGATCTCAATCTCACTAAACGGCGGCTCACTAACAGCTCAAGTAACTCTCTCCCGGAAACACACGGCGAGACGGA
>JAQOTM010000518.1:112279-157058 GCA_029168755.2 Tillandsia fasciculata
AGGAACTCATCCCATTTTCACTATCGTAATCTGACTGTCTTCATTTGCTCCTTCGGGTTGTCGCCATTGAGACGCCTGGTTCTTCCTTACCGATGAACCTCCGGGTAGCATAGCAACCACAGGATGCAAGCAACCAGGAAAATGCCAGGTGACACCATTGGAGCAGTGCTTTGAGTTTAAGAGAAGTGTCCTGTGAAAACCAACTCAAGAACATATGAAAAATTGTCAATTTTGAAAAATTTAAACATTGTACCTAGACAATCATAATCATATAGAGAAGCCAAGAATCAAATTAGTTTTCCAAAAAGAATTTTAAAAATAGATCAATTCATGATTTACAAAAATTCCTCTTTTATGCCCTAAAACCGAATTTTTAGAAATCGAAGCCTAAAAACTCGTTAATCATGAAAAACCCAGCATAAAAGCAAAACTAATTGATCCCAGAGTTCTTATTTCAAAAGAAATTTGATCAAAAACCATTCACAAACGAAAAAATCCAATTTTCAACTCACGTTTGATGAAAAACCTAAAAACTGTGAAAAACCGAGTTTTGATCATGAAAACTTACTTGAATCCGAAGAACTTGAGTTTTGAAGCACCAGGAAGCAAGAGATCTAGAGAAGAGAACTCTAGAAGCTTGGAAACCAGAATTAGGGTAAAGAAATTGAATCTGAAAGTTTCTATAAGAACCCTAGCCGCGATCCGGATCGGATCGGATCGAGAATGTGATCCGGATCCGGCTCACGCCGCAGGAAAAATCCTGCGTTCGGGATCCGGATCACTTGCCACGATCCGGATCGGCTACAACCTTTTTCTCCAGAAAAATTAAAAAAAAATACAAAAATCCAGAAAAAGTATGTAAGCACTTTATCATGTCAACTTTAAACAAAGCATCGTTTCATACAAAAGAATAGATTATGAAAAATCTATCAAAAATATCCAAAAATGAAACGAAGAATTTACGAAAGTTAAAACACTTAAAGTTGAACAACTTCAATTACATCTATCCTGATCCTATGTGTAATGCCTTTATCAAATCATCAATTTCAGTAAAGAAAATGAAGTACACCAAGATCAATAGATGTTTGAAATCCCAGATAAGTTAGATAATATATCTAGACAATCTGTTGAAGGAGTGGCTCTTTGAGCATCTTTTACAAAAATCCCACCTTATACCAACCATGAAATACGACTGAGTCAAGTATTTCAATATGAATTTCATCAACAATTTTCAAAACAAAAATTTGCTTTTCATTCATGGAGTATCTTTTTTTCTTTCATTTTCTCCATGTGGTGGTAGTTTTCACACTCCTCATTGGGATGTAACTCTTTCCACATCTTTTGAGCATTTCACATTTCATTGACTCCCCCTCAATTGGCTATCAATTATTTAATATATAAGTATTCAACCAAACCATTGATCTCGAATTCATACTCGACTAAGCAATCAAATATGATAATGACTATACCAAGAGATCATTGAGAGAGAAATTGACTTTGATCACTTAGAAGATGGTTTAATTAACGTAAATGATCATTGCAACATTGAAATATTATGACATCAAAAACATAATAAATTTCTAAATGCATAAAAGGATGCAATTAAAGTCAATTATGATTTATGCTCAATTAGTGTGCTATGTACAAAACATAGATAAAGAACAAAACAAAAACAACAAAAACAAAACCTAATCTAAGCAAAGGTTTCAAAAGAGTTTATTTCAAGGAAAGCATGCCAATTGCTTTACGCAAGTGAATAAAACGTTTTTGATCCAAAGGTTTTGTTAAGATGTCGCTAATTGATCCTCAGTTGAAATATATGACAGTTGAAGAATGTTTGATTCAACTAGCTCTCTAAGAAAATGATATCTAAGTTCAATATGTTTTGTTCTAGAGTGCAACACAGGGTTTTTAGAAATGTTAATAGCACTAGTGTTGTCACATAAAATGGTTACCGAAGATGTTGAAATCCGGAAATCGCTCAACACGCTCTTCATCCAAATCAATTGGGTTGAACAACTTCCTGCAGAAATGTACTCCGCTTCGGCAGTCGAGAGTGCTATGCAGTTCTGCTTTTTACTGTGCCATGCAACAAGGCAGTGGCCAAGATAGAAGCATGCACCACTCGTGCTTTTCCGGTCATCCACCGATCCAGCCCAATCGGCATCTGAGTATCCAACAATATCCAAAGTCGTTCCCATAGGATACCAAATTCCGAAATTGATTGTACCTTTGATATACCGGATGATCCGTTTCACCGCTTTCAGGTGAACCTCCTTCGGTGCTGATTGATATCTCGCACAAATCCCAACACTGAAGGATATATCCGGGCGACTAGCCGTGAGATATAGTAGACTTCCAATCATACTGCGGTACAGTTTCTCGTCTACATTCTCACTTTGTGATTCACTTCCAAGTCCCTTATGGCTAGTTCCCATTGGAGTTGGAAAATCTTTAGAATTTTCAAGATCAAACTTTTTGACCAACTCCAGTGCATACTTGGATTGACACAAGTGAATTCCTTCATCGTTTTGTTTAACTTGTAATCCAAGAAAATAATTCAACTCGCCCATCATGGACATCTCAAATTCGCTTTCCATGGTCTCCGCGAATTTAGAAGCATCATTATCTCTCGTTGCTCCAAAAACAATGTCATCGACATAGATTTGAGCAACTATGAAATTGTTTTGATAATGCTTCACAAAGAGAGTCCTGTCAGCTCCCCCTCGAGTGTAGCCCTTTTCCAAAAGGTGCTTTGTCAACCTTTCGTACCATGCTCGCGGTGCTTGTTTCAGACCGTAAAGAGCCTTTTTCAGTCGAAAAACATGGTTAGGTAGTTTATGATCCACAAAACCTTTCGGTTGAGCTACATAAACTTCCTCATTTAAAAATCCATTTAAAAAGGCGCTCTTAACGTCCATTTGAAATAATTTGATTTTAAAGTGACAAGCAATCGCAAACAATATACGAATGGACTCGAGTCTAGCTACAGGGGCGAAGGTTTCATCAAAGTCTATACCTTCTACTTGAGAATAGCCTTGAGCAACTAACCTTGCTTTGTTCCTGATGATAGTACCTTCTTCGTTTTTCTTGTTCTTGAAGATCCATTTGGTACCTATCACATTGTGTTGCTTCGGAGGCTTCGTCAGTTCCCAGACTTTGTTTCGCTCGAATTGATGGAGCTCTTCCTGCATTGCTTTAATCCAATAATCATCTTGGAGAGCTTCATCAACATTCCTTGGTTCGATTTGAGATACATAGCATGCAAATCCGCAAACCAATTGTCTTCGTGTTCTAACTCCTTCTTGTGGATCTCCAATTATGTTCGATTCAGGGTGATCCTTGGAGATGCGTAACGTTTGAGGTAGAGGAGTAGGCGGAGGTACACGAGATGATTCCTGCACATCAGATAAGCTTGAAGAACCGTTAGATGCATCAACATTATTATCGAAAGAATTGTTAGAAGAAGATGCATTAGCAGGTGTATCATCATCAAGAGAGATATCGAGGGTAGATTTTTCAGATTCAAAGTGAAAAGCTTCATCTACCTTAACATTTATCGATTCTACGATCGTCTTAGATTCTAAGTTAAAAACTCGATATGCTCTGCTGTTTGTAGAATAACCTAAGAAAATCCCTTCGTCACTTCGAGAGTCAAATTTTCCAAGATTTTCACGATCACGTAAAATAAAACACCGACTCCCAAAATGCGAAAATATTTGATGTTAGGTTTTCTACAAAACCAAAGTTCATATGGTGTATTCAAAGTCCCCGGGCGCAAATACACGTCGATTGATAACATAGACAGCAGCGTGTTCACCGCTTCAGCCCAAAAATATAAAGGTAAGTTCCGGCTGTGAAGCATAACACGTGCCATCTCCTGTACGACCCTGTTTTTGCGCTCGACTACACCATTTTGTTGAGGTGTGTAAGGTGCGGAGAATTCATGTTTAATGCCATTAGAAGTGCAAAAATCAATGAATTTGGAATTTATGAATTCCCCACCTCTATCACTCCTAACTCGAGTAATCCTTTCATTCTTTTCTATCATAATACGATTGCAGATTTCGAGAAAAGAATCAAAGGTATCAGCTTTTTCTTTTAGAAAGGCTACCCAAGTATATCTAGAAAAGTCATCAACCAACAAAAAAATATACCATTTACCTCCCAGAGATGGTTGACGAGTTGGCCCCATTAAGTCCATATGCAAAAGTTCCAAAGGCCGTTTTGTACCTATGTGGTTCAAATTCTTGTGTGCAGTCCTAGACTGTTTTCCCTTTTGGCAACCGCCACACACAAGGTTTTGTTCAAAAGAAAGTTTCGGAACCCCCTTGACCACATCTTTATTTGAAATTCTAGCAAGTTCCTTAAAGTTTATGTGACCTAGCCTTTCATGCCAAAGTGTTTCATTTTTCAAAGATGCTAGGTTACATTTTTCAGAAATCTTAGAAGGAACTACATAACAATTGTTTTCTGATCTAACCCCCTTTAAAAAGAAAGCATGGTTCAGTCAGTTACAGTGCATTTATCAGATGAAAAATTAACTGAATAACCACTATCACACAGTTGACTTATGCTTATGAGGTTAGTCTTAAGGCCATGAACAAATAATACATTATCTAGAACCGGGCCATCTGGAATAGCTACCGTTCCCTTTCCAACAATTTTGGAAGACCGACCATCTCCGAAAACAACAAGTCCTCCGGAGTTTTTCTCAAATGTTTGAAAACAGTTTTTATCGCCGGTCATATGACGGGAACACCCGCTATCCAGGTACCAAGACGAACTATCATATGCATGCAAGGAAACATTGGTAGCAAGACAGGGAAAGATCTCACCTTTGCGCACCCAAACCTTTTTGGTATGCGTCGGTAATGATCGTGAGTTGATTTCCTAGGTGAGGGCGTCTTGCTTGAAGAATTGCTGCTCCTTGATGATGTCGTCTTGAGCGATGTACTACCAAGGCTCTTTTCCGTCAATTTGGTTGGAGTTGTTTTCCGAGGAATAGCCCTTTTGGTAGTTGCTGCAAGATGTTCTTGAGGTGTGCGTTTGGCTCCAGTCTTGCAGTTTCTTCTGATGTGCCCTGAAATGCCACAACGAAAACATACCTTGGTTCTTGTCGATTCCGAAGAAGATGTAGTAGGTTCGTTGTCGTTGCTTGGCGTGAACACCGGTGTCGGAGGAGGAGATACCGACGAAGCACAAATACCGTACCACTCGAACTTGGAATGTCTCCAGTTTGAGTGTATCCGAGGCCGAACTTGTTTCTTTGACCGAGACCAAGGAGTCTGTCCAACTTACTCCTTCCAGAAGAAAATCTCTGTAAGTCATCCTTTAGTTGGCGTATGGTCTGTCATTTCAATTTTTCCTGTCGGGCCTCGCCGTTGAGCTTCAAGAAGTAATTCGCTTTGTTCACCATGTCTACATAACTCTTCTCGAAATGCTCATTGGACTCTTGAAGGGAAACATTTGTCTTAATCAGATTGTCCCTTTCCACTTCAAGATCGGTTGAGATAGAGGTTACTCTTTTTACTTCATCTTCAAGATCCTGTAATCTCTCTTTCAACCCCTTGTTTTGTTTAGCCAGTTTCTTTGAATCCCTCAAAAGTTGATGGTAGGCTAAAACAAAATCTTCACCTTCCGAATCATCTGATTCATCGTCCGTTGCAATCTTTTCCACAGTGGAGTTGGACAGTGAGTCGGATGTACTTGCCATTAAGCACATGAAGGATGAAGGTTTGGTGGACGCGTGGAAAGCTATCGCGTTGTCTTCTTCATCACTTGACGATGACTCATTTGACGTGGAGTTGTCATCCCAAGTGACTGCTTGCATCGCTTTCTTCTTAGCCGGATTCTTGTTGGGACATTCCGTTGCTATGTGGCCGTAGCCTCGACATTTGAAACACTGAACTTGTCCCTCAGAACTTTTCTTATCCTTTGAGAAGTTCTCTTGGCTTCTTGACTTGTAGTTGAAATCCCTTGCCTTTCTTCGACTTTCCGAAGGATTGAGTTTTGCTTGAATTTCCCCTTCGAAAGTTGCGGCGAAACTTCCTTGTCAAGAGAGCGAGCTGCTTCTCAAAGTCCTCCATAGAAATGTTCTCGTCGTCGTCCGAGGAGGATGAATCCGCGTCTTCTTCTTTAGTTGATTTCAATGCGTAACCTGAAGACTTAGAAGAGGATGCCTTTCCAGAAGAATAGTTAGTAGGAAAAGTCATTTCATAAGTTTGTAAAGCACCTACTAATTCTTCTACACGCATTTCGTCCGGGTGTTTAATTGTTTCAATGGCTGCAACCTTCGGGCGAAATCGTTCAGGAAGAGTTCTTAGAATTTTTCTTACAACTTTAAATTCTGGAATCTTCTCTCCCAAGTTAGCACATGAGTTCACGATGTCTTGCAATCGTGTGTAATAGTCAGTGAAGGATTCATTCTCTGCCATAGAGATAGAGTCAAACTTGCTCGTAAGCATTTGCAGTTTCTGAATCTTCACTAGGTTAGTTCCCTCATGCGTAACTTGAAGAACATCCCAGATTTCTTTCGCAGTCTCACATGCCGAGACGCGAGAGAACTCAGTTTGTGACAAAGCATTAAATAGAGCATTAATCCCTTTGCCATTGTAAGAAGATAAGTCTATCTCTTCCTTGGTCCATTTCGACCTAGGTTTTAAGGTGCGAACATCATCTAAAATTTCAGTTGGATTAGACCATCCTAATTCAATTGATTGCCACACCCTTTCGTCGATGGAAATTAAGAAAGCTTTCATCCGTACTTTCCAGTACGCATAATTAGTTCCATCAAAGAAAGGGGGTCGATTGATGTTTCCACCTTCAACCATTGTTTACAACCCTATTCCCTCTCTGATACCACTTGTTGGGTTTAGGTTAATAAGGATCTAATAGGGGAAAAAACACCTAGAGGGGGGTGAATAGGTGTAAACAATAAACACTCAAAAATCATTGTGCGATAAAACCCAATGCGGAAAAATAAAAGAACACACAAGATTTTTACGTGGAAAACTCCAAACCGGAGTAAAAAACCACGGGACCGATAACACGGCGAAATCCACTAGAGTTAACACACGTACAAGGTGATATAACGTACTCACAGACGACTCAACCTTTTACCATACGCCCCTAGTCGATCTTCTCCGCTCGCTCCACGACGCTTCTCGAATCCACGATCCGCGCCCAACGCTGAATCCACAGCGTCCAACGTCGAGTCCACGACGTCCGACCGAATCCACGGTCTTCACCCAATGGTACGCTTCGAATCCACGAACGCACCTCGCTCCGAATCCACGAGAGCGATAACACCTTGAATCCACAAGGCCACGCGAGTCCACGCGCCGATTTTGGGGTAAATCGTTGTTTGTTTGGGTGGTGATGATCCGCCGAATACTTAGATCAAGAGTAGATCGGAAATACCATCTAAGTATTCATTAGTTTGATTCAACTCAAGATGTGAGTATGAAAACCTAGAATCAAACTAATCAATATAGATGAAGAACCATTAAATAGATCTAATGATTTCCGTTCTTCTCTATATGTGGATCTAAGGCCGTATAAAATGATATTTGAAAATGACGGCTCTTTTTCCGATTGTGGATTGCCCTAGAAATGAAAAGGAAGGGCTATTTATAGGTTAGAAACCCTAGGAAGAATATTCGGATCAAAAACAAACTTTTCTGGAAAGTTTTACCGACGGCGATCCGGATTGCGAAGTCACGATCCGGATCGCAGACGCAGAGAGCAATTTCCAGAAAACGCCTGTTCGGGATCCGGATCATAATCCACGATCCGGATCGTTCATACAGTTTTACCAGAACAATGTGTTCGGGATCCGGATTGAGATTCCTGATCCGGATCGTTCAAGCCAACAGGTAAAACTCATGTTCGGGATCCGGATCATCAAATGCCATGATCCGGATTGAACTAGTGTATGAACGAACACCCTTCGGGATCCGGATTGAAACGACATGATCCGGATCCTGAACATGTCCCATGTCCAGTTTTTGATGAATATGCAATTAAAACCTCTTCCAGGTGTTTCTACACTATAAGAAGTATTCGGATCATCAAAATTATTTAGTTAAACGTACCTGATCCTTTTGAATTCTTCTTTCTTGAGATTGAGGTATTGATCCAAAGTTTCTTCATCTTCAATCTTCAAGACATGAACTATTCACGAAATGCGCCAACTCAAATTCCGTAACATAATGGAGTAGTCGGAGGTACTTGAGATGATTCCTGCACATCAGATAAACTTGAAGAACCGTTAGATGCATCATTATTATCGAAAGAATTGTTAGAAGAAGGTGCATTAGCAGGTGTATCATCATCAAGAGAGATATCGAGGGTAGATTTTTCAGATTCAAAGTGAAAAGCTTCATCTACCTTAACATTTATCGATTCTACGATCGTCTTAGATTCTAAGTTAAAAACTCGATATGCTCTACTGTTTGTAGAATAACCTAAGAAAATCCCTTCGTCACTTCGAGAGTCAAATTTTCCAAGATTTTCGCGATCACGTAAAATAAAACACCGACTCCCAAAGATACGAAAATATTTGATGTTAGGTTTTCTACAAAACCATAGTTCATATGGTGTATTTAAAGTCCCCGGGCGCAAATACACTCGATTAATTACATAGACAGCAGTGTTCACCGCTTCAGCCCAAAAATATAAAGGTAGGTTCCGGCTATGAAGCATAACACGTGCCATCTCCTGTACGACCCTGTTTTTGCGCTCGACTACACCATTCTGTTGAGGTGTATAAGGTGCCGAGAATTCATGTTTAATGCCGTTAGAAGTGCAAAAATCAATGAATTTGGAATTTATGAATTCTCCACCTCTATCACTTCTAACTCGAGTAATCTTTTCATTCTTTTCAATCATAATACGATGGCAAATCTCGTGAAAAGAATCAAAAGTATCAGCTTTCTCTTTTAAAAATGCTACCCAAGTATATCTAGAGAAATCATCAACCAATAAGAAAATATACCATTTACCTCCCAAGATGGTTGACGAGTTGGCCCCATTAAATCCATGTGCAAAAGTTCCAAAGGCCGTTTTGTACCTATGTGGTTCAAGTTCTTGTGTGCAGTCCTAGACTGTTTTCCCTTTTGGCAACCGCCACACACAATGTTTTGTTCAAAAGAAAGTTTAGGAACCCCCTTGACCACATCTTTGTTTGAAATTCTAGCAAGTTCCTTAAAGTTTATGTGACCTAGCCTTTCATGCCAAAGTGTTTCATTTTTCAAAGATGCTAGGTTACATTTTTCAGAAATTTTATGAGGAACTACATAACAATTGTTTTCTGATCTAACCCCTTTTAAAAAGAAAGCATGGTTCTTGTCAGTTACAGTACATTCATCAGATGAAAAATTAACTGAATAACCATTATCACAAAGTTGACTTATGCTTATGAGGTTAGTCTTAAGGCCATGAACAAATAACACATTATTTAGAACCGGGCCATCTGGAATAGCTACCGTTCCCTTTCCAACAATTTTGGAAGACCGACCATCTCCGAAAACAACAAGTCCTCCGGAGATTTTCTCAAAGTTTGAAAACAGTTTTTGTCACCGGTCATGTGACGGGAACACCCGCTATCCAGATACCAAGACGAACTATCATATGCATGCAAGGAAACATTGGTAACAAGACAAGGAAAAATTTCACCTTTGCGCACCCAAACCTTTTTGGAATGCGTCGGTAATGGTCGTGAAGTTGATCTCCTAGGTGAAAGCGTCTTGTTGAAGATTGCTGCTCCTTGATGATGTCGTCTTGAGCGGTGAACTACCAAGGCTCTTTTCCTTCAAATGATTTGCAATTGATTTCTGAGGAATCACCTTTTGGTAGTCATTGCAAGAGGTGCTTGAGGTGTGCGTTTGGCTCCCGTCTTGCAATTTCTCCTTATGTGCCCTGAAATGCCACAACGAAAACATACCTTAGTTCTTGACGATCCCAAGAGGATGAAGTAGGCTTGTTGTCGTTGCTTGTCGTGAATTCCGGTGTCGGAGGAGGAGATACCGACTGAGGCACAAAAACTGTCCCACTCGAACTTGGACTGTCTCCAGTTTGAGTGTATCCGAGGCCGAACTTATTTGTTTGACCAAGACCAAGAAGCCTGTCCAACTTACTCCTTCCAGAAGAGAATCGCTTTAAGTCATCCTTTAGTTGGAGTATGGTCTTTGTCATTTCCATTTTATCCTGTCGAGCCTCGTCGTAGAGCTTTGAGAAATAATTCGCTTTATCCACCAATTTCCATGTTCTTTCTCAAAAAGCTCATTGGACTCTTGAAGGGAAACATTTGCTTTGGCTAAGATTATCCCTTTCCACTTCAAGAGCGTTTGAGAGAGAAGATGCCCTTTTTACTTCTTCTTCGAGATCCTGCAATCTCCCTCTCAAACTCCGGTTTTGCTTTGCCAGTTTCTTTGAATCCCTCAAAAGCTTATGGTAGGCAAGAGCAAAATCTTCACCTTCAGAATTGCTCGATTCGTTGTCCGTAGCGTTCTTTTCAACATGGGAGGAGTTGGACAAGGAATCTGAGGTACTAGCCATTAAGCACATGAAGGGTGAAGAAGTGGACGCGTGGAATGCCGTCGCGTTGTCTTCTTCATCACTTGAGGATGACTCATTTGACGTTGAGTTGTCATCCCAAGTGACGACTTGCATCGCCTTCTTCTTTGCCGGATTCTTGTTGGGACACTCCGTTGCAATGTGGCCGTAGCCTCGACATTTGAAGCACTGTACTTGTCCCTCTGAACTTTTCTTATCCTTTGAGAAGTTATCTTGCTTTCTTGACTTGTAGCTTGAAGAACCCTTGCCTTTCTTCGACTTTCCGAAGGATGGAGTTTTGCTTGGATTACCCCTTCGAAAGTTGCGGCGAAACTTCCTTGTCAAGAGAGCGAGCTGCTTCTCAAAGTCCTCCATAGATAGGTTCTCGTCATCGTCTGAGGAGGATGAATCCGCGTCTTCTTCCTTTGTTGTTTTCAATGCATAACCTGAAGACTTAGAAGAGGATGCCTTTCCCGAAGAATAGTTAGTAGGAAATGTCATTTCATAAGTTTGTAATGCACCAACTAATTCTTCTACACGCATTTCGTCCGGGTGTTTAATTGTTTCAATGGCTGCGACCTTTGGGCGAAATCGTTCAGGAAGAGTTCTTAAAATCTTTCTTACAACTTTAAATTCTGGAATCTTCTCTCCCAAGTTAGCACATGAGTTTACGATGTCTTGCAATCGTGTGTAATAGTCTGTGAAAGATTCATTTTCTGCCATAGAAATAGAGTCAAACTTGCTCGTAAGCATTTGCAGTTTCTGAATCTTCACAAGGTTAGTTCCCTCATGCGTAACTTGAAGAACATCCCAGATTTCTTTCGCAGTCTCACATGCCGAGACGCGAGAGAACTCTGTTTGTGACAAAGCATTAAATAAAGCATTAATTCCCTTGCCATTGTAAGAAGATGAATCTATCTCTTCCTTGGTCCATTTCGACCTAGGTTTTAAGGTGCGAACATCAGAAATAATTTCAGTTGGATTAGACCATCCTAATTCAATTGATTGCCACACCCTTTCGTCGATGGAAATTAAAAAGGCTTTCATCCGTACTTTCCAGTACGCATAATTTGTTCCATCAAAGAAAGGGGGTCGATTGATGTTTCCACCTTCAACCATTGTTTACAACCCTATTCCCGCTCTGATACCACTTGTTGGGTTTATAAATATGGATCTAAATAGGGAAAAAAACACCTAGAGGGGGGTGAATAGGTGTAAACAATAAACACTCAAAAAATCATTGCGCAACAAAACCCAATGCGGAAAAATAAATGAACACGCAAGATTTTTACGTGGAAAAACTCCAAACCGGAGTAAAAAACCACGGGACCGATAACACGGCGAAATCCACTAGAATTAACACACGTACAAGGTGATATAACGTACTCACAGACGACTCAACCTTTTACCATACGCTCCTAGTAGATCTTCTCCGCTCGCTCCACGACGCTTCTCGAATCCACGATCTGCGCCCAACGCCGAATCCACAGCGTCCAACGTCGAGTCCACGACGTCCGACCGAATCCACGGTCTTCACCCAGTAGCACGCTTCGAATCCACGAACGTACCTCGCTCCGAATCCACGAGAGCGGTTGCACCTTGAATCCACAAGGCCACGCGAGTCCACGCGCCGATTTAGGGTAAATCGTTGTTTTTGGGTGGTGATGATCCGCCGAATACTTAGATTAGAAATAGATCGAAAATACCATCTAAGTATTCATTGATTTGATTCTACTCATAATCTGAGTTTGGAAAACCTAGAATCAAATCAATCAATATAGATGAAGAAACATAGAATTAATCTATTGATTTCCTTTCTTCTCTATATGTGGATTTTTCTCTTTTCGGTCGTATTTTTCTATTATATTCGGATACCCTAGAAATGAATAAAGGGTCTATTTATAGGTTAGAAACCATTGGAAGAAGATAAGGATCAAAAACTGCCTTTTCTGGAAATTTTACGGACGGCGATCCGGATCGGATTTCGGCGATCCGGATTGCAGTAGCAAGAAAGACAGTTTCCAGAAAAACAATAGTTCGGGATCCGGATCAAAGTTCCTGATCCGGATCGTTCATACAGTTTCACCAAACACCAACGTTCGGGATCCGGATTGCAAAGCCTGATCCGGATCGTTCAAATACAAAGGTAAAACTAGTGTTCGGGATCCGGATCAAAGGATGCTGCGATCCGAATTGAACCAGTGTATGTGTAGAATACTGGGTTTTCGGATGGCGCGCCGACCTCGCATGCTGGCGTGGTGCGGAGGATTTGCCTCGGGCAGGTTGCCTTTGTGTTTTCAGTTGATGTCGGGTTGATTCAGATCAACGCGGAAGCCCCAGTTTGATTCGGGTTTTTTCGGGCATTGTGCGCCGATTGAGAACTAGATTTGGGAGTACCGACTTCACAGTGCAGTGCAGGAAATTCGGGTACACTTGGAACAGGCGTATTTTAAGATTACAGTGGTGTTCGGGAGGTTCCGGACTGACGCGGAGGACCCGAAGGCGAAAAGTGAGTCGGAACTGACAGTTTTGGAGCCGGTTTTTGGATTGAGCACCCCGACTCAACGGTTGAGCTTTTTGAGGAGAAAAAGTTGTGGACATGTGTATTTTCAGATTACAGCGGGGTTCGGGAGGTTTCGGACCCGTACGGAGGCCCCGAGGGCAAAAAGCGAGTTGACGGGGGCTTTGTTGGATTATTTAATTAATTAATTTAAAATTAGTCGGTTGTTTTATTTAATTAGCTTGTGTTGTAGAGATGGAAAGAAGTGAATGTGGATTAGGAGAATTGGATTAAAGGGGGATTGAGATATTTTTTGTGTGGAGCAATTAATGCGGCCACCTACCACCATAATTAGCCATCTCCTAATTAAGAGGCTCCACGTCACCTTCTCCCTCCCCTGTTGAAACAGAGGAAATGGGTAGTGAACAGAGGAATGGAAAATGTGAGAAAGAATGAAGAAGGAGAAGAAGAAAATGGAAAAAAAAATTTAGAGGAAGTGAGAAAATGCATGAGTATGGATCGTGGGAATTTTCTGCTTGAGGCCGCATGGAGCGAGCGGAGCGCGCACGCGTCGAGCACGGCGAGGTATGTTGCCGTTTTTATTTTTGGAGAGAGCTCAGCTTGGGTTTTTGAGTTTGTTGATTTTGTTTTAGGAGGTGGTCGGTTCGTTTCGGACTACTTGTCCATGGTGGAGTGGCCGCGGCTGCTGTGTGCCGCGCGGGTTCATAGGGTTACCGCGCGCATCAACCGCATGGGCAGCTGCGCGGGCTCGCATTTGGGCGCCGCGCAGCGTGTGGACGCCGCGCTGGGGGCGGCTGCAGCGCGGCAGGTGCGCCCCTGGGCGCTGCGCAGCGGCCACCAGGGCGCCGCGCGGTGCGCCCCTGGGCGCCGCGCAGCGCGCCTGGGCGCTGCGCAGCGGCCTCCAGGGCGCCGCGCGGTGCGCCCCTGGGCGCTGGCGCCGCGCAGTGCGCACCAGGGCGCCGCGCGGGACTGGCCTGGCGCCACGCGGCAGTCCTGGATGCCGCGTGGCTGGTGCGCAATTGCGCGGGCAGCAGCCGCGCAGTGTGCCGTTGTGCGGGCTGCGGTTTGCGACTCTCGTCGACGCGTGCGGGTTGTCGCGTTTGGGTCCGATTCTTCGCCGGAATCGCGTGGTGCTCGAGTTTGATGTTTTCTTTGGTTTTTCCCTCTTTGCTCTCTCAGGTCGGCATCTTTTGCGGCGCTCTTCTTGCCGAGGTGCTGTTCGGAGCCTGAGGCTGTGTATGCACCATGTGGGTTTTTCACCTGAGCTATTTAGACGATGTTTCAGCTTCGAGCCTAATGCAGATGTGGTGAGTGTTGGGTTGCTGCTGTGGATGTGCGTGGCTGTGTGCTTGGAATCTTGTTGAGAGAGTTGTGTGTAGCTTTTAATTCATTGTGGACTTATGTAATTATGGGGATTATGTGAACAGGATATGTACTGTGAGCTTTGGTTGATGGATTGTGTAAGTTACAAGGATGGAAATTTTAAGGATGCCCTTCTTCTGCTCGATGAAATGGTTCAGCAGGGAGTGAAGTTGAACATTGTGACTTATACTGCTTTGGTTGATGGGTTCTGAACTTGTATGTTTGCGGTGAGTGTGTGAAGCATGTGTTTGATTATGCTGTTGGGTTATCCTTTGTTGTTGGAGCTATAGGATTGTATATGTGGACTTTAATTAGTTGTGTGCAGGTGGCTCAAGGTGTTGGAGCTAGGGAGAAGAAATCCTGTGTGATTGTTTTTAGAGTTGAGAATTTGGTGAGTGCTGTGGGAATGGGTGCATATGTTGTGGACTTAAGTGATTTATGTAAGTGGATTTATGTGGTGTACTGAGGCAACTTATGAGTGTGCAATAGGAGCAAGTATTTAATGGTGCTGTGACTTCGTGGTGTGCAGATTTTACGCCGGAGGGTACACGGATTTTTGTGAGAACTTGGGAAATTTATTTGTTTCTTCCGGGGATTTCTTTCCGAGTTCGCGGCAGTGTGCGCGCGTGAGGCACGATTTTTGAGGTTTCATCAGTTTGAGGACCCGACGCTTCACCAACTTCAGCTTTGCCTGCGGAAAGCGATCCAGGTGGGTTGGAATTTCTCCAAAATTTATGGAATGCCCCTTAATGCTATTGAATGCAAGTTGATCATATTTATTAGGCGTTTTCGCTGTTTTTACATCTGATAGTTGCCTGAAATTTTCTGTAAAATTTATTGGGACCCCGAATTATTTTTAGTAGACTCCTGATATCATATGAGACTAGGTTTCATGTTTTGTTTGCATCATAATTGCACCTGAACCGTTTTAAAAATCGAGAAAGCCCGTTTTAAGGAAAATCAATATTTTCAAAGGTGGTTTTTAAATTATGACTTCGCCAGGGGTACGGCATAGGTTCAGGGTGCATGTATACTCTTGCCGGGGGGCCGAGAGGATTTTAGAGCATTGTGTGCTGAGTTATAGTGTCATGTGAGTTGAGCTTCCTTGTGGGGATTGAGGTGATTATTCTATATCGTGGATTTTTCATATCAGATTGAGTCGTGGAGTCTTTTTCCGACTGAGTTGTGCTATTTGAGCATTTGATTGTGGATCTTAGCCTGCATGTGCCGCTTGTTGACACAGATGAGACAGTAGAGAGCCTTCACTTGGGCTAGGTTCCTTTATGTATTAGACATCTCACACCTTGCATCTTTCCTGGACATAGTGTTGCCTCGCCCGGGTAGTGGGCCGAGGGGTCAGGTTTCTGTGGGGCATTGTTGCACTCGTGCCTGGGGGCTGAGTGGGGTCCGGTAGCTGAGTTTAGACTGTGCTAGTGTCGTTGGGAACCGTTGGGGGTGACGGTGGTCCCGGGTCGTTGTGTGTTGTCCGACCAGTTTTATTAGCCCTGAGATGTGGGTCGATCCCGGCTGTGGAGTATCTCCAGCCAGTGTGTTTTGTGCCACGGGTTGGTAGAGTTTGCTTGTGTCTCGTGATTCGAGAGAGCTGATCAGCTGAGTCGTCGAGAGTTCTCCGACCGTTGTGCGAGATGTTTGAGGATCCTGAGTCTTTCCGTTCTGAGAGTGAGCGTGGATTTTGGACTATAGCCTGCAGTGCCACCTTAGCGACAGAGTGCGCGGATACCTTTTCCTCGGTGGGGTCGCGCCCCTCGAGAGCCACGCCCGGGGTGGATCTGTTACTTTTGTATCGCGACTTGTCGACGCAGTCCCTCTGACTGGGCCAGTTAGTGGCAGTTACGGACGCAGTCCCTCTGGCTGGGCCAGTTAGTGGCAGTCACGGACGCCCTACGTAAGTCCGGTCCTCCGGGATGTAACGGCAGTAGGTAGGCGCAGGTTTGACTGGACCCTATGAGGCAGTCAGTTCGATTGGGTCGATTGGGCACCTCGTGTGCGAGTGGTTTACATATTATGTTCTTAGATGGGTTTCTTTCCTTTGAGCATTGATACTGAGGCATCTTAGCAGTAGAGGGTGTATGCATATCATGTTATTGGTAGAGTTTATTGAGCTTTATGATTGAGACTATTTAGCTGTAGTTTTCTTTCAGCTTACCCTTTATCTATCTATCTGCATACCTATCTGTTTTGCCTCCAGTAGACTTAGTGGGCATACCGTGGATATTGGGACGGTACCCACTGAGATCTGCCTTCTGTAGTAGATCTCACACCCGCTGCGGTGACAGGTTTGAGGCAGCTGCTCCGGCTTGGTTCGCGTGGAGACAGCAGATCGAGGTGAGGATGCGGCCGATTAGTTCCTTACCATTTGTGAGAGTCTGAGGTAGATATACCCGTTGTATTTTATGTTTCCACTTTTGTACTGGACATTCTGAGAGACTTGTGAGGATAGTATTTGTTTTATTTCTGTGAGACTTTGTACCTTGAGGATTTGTGTACTAGTGGAAATTTTACTATTCCAGATGTTCAGTTTTATTCTATAGCTTTTGATTTTTTAGCTTCAGCTCTGATACATGTTTTTAGCTATAGATCTGGCTTGCAGGGTAGACGCTTCGTCTGTGCGGCAGTTTCCGTACAGATGGCGGATCTGTTGGCGAGCCCGGGTCGCAGTTTCGACCCCGGGGCGTGACAGATTTAGGTGGTATCAGAGCCTAGGTGTATAGGTCATTGAGGACTTAGTGACCCTAGGCTATTGGTTGGACAGTAGGATAACTGTCGTGAGAGACGTGACTTTAGCGAGAGTCCTGATTGATTCTGTACCTCCCCCAGAGGACTGGGGCGAGTGATCTTACATGTTATTTCTCTAAAGATGATTATGTTGGCTGCAGACAACATAATGCTTTAGTATGAGTAACATGTTCTAGACTTTCGCTTGATTGGGTCGAGAGAGTTTTGGTCCTAATGTTTGTTTTGTTGCAGTGGTTTTCGATGCTTCCGAGTCGCCGTGCAGCGGCGAGGGCGTGCTTGACCCTGGATGAGGAGCCCGAACAGCGGGAGGCTGAATGGACAGAGCAGAGTAAGGTCTGAGAGTTACGGGCCCAGGTAGCCAGGTGTTTGAGGCGATGCGACGCCAGGAAGAGAACATGGAGCGCGCGATGCGCATGCTTGGACCGAGAGCATCTCCCGAGGTATCGCCAGGAGCATCTTCAGCCGCGACATCGTCGACTTCGACCCAGATTGCACGGTGAGTAGTGCAGAAGCAGCGAGGAGGCTGACCGGTTGTGTACTTCATCCAGTTCCATCCCCTGTAGATTTCGGGACCGAGTTGGAGCCTTAGGAGGCCGAGAACTGGATTGCTGCTTTGGAAAAATTATTTGAGAATTGTTCATTCCGGAGAAGCATCAGGTGCACTTGGTTGCGCACTTTTGGATAGGGACGCCGAGAGTAGGCGGCGTCGAGTTCGTCCCGTTGGACCACCGGGAGCGCAGTTGATGACCTGGAGCGAGTTTCTGCGATTGTTGAGCAGTGTACCCCATGTCGCTCAGGATGAGGCTCAGAAAGTTGATCATGTTGAGAAGAGACTGCATCTGGATATCTATCTCTTTGTGTATTCTCGGCGAGTGCCGACTGTAGATGCAGCGATTGGGCATGTTCGATGGATTGACCGAGGATCACTGATCACGTCCAGGAGGGACGAAGAGCGAGGGACCAGCTCCAGTGAGAGACGTCCAGCATCATCGAATTTTGGGATAGTGAGTGGATCGAGGTTGCCATGGTGCCAGTCTCAGGATCTTGTGTCTCAGAGGAGACAGAGACCTGGAGGTTCTCGACAGTTGAAGCACCAGTAGCAGTGTCAGGACATTTCAGGCAGAGTGTCCCTACCTAGTGCTCTTGGAATTGCCGCTTGCCACGGCACCCCACTGCCCCCTTTAGGATGAAGAGGTTCATCCAGTCTACCAGTGGGCTGATGAAGCCGTGATACCGAGACTGATAGAGCGTTGACCGCCAGCATCTGGTGGATGAGTTTGTGCAGTCGGTTGGAAGACGCAAGGATGGTGGATCGCGTCTTACCTGGTGTGGTTTTCCTTGTGGTCATCGGAGTTAGAGCATGTTGATGCCGACACTGCTTGTCTGTGCTTCTGTAGAGCAGGGGTAGCTTCGCGTGGACCAAGAGGGGACTGTTGGCATGTGCACGTGAGAATCGGGTTCCAGTTCACGTTTAGCACATGGATGAGTGTGGCCAGTCCTGCCCAGTGCAGTTAGGACCTCGGATTTGATCCATGGAGTTGTTGGTCCTACATTAGTTTCGAGTTGTTGATTCAAGGTTGGAGGGGGATGGGTTACCCCAAGGTTTGCTATCATGGATTGTCGAGAGAGGACAATGAACCTCCGTAAACCTGGTCCGGAGGAGTGTGTTTATAGATGGAACTTGACCACGGCAGACTTGAGTCGTGGTCGTATCGCGTTGCTAGCGACTGTAGAGGAGGTGCCTACGGCGGCGCCGGGACTCAGGAATATCCGTCTCGCCGTGTGTTTCCGGGAGAGAGTTACTTGAGCTGTTAGTGAGCCGCCGTTTAGTGAGATTGAGATCGAGATAGTGGTCGACATAGTTTTGGAAACTGCGCCAACTTCTGTAACACCGCTTGGAGTATCACTTGAGTTAGAGAGTGAAAGCTGATAGCGCAGCTGCGGGATTTGATGGATCGAACGGGTCTGAATGACCCAGAGCCACGTCGTGGGTATATGACTGTGAGGATCCTAGAGATTAATACTTGAGTAGGTTGCCACGCCGTTAATTCACGGTGTTGATGCCATGCCGTTGGTTCACGGCAGTGATGCCCCGTTGTGAGTACACAACGGTGAGAATTCTTGGATGGTTCGAGTACAGACAGACTTGGATTGTATGCGGCAGATGCCTTTTGTGAGATTGGTAGCTTGTGGAACCGTACAGCTGAGGGCTGTACCCTGATGGTGTTCAGGACCCGGTAGGTGCATTATGAGTTTACAGTGTGGTTAAATGGACTGAATAATGCCCTGCCGCCTTTATGACATGAGGATTAGGTTTTTCCAGCTGTGTTTGGACGGGTTGGTAGTGGTACCTGTCCTGGATATTGGAATTATTTTCCGAGGTGGCTTTGAGCTGATGAGTACTTGAGGATAGTGCTACAACTTCTATGAGGGAAGAAGTTGTTTGCCAAGTTGATAAGGTACGCATTTTGACTTCGAGAGGTTGTGTTGTTAGGCCCCGTGATTTCAGCTACAAGAGTGACAGTGGACCCAACGAAGAGTGACGCCGTTTGGGTTGGGCCTAAACCTATGATAGTGACTGAGGCCAGAAGTTTCTGGACTAGGCAGGGCAACCTTGGAAATGAGATGGTCGATCTGTGAGAGCCACTTGGGAGTCGGAAATTTGGGGTATGTCCCTGATGTTGAATTTCTTCTCCTGTAAAGGGAGGTAAGGGTGCATTGTGGAGTTTTGTGTATATAGTCGCTAAGGAGCAACGGAGAGGTTATGCCAATTAGAGGCTTAGAGTTTGGATTTGAAGATCTTGATTTGTGGAGGCCTCTATCTGCGGGGAGTTTGGTCCGCGAGAATTTTATCTGGCTGAATGAAATATATTTGATCCCTGGCGTGTTTTGGATTTCACTTCTTTGGAATTGGTCGAGGAATTGAGCTATCTGGAGCGACTGATGTAATCTGGCTAGTGAGACAAAGGAATTTTGTAGTCGGATTATACCTTTGGGCAAGGTCCCAGGGAGCTTTTGTTGAGTGAGAACGGCCACCTGAGAGCCTGATGATGTGTTAGGGATCCCCTATCCCCATTTGATTGAGTTGCCCTCCTGAGTTATGGATTTATTTTGGTTTCGAGGACGAAACCTTTTTAAGGAGGGGAGAGTGTAGAATACCGGGTTTTCGGATGGCGCGCCGACCTCGCATGCTGGCGTGGTGCGGAGGATTTGCCTCGGGCAGGTTGCCTTTGTGTTTTCAGTTGATGTCGGGTTGATTCAGATCAACGCGGAAGCCCCAGTTTGATTCGGGTTTTTCCGGGCATTGTGCGCCGATTGAGAACTAGATTTGGGAGTACCGACTTCACAGTGCAGTGCAGGAAATTCGGGTACACTTGGAACAGGCGTATTTTAAGATTACAGCGGTGTTCGGGAGGTTCCGGACTGACGCGGAGGACCCGAAGGCGAAAAGTGAGTCGGAACTGACAGTTTTGGAGCCGGTTTTTGGATTGAGCACCCCGACTCAACGGTTGAGCTTTTTGAGGAGAAAAAGTTGTGGACATGTGTATTTTCAGATTACAGCGGGGTTCGGGAGGTTTCGGACCCGTACGGAGGCCCCGAGGGCAAAAAGCGAGTTGACGGGGGCTTTGTTGGATTATTTAATTAATTAATTTAAAATTAGTCGGTTGTTTTATTTAATTAGCTTGTGTTGTAGAGATGGAAAGAAGTGAATGTGGATTAGGAGAATTGGATTAAAGGGGGATTGAGATATTTTTTGTGTGGAGCAATTAATGCGGCCACCTACCACCATAATTAGCCATCTCCTAATTAAGAGGCTCCACGTCACCTTCTCCCTCCCCTGTTGAAACAGAGGAAATGGGTAGTGAACAGAGGAATGGAAAATGTGAGAAAGAATGAAGAAGGAGAAGAAGAAAATGGAAAAAAAAAATTTAGAGGAAGTGAGAAAATGCATGAGTATGGATCGTGGGAATTTTCTGCTTGAGGCCGCATGGAGCGAGCGGAGCGCGCACGCGTCGAGCACGGCGAGGTATGTTGCCGTTTTTATTTTTGGAGAGAGCTCAGCTTGGGTTTTTGAGTTTGTTGATTTTGTTTTAGGAGGTGGTCGGTTCGTTTCGGACTACTTGTCCATGGTGGAGTGGCCGCGGCTGCTGTGTGCCGCGCGGGTTCATAGGGTTACCGCGCGCATCAACCGCATGGGCAGCTGCGCGGGCTCGCATTTGGGCGCCGCGCAGCGTGTGGACGCCGCGCTGGGGGCGGCTGCAGCGCGGCAGGTGCGCCCCTGGGCGCTGCGCAGCGGCCACCAGGGCGCCGCGCGGTGCGCCCCTGGGCGCCGCGCAGCGCGCCTGGGCGCTGCGCAGCGGCCTCCAGGGCGCCGCGCGGTGCGCCCCTGGGCGCTGGCGCCGCGCAGTGCGCACCAGGGCGCCGCGCGGGACTGGCCTGGCGCCACGCGGCAGTCCTGGATGCCGCGTGGCTGGTGCGCAATTGCGCGGGCAGCAGCCGCGCAGTGTGCCGTTGTGCGGGCTGCGGTTTGCGACTCTCGTCGACGCGTGCGGGTTGTCGCGTTTGGGTCCGATTCTTCGCCGGAATCGCGTGGTGCTCGAGTTTGATGTTTTCTTTGGTTTTTCCCTCTTTGCTCTCTCAGGTCGGCATCTTTTGCGGCGCTCTTCTTGCCGAGGTGCTGTTCGGAGCCTGAGGCTGTGTATGCACCATGTGGGTTTTTCACCTGAGCTATTTAGACGATGTTTCAGCTTCGAGCCTAATGCAGATGTGGTGAGTGTTTGGTTGCTGCTGTGGATGTGCGTGGCTGTGTGCTTGGAATCTTGTTGAGAGAGTTGTGTGTAGCTTTTAATTCATTGTGGACTTATGTAATTATGGGGATTATGTGAACAGGATATGTACTGTGAGCTTTGGTTGATGGATTGTGTAAGTTACAAGGATGGAAATTTTAAGGATGCCCTTCTTCTGCTCGATGAAATGGTTCAGCAGGGAGTGAAGTTGAACATTGTGACTTATACTGCTTTGGTTGATGGGTTCTGAACTTGTATGTTTGCGGTGAGTGTGTGAAGCATGTGTTTGATTATGCTGTTGGGTTATCCTTTGTTGTTGGAGCTATAGGATTGTATATGTGGACTTTAATTAGTTGTGTGCAGGTGGCTCAAGGTGTTGGAGCTAGGGAGAAGAAATCCTGTGTGATTGTTTTTAGAGTTGAGAATTTGGTGAGTGCTGTGGGAATGGGTGCATATGTTGTGGACTTAAGTGATTTATGTAAGTGGATTTATGTGGTGTACTGAGGCAACTTATGAGTGTGCAATAGGAGCAAGTATTTAATGGTGCTGTGACTTCGTGGTGTGCAGATTTTACGCCGGAGGGTACACGATTTTTGTGAGAACTTGGGAAATTTATTTGTTTCTTCCGGGGATTTCTTTCCGAGTTCGCGGCAGTGTGCGCGCGTGAGGCACGATTTTTGAGGTTTCATCAGTTTGAGGACCCGACGCTTCACCAACTTCAGCTTTGCCTGCGGAAAGCGATCCAGGTGGGTTGGAATTTCTCCAAAATTTATGGAATGCCCCTTAATGCTATTGAATGCAAGTTGATCATATTTATTAGGCGTTTTCGCTGTTTTTACATCTGATAGTTGCCTGAAATTTTCTGTAAAATTTATTGGGACCCCGAATTATTTTTAGTAGACTCCTGATATCATATGAGACTAGGTTTCATGTTTTGTTTGCATCATAATTGCACCTGAACCGTTTTAAAAATCGAGAAAGCCCGTTTTAAGGAAAATCAATATTTTCAAAGGTGGTTTTTAAATTATGACTTCGCCAGGGGTACGGCATAGGTTCAGGGTGCATGTATACTCTTGCCGGGGGGCCGAGAGGATTTTAGAGCATTGTGTGCTGAGTTATAGTGTCATGTGAGTTGAGCTTCCTTGTGGGGATTGAGGTGATTATTCTATATCGTGGATTTTTCATATCAGATTGAGTCGTGGAGTCTTTTTTCGACTGAGTTGTGCTATTTGAGCATTTGATTGTGGATCTTAGCCTGCATGTGCCGCTTGTTGACACAGATGAGACAGTAGAGAGCCTTCACTTGGGCTAGGTTCCTTTATGTATTAGACATCTCACACCTTGCATCTTTCCTGGACATAGTGTTGCCTCGCCCGGGTAGTGGGCCGAGGGGTCAGGTTTCTGTGGGGCATTGTTGCACTCGTGCCTGGGGGCTGAGTGGGGTCCGGTAGCTGAGTTTAGACTGTGCTAGTGTCGTTGGGAACCATTGGGGGTGACGGTGGTCCCGGGTCGTTGTGTGTTGTCCGACCAGTTTTATTAGCCCTGAGATGTGGGTCGATCCCGGCTGTGGAGTATCTCCAGCCAGTGTGTTTTGTGCCACGGGTTGGTAGAGTTTGCTTGTGTCTCGTGATTCGAGAGAGCTGATCAGCTGAGTCGTCGAGAGTTCTCCGACCGTTGTGCGAGATGTTTGAGGATCCTGAGTCTTTCCGTTCTGAGAGTGAGCGTGGATTTTGGACTATAGCCTGCAGTGCCACCTTAGCGACAGAGTGCGCGGATACCTTTTCCTCGGTGGGGTCGCGCCCCTCGAGAGCCACGCCCGGGGTGGATCTGTTACTTTTGTATCGCGACTTGTCGACGCAGTCCCTCTGACTGGGCCAGTTAGTGGCAGTTACGGACGCAGTCCCTCTGGCTGGGCCAGTTAGTGGCAGTCACGGACGCCCTACGTAAGTCCGGTCCTCCGGGATGTAACGGCAGTAGGTAGGCGCAGGTTTGACTGGACCCTATGAGGCAGTCAGTTCGATTGGGTCGATTGGGCACCTCGTGTGCGAGTGGTTTACATATTATGTTCTTAGATGGGTTTCTTTCCTTTGAGCATTGATACTGAGGCATCTTAGCAGTAGAGGGTGTATGCATATCATGTTATTGGTAGAGTTTATTGAGCTTTATGATTGAGACTATTTAGCTGTAGTTTTCTTTCAGCTTACCCTTTATCTATCTATCTGCATACCTATCTGTTTTGCCTCCAGTAGACTTAGTGGGCATACCGTGGATATTGGGACGGTACCCACTGAGATCTGCCTTCTGTAGTAGATCTCACACCCGCTGCGGTGACAGGTTTGAGGCAGCTGCTCCGGCTTGGTTCGCGTGGAGACAGCAGATCGAGGTGAGGATGCGGCCGATTAGTTCCTTACCATTTGTGAGAGTCTGAGGTAGATATACCCGTTGTATTTTATGTTTCCACTTTTGTACTGGACATTCTGAGAGACTTGTGAGGATAGTATTTGTTTTATTTCTGTGAGACTTTGTACCTTGAGGATTTGTGTACTAGTGGAAATTTTACTATTCCAGATGTTCAGTTTTATTCTATAGCTTTTGATTTTTTAGCTTCAGCTCTGATACATGTTTTTAGCTATAGATCTGGCTTGCAGGGTAGACGCTTCGTCTGTGCGGCAGTTTCCGTACAGATGGCGGATCTGTTGGCGAGCCCGGGTCGCAGTTTCGACCCCGGGGCGTGACAAGAAATGTCAACACCGTGGTCTTCCAGAATACGAGTAATCAAGATTGGATACGGTAGAAGGTCACGTTGCCTTGATCCCTCAATAACATGTACCATTTGATGCCAAATTAGAAATGGAATGTTGACGTTGATCCCATTTGCACTTTCCGAGTGACCAAGGAAAAAGAGAAGTAGCAATCGATCCCATCGAATCCTTTTGGTCCCCATTGTAGGCAATAAGTTGTAGCAGACGATTAAGGACAAAATGTGATATTCTGGTTTTAGGTCCTTTGATTCAACATATGACCTATTTGTGTGTGTCCCTGACTTGCAAATTGAATCCACAACAGTGTCCCAATGGGTGTCATGCTGGAAATCACCATCTGTGTAGTAAAGACCAGAAGTATCAACAGCTAGCCCAAGGTTTGCCCCAATTACTGCTGGAGTAATGTCAAACTTGACGCCTCTAACTGTTGTTTCAATGATGAAAGCCCCTGTGTCATGGTCCTTTTGGAGTCTGTTAGCTCTCATATAGAATTCCCTGATGATCTCAACACAAAAACCCATCTTTGGTTGGACTCTGCCAAGTGGCCGAATTTTACTTTGTTCCAAAAGCCTTGCAAAGTCTGGCACCTCACGACATAGCTCGTTGAAATTCACGTGACGCTCTCCAATGCATGTACGGTTTGCAAATCTGGCACGGCGTTTTGCACTTACATGCTGTTCACTTTCATCAACATTAGATCTTCGTTGAGAGCGGTCGCGTATTACCGGTCCACCGGTACTTCTACGCGGAGGAGAATCCGCACCCTTCTTTTTCCTTGGAGCCATAGGTGCTTTCCCCTTTCCTTGAACCGTTTCTTCTTCATATTCTGAGGAATTTTCAGAATCTGAGCTTGTCGAACCTTCCTCTCGTGATCGTTTAGTAGTCTTCTTCTTTCCAGAACCACGACCACGTCCACTTCCAGTGGCCATTAAGATCACTAGTGCAAGAAGCCATGAAAATGCCATTTCCTACAAACAACACAATGCACTATGATTTGATCTTATAGGAATGCTTAAACATGTCTAAGAACTATTCTAAACATGTCGCATTTGATGATTCTTCATTTAAAATCCATTTACATCAAAAGCCCTAAAATTTCAATTTTTCTATGTTAAGAACACATGCAAATGATAGATTCAAGCATATAAGCATGGAAACATGAATCTAATTACATAAAAAGCAACCATTTATGTTCTAAACATGAAATAGGGGTGATTTATACAAGAGATTTCAATTGGAATAAGGATCTACTCAAAAATCCCTAAATAAAACATCAAAACCTAAGAACTAGGGTTTTGAAGTAAAAGAAAGCAAGATTCATGAAAAAAACTTACAAATGAGAGCAACAAATCTCTTGATCTTGAAGAGAATACCCTTAGAGATGTTTTAGAGAGAGAGAGGGAGTGTTTTGAAGTGGGAGAGATGAATTAAAAACCTTGGAGTTCCGAAAATAAAGAAATCCAGATCGCGTACCGGTACAAGAAGTCGCGTACCGGTACGCAATGCAAAAACCAAAAATCCTTCGTTCGGGTTCCGGATTGAAAAACAGGGGGTGATCCGGATCCGCAATGTAGTTCCGGTACTAAAAAGGTAGTACCGGTACGCAAGTGAAAAACCAGAAAAATTCACATTCGGGTTCCGGACTGGATTTTCTAATCCGGATTGGATTTCCAGGTACTAAAAAGCAGGTACCGGAACAACAGAGCCAAAAAGCAAAAATTTCTTGAAACAAATCCAAATTTTGTCATCTTTTCAAATACCGATTTGTATTCCATCAAGAAATCAATCTAAGTGCTTTAAACAATGAATTCACACTTCATCAGAATAATTTAGAAAAATTTCATAAAAACCAGAAAAAGTATGTAAGCACTTTAGCGCATCAACTTTAAACAGAAGTCATCGTTTCATACAACAAGAAATAGATTATACCAAATCTATCAAAAATACTCAAAAATGAAACGAAAATTTATGAAAATTAAAACCCTTAAAGTTGAACAACTTCAATCACATCTAACATGATCTTATGCGTAATGCCTTTATCAAATCATCAATTTGGTAAAGAAAATGAAATACCAAGATCAATAGATGTTTGAAATCCCAGATAAGTTAGATAATATATCTAGACAATCTGTTGAAGAGAGTGGCTCTTTGAGCATCTTTCGTTAAAAATCCCACCTTATACCAACCTTGAAATTTGACAGAGTCAAGTATTTCAACATGCATTTCATCATCATTTTTTATAAAAAAAAATTGCTTGGCATACATGGGGTATCTTTTTCTTTTCTCCATGTGTTGGTAGTTTTCACACTCCTCATTGGGATGTAACTCTTTCCACATCTTTTGAGCATTTTACTTTTCTTTGACTCCCCCTCAATTGGCTATCAATTATTTAATATATAAGGTATTCAACCAAAAATTGATCCCGCATTCATACTCGACTAAATAGTCAAATAAGATAATGACTATACCAAGAGATCATTGAGAGAGAAATTGACTTTGATCACTTAAAAGATGAATTAATTAACATAAATGATCATTGCAACATCGAAATATTATGATGTCAAAAGCATAATAGATTTCTAAATGCGTGAAAAGATGCAATTAAAGTCAATATGACCAATGCTCAATTAAAAAACTCCTATAATGAAGTATCTTCAAGATTATGATTATGGAGTCAAGTTGATAATCCATATAAAATTAATTTGGAGTGAATGAATGTGAGGACCTGGTTTCCCCGTGGGGGAGTTTTCTGGTTGTTTGGCAGCTTTCGAAGGCTTGTGTGGTGTGTTGGTGGTGTTTGTGCGCAATTTGGACACAAGTGGAGGACTTCGGGCTTAATTGTGGATCATGGGAGTAGTTGGAGTACCCGTCGAGTGTTTTGAAGTGATTTCGCGCGATGCGGATGTCAAATTTGGACTCAGGGCGAAGTTTGGATTTATGATCACCTTTCCGGATGCCTTCGGGGATTTTTAGAGTGGGAATTTGGAGAAACGGACATCGGATTTGGATTCAGCGCGCGAAAACGATGAAAATGGACTATTTATTTGTATTTTTCGGAGCCCGGATGTCGCGCACGGTTTTCGAGGCAGGTGTTACTGTTCCGGCCGGCGGCCGCCGGCGGCGGCGGCGGCGGAGCGCGGCGGAGCGCGGCGGCGCGGACGCAGGCACGGCGGCGGGCAGCGCGCAGCGCGCGGGCAGATGCGCGGTCCACCGCGGAGGCGTGCACCCGGGCGGTGGACACGTGTCGGGTCCCGGTTGGCTGGCGCAGCGGGCACGGTCCACGGGGAATGACGGGTGTACGGTGGACCGGTGGGGGGACACGTGGCGCACACCGGTTGGCCGGTCCACGTGCACTCGGTCCACGAAGCAGGTGCGGCCGCCTCGGGGCGCGTGCCTGGCAGGGTGGCGCAGGCAGCGCTGCCAGCGCGCACGTGGGCGTGGCAGCGACGTGTTGACCAAGTGGTCGCCACGTGTCGATCCCTCGTTGGTCCACGTGTCGCGCGGTGAGGGGCCGATCTTGCTGTGCGCTGTTTTGTGGGCGACGTGGAGGCCCAGGAAGGATTCGGGCCTGCACAGTGTTGGGCCGGGCCCAACACTGTAGCAGCCCGAATCTTCCGGGCGCCCGGAAACGGGTACATATTCGGTATTTTTCGAATTGTTTCCTGGAGCCTATAAAAGCGATCCGAGCCGCCTTGTTTCCCTCTTTTCTTCCTCTTCCGAGCTTCAAACCGACGGGAGGGTTTCAGCAAAGTTGTTCCTCTCGTTGAGTTGCTTCCATCTGCAAAGTTTGGGGATTTTTGGGGGCATGCTTTTCGAGATTCTCATTTTCTTGGCGCGGCGCGACGCGACGCTCTTTCTTCGGTGTTTATTCCGTCGCTCTTCGGTGCACGAGCTCCCCCGGCCTACTCCGACCATCTTTTTGAGCGATTTCTTCGCCGTTGGATTCGCAACAGGTGAGGCTACGATTTTGGGTTTCACGCACATTTTCAGATTTCGCGTTTTTCGAGGTATTTTCTCGTGCTCATTGGGGACCCTTCTTGCTGTGAGATTTTGGAGAGGGCAGCAGCTTCTTTTGAGGAGATCTTCGCGCACAAACCTCGGATCAGGACGTGCTTGTAGACTTTTTTCATCTACTCGACGCAAGGATCATCGTGGTATTTTTTTTGGAATTTCCTGAGATTTTCCCGGTGGTATACATTTTCCTTCTTTAACTGTACAAGATTTTACAGTTGTGTGGTTGTATGTTTTCGCGCGCCCGTGTTGTGGAATTTATATCTTGGCCTGCGGAACTCCGATTTGGGCGTGCAGGTACTCGTTTCGAAGCTATCGACGCGAAGAACGCCGGGATATTTTTACTGGGATTTATTGGACACTTTCTGCAGGTGAAATATTGACTTCTTTGCAGCTGAAAATTCAGCGTGTGTTTTTGGGCAGATTTTTGGGACTTAAGTGTAACTGTAGCCTTTTGTTGTACCCAGGAGAGATTGTGGACTGTACTGGACCTGCTGGACATAAGTGTTGCTGTTTTTATGGTTCTCTCAGCTGTGTGACCCCAGACAGTTAGCACCTTCAGGTGGGTGGCTTTGCTTTCAGGATCTATGGTCTGTGCGCTAATTCTATTGATATAGAATCATACATGATAGGGATTTGGACTTGGTAGTATGCTAGAATTTGAGTGTTATTTATTCCTTGTATTTATCTGATGATCGTATGATCTCTTCTGCTTCCTACCACATGTTAAATATTTGTTATCTTGGAACCTGACCTAGCACCCCCGTCATATGTTGCATGTGTAACCAGACCATTAGAAAACCCTCACTTGGGCTAGGGTTCTTTATGTTTAGACATCCACACATTATTTTTCATTCCTGGACTTAGTGTTATCCTCGCCCGGGTAGTAGGCCGAGCGGTCGGGACTTCTTTTAGTGTGGGTTGCATTTGCACTCGTGCTTGGGAGCAGAGTGGAGTCTGGTAGATGTAGTGGATCGCTTGTCTGTACCGGGAACCGTTTGGGGTAAACGGTGGTCCCGGGAGGTCTTGTTTTCTCCTGTTTGGGTTGTCGCCACTGTTGGGTTATAAGTAATTGGATCTAAATAGGGGAAAAAACACCTAGAGGGGGGTGAATAGGTGTAAACAATAAACACTCAAAAAATCATTGTGCAAATAAACCCAATGCGGAAAAATAAAAGAACACGCAAGATTTTTACGTGGAAAAACTCCAAACCGGAGTAAAAAACCACGGGACCGATAACACGGCGAAATCCACTAGAATTAACACACGTACAAGGTGATATAACGTACTCACAGACGACTCAACCTTTTACCATACGCTCCTAGTAGATCTTCCCGCTCGCTCCACGACGCTTCTCGAATCCACGATCCGCGCCCAACGCTGAATCCACAGCGTCCAACGTCGAGTCCACGACGTCCAACCGAATCCACGGTCTTCACCCAGTGGCACGCTTCGAATCCACGAACGTACCTCGCTCCGAATCCACGAGAGCGGTTGCACCTTGAATCCACAAGGCCACGCGAGTCCACGCGCCGATTTGGGGTAAATCGTTGTTTGTTTGGGTGGTGATGATCCGCCGAATACTTAGATTAAAGATAGATCGGAAATACCATCTAAGTATTCATTGATTTGATTCTACTCAAAATGTGAGTATGGAAAACCTAGAATCAAATCAATCAATATAGATGAAGAAACATAGAATAAATCTATTGATTTCCTTTCTTCTCTATATATGTGGATTTTTTCTTTTCGGCTATTTTCTTCTGTAATAGCGGATGCCCTAGAAATGAATATAGGGCCTATTTATAGGTTAGAAACCCTAGGAAGAATATACGGATCAAAAACAGCCTTTTCTGGAAAGTTTTACCGACGGCGATCCGGATTGGATTTGGCGATCCGGATTGCAGAAGCACAAAAGACGGTTTCCAGAAAATTGCTTGTTCGGGATCCGGATCGTAGTCCCCGATCCGGATCGTTCATACAGTTTTACCAAAACATCATGTTCGGGATCCGGATTGCAATTCCTGATCCGGATCGAGGAAGCAACAGGTAAAACTAGTGTTCGGGATCCGGATCAGAGGATGCTGCGATCCGGATTGAACCAGTGTATGAACCAACACCCTTCGGGATCCGGATTGCAAGCCACGATCCGGATCCTGAACATGTCCCATGTCCAGTTTTTGATGTTTAAGCAAATAAAACCTCTTCCAGGTGTTTCTACACTATAAGAAGTATTCGGATCATCAAAATTCTTTAGTTAAACGTACCTGATCCTTTTGAATTCTTCTTTCTTGAGATTGAGGTATATGATCCAAAGTTTCTTCATCTTCAATCTTCAAGACTTAATACATTCACGAAATACGCCAACTCAAATTCCGTAACAATCTCCCCCTTTGGCGGTTTCGTGACAAAACACAAATCCACAAAAGAAAATTCAAAAAGATATTTTTGTTGCTATCACCATACAACAAAAATTTACAAAAGAGATCCAGAAATTAAAAACATGAGATAAACTCCTAAGACAGACTCTAGACTTAGACATCTGTAATCTCTGCACACAAAAATCATTCTTGACAAACAAAATCGTTAGATACCTCAAGAATTGAAACATTCAAGACCAACTACAGAGATAGAGTTTATTCTCACCATGACATTTGAAAAATTCAGATATGTAAGAGAATCATAGTTAAAACCAACATATCTTCTAAGCAATCGAAAACCAAATGTCAAAGTATGTTAGTCCAACATCAACTTGTTAGTCATATTACATGCCCAAATAGTTAGTCGAATAGTTAGTATAGAGGCATGTCACAAATCACAAGAGAAAAACCAAAGTTGAGTTGAAGTCATACTTACCTTGATATTCACAATCATTGTTCATTGCAATCATTGTTCATTGTTCAAAGTTCTCTCTAACTCTCTCCCCCTTTTTGTCACAAAACAAAGCCAAAACGTAGCAAGAGCTACAATATGTAAGGAGAGTTAAAAAAGAGTTCTATTAATATGCACAAACTGAGAACTAAACTAAAAGTAAGAAGAAAAACTAAGTCCTGAAAACTAAAAACGAAGAACTGCGAACTGCAAGAGAGTAAGATCATAGAAAAAGTGAACAGAAGGTGCTGCTCAGTCTGAAGAATCTGAACTAGTACAACTCAGCTTGCTCAAAATCCCTTTAAGCAAATTCTTAATATTTGAGTACTTTTTCTTGATCTTCTTGTGTTCAGAGGAAATCTGCTGAAATTCTTTCGATATTCTCTCTTGTGCAGCAGAGAGTCTTTGTTGTTCCCGACGAATCGATTCCAAAGTCTCTGTGTCAGTTGTCCGTGTCTTTGAGTGTGAAGGATGCTGTGTAGATGCAGATGGTGCATCCAGTCCCGAAACCCATGGAGATTCAGTTTGCAGAATCCCAGAAAGTGAGCGTCCTCTGGTGAGAGGCCCACTATGCTGACTCGCACTTCTTTGGACATTTTTCTTTCTCGTATACTGTTTGGTTGTTGAGGCAGATCTCATTAATCTTTTTCCTTTGGTAAATTTCCTGTCCTCCTCATCAATTTTTCGTTGAACATCTTTGAAGAATTCGTCCCATTCTTCCTCATCGTAATCCGAGCTGTCCTCCTTGGCTTCGTTCGTTTTGTCTTGAGTTGAAACACCTGGTTCTTCTTTAACGGATGTGCTCGTGTGCACCATCGTGACCAGTAGCAGAATTAACCAGGAGAGTGCCATTGACGTTAGTGCCTTGAATTTAGAGAAAGTGTCCTGTGCAAAACCAACTCAAGAACACATGAAAAATCGTCAATTTTGAAAAATTTGAAAAATTGTACCTAGACAATCATAATCATGTAGAGAAGCCAAGAATCAAATTAGTTTTCCAAAAAGAATTTTAAAAATAGATCAATTCCATGATTTTCAAAAATTCCTCTTTTATGCCCTAAACCAGAATTTTTAGAAATCGAAGCCTAAAAACTCGTTTATCTTGAGAAAACCCAGCATAAAAGCAAAACTAATTGACCCAGAGTCCTTATTTCAAAAGAAATTTGATCAAAAACCATTCACAAACGAAAAAGTTTCAAGATTTCAACTCACGTTTGAAGAAAAACCATAAAAACTGTGAAAAACCGAGTTTTGATCAATAAAACTTACTTGAATCCGAAGAACTTTGAGTTTGGAAGCTCCAAAATGCAAGAAATCTAGAGAGAGAAGCTCTAGAGATTTTAGAACAAAAGATTAGGGTAAAAGAAATCAAATCCTCTTTGTTCTTATAAAAACCCTAGCCGTGATCCGGATCGGATCGAGAATGTGATCCGGATCGGCTACCCGCAGGAAGAATCCTGCGTTCGGGATCCGGATCACTTACCCCGATCCGGATCGGCTTCAACTTTTTCTCCAGAAAAATTCAGAAAAATTCCATAAAATCCAGAAAAAGTATGTAAGCACTTTACCATGTCAACTTTAAACAAAAGACATCGTTTCATACAACAAGAAATAGATTATGCAAAATCTATCAACAATACCCAAAAATGAAACGAAAATTTACGAAAGTTAAAACACTTAAAGTTGAACAACTTCAATTACATCTATCCTGATCTTATGTGTAATGCCTTTATCAAATCATCAATTTTAGTAAAGAAAATGAAGTACCAAGATCAATAGATGTTTGAAATCCCAGATAAGTTAGATAATATATCTAGACAATCTGTTGAAGGAGTGGCTCTTTGAGCATCTTTTACTAAAAATCCCACCTTATACCAACCATGAAATACGACTGAGTCAAGTATTTCAATATGAATTTCATCAACAATTTTCAAAACAAAAATTTGCTTTTCATTCATGGAGTATCCCTTTTTTTTTTTTATTTTCTCCATGTGGTGGTAGTTTTCACACTCCTCATGGGATGTAACTCTTTCCACATCTTTTGAGCATTTTACATTTCATTGACTCCCCCTCAATTGGCTATCAATTATTTAATATATAAAGTATTCAACCAAACCATTGATCTCGAATTCATACTCGACTAAGCAATCAAATATGATAATGACTATACCAAGAGATCATTGAGAGAGAAATTGACTTTGATCACTTAAAAGATGGTTTAATTAACGTAAATGATCATTGCAACATTGAAATATTATGACATCAAAAGCATAATAAATTTCTAAATGCATAAAAGGATGCAATTAAAGTCAATTATGATTTATGCTCAATTAATGTCCTATGTACAAAACATAGATAAAGAACAAAACAAAAACAAAAACAAAACCTAACCTAAGCAAAGGTTTCAAAAGAGTTTATTTCAAGGAAAGCATGCCAATTGCTTTACGCAAGTGAATAAAACGTTTTTGATCCAAAGGTTTTGTTAAGATATCAGCTAATTGATCCTCAGTTGAAATATATGACAGTTGAAGAATGTTTGATTCAACTAGCTCTCTAAGAAAATGATATCTAAGTTCAATATGTTTTGTTCTAGAGTGCAACACAGGGTTTTTAGAAATGTTAATAGCACTAGTGTTGTCACATAAAATGGTTACCGAAGATGTTGAAATCCGGAAATCGCTCAACACGCTTTTCATCCAAATCAATTGGGTTGAACAACTTCCTGCAGAAATGTACTCCGCTTCGGCAGTCGAGAGTGCTATGCAGTTCTGCTTTTTACTGTGCCATGCAACAAGGCAGTGGCCAAGATAGAAGCATGCACCACTCGTGCTTTTCCGGTCATCCACTGATCCAGCCCAATCGGCATCTGAGTATCCAACAATATCCAAAGTCGTTCCCATAGGATACCAAATTCCGAAATTGATTGTACCTTTGATATATCGGATGATCCGTTTCACCGCTTTCAGGTGAACCTCCTTCGGTGCTGATTGATATCTCGCACAAATCCCAACACTGAAGGATATATCCGGGCGACTAGCCGTGAGATATAGTAGACTCCCAATCATACTGCGGTACAGTTTCTCGTCTACATTCTCACTTTGTGATTCACTTCCAAGTCCCTTATGGCTAGTTCCCATTGGAGTCGGAAAATCCTTAGAATTTTCAAGATCAAACTTTTTGACCAACTCCAGTGCATACTTGGATTGACACAAGTGAATTCCTTCATCGTTTTGTTTAACTTGTAATCCAAGAAAATAAGTCAATTCGCCCATCATGGACATCTCAAATTCGCTTTCCATGGTCTCCGCGAATTTGGAAGCATCATTATCTCTTGTTGCGCCAAAAACAATGTCATCGACATAGATTTGAGCAACTATGAAATTGTTTTGATAATGCTTCACAAAGAGAGTCCTGTCAGCTCCCCCTCGAGTGTAGCCCTTTTCCAAAAGGTGCTTTGTCAACCTTTCGTACCATGCTCGCGGTGCTTGTTTCAGACCGTAAAGAGCCTTTTTCAACCGAAAAACATGGTTAGGTAGTTTATGATCCACAAAACCTTTCGGTTGAGCCACATAAACTTCCTCATTTAAAAACCCATTTAAAAAGGCGCTCTTAACGTCCATTTGAAATAATTTGATTTTAAAATGACAAGCAATCGCAAACAATATACGAATGGACTCGAGTCTAGCTACAGGGGCGAAAGTTTCATCAAAGTCTATACCTTCTACTTGAGAGTAGCCTTGAGCAACTAACCTTGCTTTGTTCCTGATGATAGTACCTTCTTCATTTTTCTTGTTCTTGAAGATCCATTTGGTACCTATCACATTGTGTTGCTTCGGAGGCTTCGTCAATTCCCAGACTTTGTTTCGCTCGAATTGATGGAGCTCTTCCTGCATTGCTTTAATCCAGTAGTCATCTTGGAGAGCTTCATCAACATTCCTTGGTTCGATTTGAGATACATAGCATGCAAATCCGCAAACCAATTGTCTCCGTGTTCTAACTCCTTCTTGTGGATCTCCAATGATGTTCGATTCAGGGTGATCCTTGGAGATGCGTAACGTTTGAGGTAGAGGAGTAGACGGAGGTACACGAGATGATTCCTGCACATCAGATAAACTTGAAGAACCGTTAGATGCATCAACATTATTATCGAAAGAATTGTTAGAAGAAGATGCATTAGCAGGTGTATCATCATCAAGAGAGATATCGAGGGTAGATTTTTCAGATTCAAAGTGAAAAGCTTCATCTACCTTAACATTTATCGATTCTACGATCGTCTTAGATTCTAAGTTAAAAACTCGATATGCTCTGCTGTTTGTAGAATAACCTAAGAAAATCCCTTCGTCACTTCGAGAGTCAAATTTTCCAAGATTCTCACGATCACGTAAAATAAAACACCGACTCCCAAAGATGCGAAAATATTTGATGTTAGGTTTTCTACAAAACCAAAGTTCATATGGTGTATTCAATGTCCCCGGGCGCAAATACACGCGATTAATAACATAAACAGCAGTGTTCACCGCTTCAGCCCAAAAATAAAAAGGTAAGTTCCGGCTGTGAAGCATAACACGTGCCATTTCCTGTACGACCCTGTTTTTGCGCTCGACTACACCATTTTGTTGAGGTGTGTAAGGTGCAGAGAATTCATGTTTAATGCCAGAAGTGCAAAAATCAATGAATTTGGAATTTATGAATTCCCCACCTCTATCACTCCTAACTCGAGTAATCCTATCATTCTTTTCAGTCATAATACGATTGCAGATTTCGAGAAAAGAATCAAAGGTATCAGCTTTTTCTTTTAAGAATGCTACCCAAGTATATCTAGAATAATCATCAACCAATAAGAAAATATACCATTTACCTCCCAGAGATGGTTGACGAGTTGGCCCCATTAAGTCCATATGCAAAAGTTCCAAAGGCCGTTTTGTACCTATGTGGTTCAAGTTCTTGTGTGCAGTCCTAGACTGTTTTCCTTTTGGCAACCGCCACACACAAGGTTTTGTTCAAAAGAAAGTTTCGGAACCCCCTTGACCACATCTTTGTTCGAAATTCTAGCAAGTTCCTTAAAGTTTATGTGACCTAGCCTTTCATGCCAAAGTGTTTCATTTTTCAAAGATGCTAGGTTACATTTTTCAGAAATCTTAGAGGAACTACATAACAATTGTTTTCTGATCTAACCCCCTTTAAAAAGAAAGCATGGTTCATGTCAGTTACAGTGCATTTATCAGACGAAAAATTAACTGAATAACCACTATCACAAAGTTGACTTATGCTTATGAGGTTAGTCTTAAGGCCATGAACAAATAACACATTATCTAGAACCGGGCCATCTGGAATAGCTACCGTTCCCTTTCCAACAATTTTGGAAGACCGACCATCTCCGAAAACAACAAGTCCTCCGGAGTTTTTCTCAAATGTTTGAAAACAGTTTTTGTCACCGGTCATATGACGGGAACACCCGCTATCCAGGTACCAAGACGAACTATCATATGCATGCAAGGAAACATTGGTAGCAAGACAGGGGAAAATTTCACCTTTGCGCACCCAAACCTTTTTGGAATGCGTCGGTAATGATCGTGAAGTTGATTTCCTGGGTGAGAGCGTCTTGCTTGAAGAATTGCTGCTCCTTGATGATGTCGTCTTGAGCGGTGTACTACCAAGGTTCTTTTCCTTCAAATGAGTTGCAGTTGATTTTCGAGGAATAGCCTTTTTGGTAGTCATTGCAAGAGGTGCTTGAGGTGTGCGTTTGGCTTCCGTCTTGCAATTTCTCCTTATGTGCCCTGAAATGCCACAACGAAAACATACCTTGATTCTTGTCGATTCCGAGGAGGATGTAGTAGGTTTGTTGTCGTTGCTTGTCGTGAACACCGGTGTCGGAGGAGGAGATACCGACTGAGGCACAAATACTGTACCACTCGAACTTGGAATGTCTCCAGTTTGAGTGTATCCGAGGCCGAACTTATTTCTTTGACCAAGACCAAGAAGTCTGTCCAACTTACTCCTTCCAGAAGAAAATCTCTTTAAGTCATCCTTCAGTTGGCGTATGGTCTCCGTCATTTCCAATTTTTCCTGTCGAGCCTCGCCGTTGAGCTTCAAGAAGTAATTCGCTTTGTTCACCATATCCATATAATTCTTCTCGAGTTGCTCATTGGACTCTTGAAGGGAAACATTTGTTTAATCAAATATCCCTTTCCACTTCAAGATCGGTTGAGAGAGAGGTTACCCTTTTTACTTCTTCTTCGAGATCCTGCAATCTCCCTTTCAACCCCTTGTTTTGCTTAGCCAGTTTCTTTGAATCCCTCAAAAGCTTATGGTAGGCTAGAGCAAAATCTTCACCTTCCGAATCATCTGATTCATCGTCCGTTGCAATCTTTTCAACAGTGGAGTTGGACAGTGAGTCGGATGTACTTGCCATTAAGCACATGAAGGGTGAAGATGTAGTGGACGCGTGGAAAGCTGTCGCGTTGTCTTCTTCATCACTTGAGGATGACTCATTTGACGTGGAGTTGTCATCCCAAGTAACGACTTGCATCGCTTTCTTCTTAGCCGGATTCTTGTTGGGACACTCCGTTGAATGTGGCCGTAGCCTCGACATTTGAAGCACTGAACTTGTCCCTCAGAACTTTTCTTATCCTTTGAGAAGTTCTCTTGCTTTCTTGACTTGTGCTTGAAGAACCCTTGCCTTTCTTCGACTTTCCGAAGGATGGAGTTTTGCTTGATTACCCCTTCGAAAGTTGCGGCGAAACTTCCTTGTCAAGAGAGCGAGCTGCTTCTCAAAGTCCTCCATAGAAAGGTTCTCGTCGTCGTCCGAGGAGGATGAATCCGCGTCTTCTTCTTTAGTTGTTTTCAATGCGTAACCTGAAGACTTAGAAGAGGATGCCTTTCCCAGAAGAATAGTTAGTAGGAAATGTCATTTCATAAGTTTGTAAAGCACCTACTAATTCTTCTACACGCATTTCGTCCGGGTGTTTAATTGTTTCAATGGCTGCGACCTTCGGGCGAAATCGTTCAGGAAGAGTTCTTAGAATTTTTCTTACAACTTTAAATTCTGGAATCTTCTCTCCCAAGTTAGCACATGAGTTTACGATATCTTGCAATCGTGTGTAATAGTCAGTGAAGGATTCATTCTCTGCCATAGAGATAGAGTCAAACTTGCTCGTGAGCATTTGCAGTTTCTGAATCTTCACTAGGTTAGTTCCCTCATGCGTAACTTGAAGAACATCCCAGATTTCTTTCGCAGTCTCACATGCCGAGACGCGAGAGAACTCAGTTTGTGACAAAGCATTAAATAGAGCATTAATTCCTTTGCCATTGTAAGAAGATAAGTCTATCTCTTCCTTGGTCCATTTCGACCTAGGTTTTAAGGTGCGAACATCATCTAAAATTTCAGTTGGATTAGACCATCCTAATTCAATTGATTGCCACACCCTTTCGTCGATGGAAATTAAAAAGGCTTTCATCCGCACTTTCCAGTACGCATAATTTGTTCCATCAAAGAAAGGGGGTCGATTGATGTTTCCACCTTCAACCATTGTTTACAACCCTATTCCCGCTCTGATACCACTTGTTGGGTTATAAGTAATTGGATCTAAATAGGGGAAAAAACACCTAGAGGGGGGTGAATAGGTGTAAACAATAAACACTCAAAAAATCATTGCGCAAATAAACCCAATGCGGAAAAATAAAAGAACACGCAAGATTTTTACGTGGAAAAACTCCAAACCGGAGTAAAAAACCACGGGACCGATAACACGGCGAAATCCACTAGAATTAACACACGTACAAGGTGATATAACGTACTCACAGACGACTCAACCTTTTACATACGCTCCTAGTAGATCTTCCCGCTCGCTCCACGACGCTTCTCGAATCCACGATCCGCGCCCAACGCTGAATCCACAGCGTCCAACGTCGAGTCCACGACGTCCAACCGAATCCACGGTCTTCACCCAATGGCACGCTTCGAATCCACGAACGTACCTCGCTCCGAATCCACGAGAGCGGTTGCACCTTGAATCCACAAGGCCACGCGAGTCCACGCGCCGATTTTGGGGTAAATCGTTGTTTGTTTGGGTGGTGATGATCCGCCGAATACTTAGATTAAAGATAGATCGGAAATACCATCTAAGTATTCATTGATTTGATTCTACTCAAAATGTGAGTATGGAAAACCTAGAATCAAATCAATCAATATAGATGAAGAAACATAGAATAAATCTATTGATTTCCTTTCTTCTCTATATATGTGGATTTTTTCTTTTCGGCTATTTTCTTCTGTAATAGCGATGCCCTAGAAATGAATACAGGGCCTATTTATAGGTTAGAAACCCTAGGAAGAATATACGGATCAAAAACAGCCTTTTCTGGAAAGAATTACCGACGGCGATCCGGATTGGATTTGGCGATCCGGATTGCAGAAGCACAAAAGACGGTTTCCAGAAAATTGCTTGTTCGGGATCCGGATCGTAGTCCCCGATCCGGATCGTTCATACAGTTTTACCAAAACATCATGTTCGGGATCCGGATTGCAATTCCTGATCCGGATCGAGGAAGCAAGCAGGTAAAACTAATGTTCGGGATCCGGATCAGAGGATGCTGCGATCCGGATTGAACCAGTGTATGAACCAACACCTTCGGGATCCGGATTGCAAGCCACGATCCGGATCCTGAACATGTCCCATGTCCAGTTTTTGATGTTTAAGCAATTAAAACCTCTTCCAGGTGTTTCTACACTATAAGAAGTATTCGGATCATCAAAATTCTTTAGTTAAACGTACCTGATCCTTTTGAATTCTTCTTTCTTGAGATTGAGGTATACGATCCTTTCTTCAATCTTCACCAAAGTTTCATCTTCAATCTTCAATCTTCAACGAAACTACTAGTGACAAAGCGTAAGACTACACAGTGATAATTCCACTCGAATTAGTAGCCACCACGTCAATTTCCTAACAGCCACTGTTAGTGGCATAGTTACTAGTGTTAGCCGGACCTAGAACCTAGAACCTTTTTCGACATACACATGATTTTAGCCTACCAATGCTTCTTCCAAGCATCGAAGGCCGCTGGAGTCTGTTCTTGTTTGATTGGACCAAAGGCATCAGCCCTTCGGGTTTTGGGTAAAACATTGTTTTCTAACTGTTTTTCTAAAAAGAACTAAAATCATTAAGATGGATTTCTTCCAGAAAAAGGGTTTTCAATAAAATGTCACCTGTTTCCTGTAATCTCCTCACTCGAAAGATTCGAGTGGCCTGGGTTTCTAGGGGCCGTTCCTTTGTCGGACGAAAGCCACGGGGGCCGAGCCTGGAACCTGTTCTTGTTTGATAGGTTGTAGGTGTAGGTCTCCCAGAACTTTCGGGCCCTGGTTGGTGTCTTCTGCGTGTTGTACCGAGGCTGTCGTGTTCCCGAACTATAAGGGGTTGGGAACTACGATAGGCGGAGCCTAGAGTCTGTTCTTGTTTGATAGGTTCTAAACCCGCCTATCGGGTTTTCGAACCTTATGGTGTCGGTCTTTCCTGTGAGTTTAGTGTTCTGTTTGTGGGTCGATCTTGGCTTGTGTAGTATCTCCAGCCAGTGTGTTTTGTGCTGCGAGTTATTAGTGAGGCTTGTGTCTCGTGTTTCGCGTGAGCTGATCAGCTGAGTCGTCGAGAGTGCTCCGACTGTTGTGCGAGATGTTTGTGGATTGAGTCTTTCCGTTCAGAGCGTGAGCGTGGATTTGGACTATAGCCTGCAGTGCCACTTTGAGCTCGACAGAGTGCGCGGATACCTTTTTCCTCGGTGGGTCGCTGCCCCCTCGAGAGCCACGCCCGGGGTGGATATGTTACTTCTGTACGCGACTTGTCGATGCCGTCCCTCTGACTGGGCCAGTTAGTGGCAGTTACGGACGTAGTCCCTCTGGCTGGGCCAGTTAGTGCCAGCTACGGACGCCCTACGTAAGTCCGGTCCTCCGGATGTCACGGCAGTAGGTAGGCGCAGGTTTGACTGGACCCTATGTGGCAGTCAGTGTAGATTGGGTGACTATACTGTTGAGCTAGTAGATGCATCATGTTTCCATCTGTTTCATTTTCTTGAGCATCTAGATAGAGGCATAGTAGCTGTAGAGTTACTTTTCCAGCCCTTTCATTTCAGTATTATTATTGTTACCTTATGCCTCTAGTAGACTTAGTGGGCAGACCGTCGGGCTTGTTGGCGGCACCCACTGAGAACTACTTGGGACGTAGTTCTCACACCCGTCGTGGTGTCTTTTCCCACAGGGACTTCTACTCCTGTTCCAGTTGCTCCTGGTGCTGCTTCTTCTGATCGAGGTAAGGGAGTTGCGAGCTAGATCCCTACCAGTCGTCGTCCTGAGAGTAGATGTGCCCTTATTACTTTTGAGAGTTCATGTTGAGAGAACTTTGTAGTGAGGTATAGTTGTATTTATTTTACTGCATCGAGAGATTTCTGTATTTTGGTGAGGTTGGATTGTACTATTTGAGAGTTGTAGTTGTACACTTAGTTTTTATTTCTAGCAGTTTTACTTTCAGCTCTGATATCTGTTTAGTATAGTCTGATCTTTTGCAGGTTAGTCGCTTCGTCTATACGGGGCTTCCCGTATGGGCGGCGGATCTGTTGGCGAGCCCGGGTCGCAGTTTCGACGCCGGGGCGTGACAGATTAGGTGGTATCAGAGCCTAGGTTGTAGGTCGTTATGGACTTAGAAACCCTAGGCTTGTGGTTGGACATTAGGATGACTACGTGAGAGTCGTGACTGTTAGCGAGAGTCCTGATTGAGTTTTATACCTCTCCCAAGGGATGGGATGAGTGACTGGCATGTTTATTCTCCTAGGCGATTATGTTGGCTGCAGACAACATAATGCTAGGGAATGGATGACATGTCTTAGACTTTCGCTAGATTGGGTCGAGTGTTGTTTGGTACTGTCCTGATGTTTGCTTGTGGATTGCAGGTGGGCACGATGCCTCCCCGACGCAGGGTACAGACGCGTTCTCAGCCTTCCCCTCCGATGAGCCTGGGCAGGAGGAGCCAGCAGTGTCAGCAGAGTGAGGTGCTGGAGCTTCGGGCACAGATGGCTCAGTTGTCAGAGGCTGTTCGGCGCCGGGAGGAGACTTCTCAGCGTCAGGAGGAGACCTTGCGACGCCAGGAGGAGGCCTCGCAGCGCCAGGAGGAGGCTTCCCGACGCCAGGAGGAGGCTTTCCGACGCCAGGAGGAGGCCTTGGGTCGGATGATGCTTATGTTAGATCAGAGGTCACAGCCTGTGGTAGCGCCCCCTGAGAGCTCACCTGTGCCTTCTTCGCCAGCTGCAGCGCCTCCTGTGATTCCGTCAGCACCAGCAGACCCTGTCGAGCCGGTTTCCTGCAGACCATCGTCTGAGTCGACGGGACCTTTTACTTCTTCTGAGCAGTGTGCAGCGGTGGATCTGTTGATGAGGTTTCGCCGGTTCGATCCACCCCGTTTCTCTGGTCTAGGTGCTGAGCCGTGGGAGGTCGAGACTTGGGTTACGGCCATGGAGCGTCACTTTGAGAGTTTGTTAGTTCAGGATCGGTTTCGGGTCTTCTTGGCAGCGCATTTTCTGGAGGGCAATGCCGAGGCTTGGTGGCGGCGTGTGCGACCCGCTGGTCCGCCTGGGTCGCAGCTTCTCACTTGGGCGGAGTTCCGCAGCCTTCTTTTGGGGGCCTTCTTTCCTGAGAGTGTACGGCAGAGATTGGAGGAGCGGCTGAGGAATCTCCGACAGGGAGATCGGCCCGTGCATAAGTACATCGCAGAGTTCAACCAGTTGTTGGCTAGTGTACCCCACGCGGCTAGGGATGAGGCGCACCGGATCTACATGTTTGAGCGAGGACTGCGCCGTGATATCTACCAGTTTGTCCGCTCGCAGAGATTGCAGACTCTGGATGCCTCTATGGAGCAGGCCCTTTATGTGGAGCACGGTGAGACGGTTATGGTCGGGGTGGCCCCAGCTCCCGTAGAGATTTCGGGGGCGAAGCGCCCCGCACTGGATGATGAGGGTCAGACGAGCCGGCAGGGACCTCCGAGACCTCCACGATCTCATCCTGAGGGTCGTGGTTTCGTAGGCTCAGAGATCAGGTGGGCCGCCGCAGCAGCAGCAGTATCGGCAGCAGCGACAGGAGCGGTGTGTCATCTGTGGCGGGCCACATCCACCGTCGCAGTGTGATCAGAGACAGGGGCGGTGTTTCTCTGTGGAGAGTTGGGACATTTCCGCGCAGATTGCCCCCATGCCATTTTGTCGGTGCGGCCGATTGCGACAGCACCTCCCTTGCCTATTTTTGCAGCGGAAGCCCCTCCGGTACACCATCAGACAGAGTGGGCCACGACGTCGGGACAGACGGGACGAGGATCGGGCAGCACCCAGTGGGAACGGGTTTATGACAGCCCTGGTGGAGGACACCCTGGTAGCAGCGTGTCGCGGCAGGTATGATTTTAGTTCTGTTAAGCTGAGTTGTATTTTTCGTCACTGCTGCATCCTTCGGCATTATTGTAGAGATTCTGCATCAGCATCTTTGCATGGGTATGGGTTAGGAATTTCTGCTACAGTTTTTAGCGTTTGGATTCTTTCCTGTATCCCACTATTAGAGGAGGATCGCGGTGTTTGACCTGTGCAGTTGAGACTTGGAACTTTACCAGTTAACCGGCTGATTTGATGATTCAAGGACAGCTCCCGAACTTGGATTGAGCACTCTGGTTGACTGGTTGGTGCGGTGCCGTGCTACGACTGATATTGGAATGGAGCAAGTTACCCTTCTGCGAGTTGGACTAAAGAGTCATTTTCCCTTGGATTGCCGGAGTATCTGCCAGCAGCATTGGCTTCAGCGCTTTGGACAGGCGCCACCCTCAGGAGCAGCTGTGACGTTTAGGACTAGGGGTTGCGTCTTAGGATCTCGTTAGTGGTAGCATTCGTTTGTAAGCCACAGCAGAACGGGACCAAACACTTCCTCCCTTTTTCTCGCCTTTTTGTAACTGAAATTTAACGACAGGACAAAACTTCGAAGATTGCTCTATAATGGAGACAGTGGCCCAACCTGTTTCTTGTTTGATTGGGGCGAAGGCACTGATCTTTGAATTTTGGACTTTTCGCTAATTTCCAGCTTGTTTGCCCCTCCATCGGGGTTGTATTTGATGACTTTTCTGCTGGTGGAGTCGTA
>JAQOTM010000442.1:0-188303 GCA_029168755.2 Tillandsia fasciculata
CAAAGACTTAGAGAGATTCACAAGAGCTCAGTTCACTCAGTGTCTTGAGTTGAATGAAGAAATCAGTTACATCAATCTCAAGAAGAAGTATTCAAAAGGATCAGGTATGTTTAACTAAATAATTTTGGTGATCCGAATACTTTCTTATAGTGTAGAAACACTTGGATGAATTTTTAATTGCATAAAAATCAAAAACTGGACATGGGACATGTTCAGGATCCGGATCAGATGATCCAATCCGGATCCCGAAGGGTATTAGTTCATGTGCAAATCCAATCCGGATCCAAGCCTATTCTGATCCGGATCCCGAACATTGGATGTTGCTGAAATTCATGAACGATCCGGATCGGGCCTTGCGATCCGGATCCCGAACCCTTGGATTTCTGGAATCGTCAATCTCGTTACGACGATCCGGATCGCAGTAATCCCGATCCGGATCGCCGTCCTGAAAAATTCCAGATAAGGTATGTTTTTGATTCTTATCTCTTTCCAAAGGTTTCTAAACTATAAATAGACATTAGGGTTTCTCAAAAACGGGGAGCACGGCCGATCAATTTATAAAACACTTGAGAGCAACCCTAGAGGCTAGGTTTTTATCGTTCTTCTTTATAGCCTCTTTTAGGTCAATTCGACGGTTCTTCCAAGAACATATCTTTTGTCGAATTGATCTAATCTTTGCTTAGAGATTTTTCCCATGGATCTTCATTGATAATCTAAGCAAAGGATCACCATCGAAGCCAATATTCTTACCGGCTGAGTTTGCGTCGTGGATTCGACGTGGCATCGTGGATTCGGTGTGCTAAAGGCGTTTCGTGGATTCGAAACGTGTGCTCGTGGATTCGAGTGGCGTTCGTGGATTCGAACGTGTGCAGTGGACGTGCAAGCGGTGGAGCGCAAGGTCCGAAGAAGTTGAAGGAGGGGTTAAATCCGTGGAGACGGTAATCACCTTGTTATTCTTCTTTTCTTGTGGATTGTTATTGCGTGGACATCCAACCGGTCAGCGCAAGGTCCGAAGAAGTTGAAGGAGGGGTCGAGTCCGTGGAGTCGGTAATCACCTTGTTATTCTTCTATTCTTAGTGGATTGTTATTGCGTGTTGGTCCCGTGGTTTTTCTCCTGGATTGGAGTTTCCACGTAAATCTCGGTGTGATTTTTATTTTATTTTCCGCATTGTTTTTTATTTTTGCACTGAGATTGGTTTTTATAATATTACACCTATTCACCCCCCTCTAGGTGTTTGATAGTACCTATTTAGATCCTTGTGGATCCTAAATAACTCTACAATTGGTATCAGAGCGGGTTTTAGGTTTATCTATCATGATGGGTGAAAGTGGTAATATTTTTAGACCTCCTCTTTTTGATGGGACCAATTATGCATATTGGAAAATGCGGATGAGAGCTTTTCTCATCTCTATTGATGAGCGGGTATGGCAAACCGTGGAATACGGTTGGGTGCATCCGGTTGAGGAAGTAGGAAATTCTACTACCCCAAAACCTCGCTCTAGATGGTCCAAAGAGGAAATCGAAAGATCTTCTTACAATGGGAAAGGTATGAACGCTCTATTTAATTCTCTTTCCTCGACTGAATTTTCGAGAATTTCCGCGTGTGAAACCGCGAAGGAAATTTGGGATATTCTCAAAATTACACATGAGGGTACTAATCTTGTAAAAATTCAAAAGCTCCAGATGCTTACAAGTCAATTTGACTCTATTCATATGGAAGAGCATGAATTGTTTACAGATTATTACACTAGACTTCAAGATGTAATTAATACATGTGCTAATTTAGGAGAAAAGATCCCGGAGTCGAAAATTGTAAGAAAGATTCTTCGGACTCTTCCGGAACGGTTTAGGGCAAAGGTTACCGCCATTGAAACCGTTAGTCATCCGGATGAGATGAGTGTAGAGGAATTAGTAGGTGCTTTACAAACTTATGAGATGACTTTTCCTACTAATCAAAATTCTTCCAAGTCTTCTTCTAAGCTTACAGGTATTGCATTCAAATCAACAAAGGAAGAAGATGACGAATCGAGTTCCGACGATGAAATCTCTTTAGCTGATTTTGAAGAACAATTGGCGCGGATCACAAAGAAATTTCGTCGGAAATTTTGGAAGAATCGAACCGATGGATCTACATCCACGAAACCATCTAAAGGATCATCGGGTTCTAAATCCTCTAAACTCAAAGGCATTGCAAAACCTTCTAAAGAAAAAGAAAAAGATGATTTCGAAGGAGAAATCCGATGTTATCGATGTAGAGGCTACGGCCATATTTCAACGGATTGTCCTTCTAAGAAATCATACAAAAAGAAGGCTTTGCAAGCAAATACTTGGGACGATTCTAGTTACGATGAATCGACCTCAAGTGAAGAGGAAAAAGAGAAAATTGTTGCTTCTCATGCCTCTCAAATTCCCTCCTCTAATTTGTGTTTATCATCTTCAGTCACTGACTCTATTCCTTTGATTTTGCATGAAACATCAACATCCGGAGGAGAGTCATCAAGTGAGGGGGAGTCGGACGAAGAAGAACTCGTTGAGGCATACCAACAACTTCTTGCGGAATCAAAGAAGATGGCCAAACTTAACAAGAAGTTGAGGAAGCAACGACATGAAGTTCAAGACGAGAATCATGCTTTAAAGATCAAACTTCATGATCTCGAGGAGGAACGAGAGCTTTTATTGGATAATAATAAAATCCTCCAAGAAAAGATAAATCAATCGGAAATGGTCGTTAATTCCTACATTAACAAGATTGATTTTCTTGAAAAACAGTTTGAAGAGATTCATGTCACCAACCAAGCTTTGACCAAGCAAGTCCATCAACTTAAATCCGACATACAAAGGATTTCAACCGATTCGAAGAAACTTGATTGTATGTCCGGATTGGGTCAAACAAGCAAGGTTGGTTTGGGATTTAAAAAGAACCAAACTGTGAAGGCTTCAAGTTCCACAACTAAATTGAAAGGAAGAACTTGTCACCTATGTGGACTTGAAGGACATTTGGTGAAGAATTGCCCGAAAAAGAAAAAGAAAAATACTTCGGCAACTTCATCTACGGAGCGGACTCAACGGAATCAAAAGACACATCAAGTCAAAGGAGTTCACTCAACCCACCAAAGGTCCGAGCCACAACATCAATCATTCAAGTGGATCATTGCAAGGCAAAGACCTAAGGTGGACCAACAGTCAAAGCTACCAACCCCCGGGCACAATGAATCAAGACAACCCAAGATCCGACGATTTTGGATTCGGAAAGGTGATATCTTTCCTTGTCTTAAGTTCTAAATAGCTTATGACTGTGTGTAATGCTTTGATTGGTTTTCCCTTCATATTTTGCTTAATCTTTGCATTACATGTTTCTCAATGCTCTTTGTTTTTATACTTTGTTTTTGAACAAAAGGGTTTTTTAACGAACAAGTGCATTGAATAAAAAAGGGCTTCACGTTCATTCACTCCAAATTAATTTTACTTGGATTATCAACTTGACTCCTAATCATAATCTTGAAGACACTTCATTAGAGGAGTTGTTTAATTGAGCATTGGTTAAATTGACTTTAATTGCATCCTTTCACGCATTTAGAAATTTATTATGCTTTTGATATCATAATATTTCAATGTTGCAATGATCATTTATGTTAATTAATTCATCTTTTAAGTGATCAAAGTCAATTTCTCTCTCAGTGATCTCTTGGTATAGTCATTATCATATTTGATTGCTTAGTCGAGTATGAATGCGAGATCAATTTTTGGTTGAATACCTTATATATTAAATAATTGATAGCCAATTGAGGGGGAGTCAAAGAAAAGTAAAATGCTCAAAAGATGTGGAAAGAGTTACATCCCAATGAGGAGTGTGAAAACTACCACCACATGGAGAAAAAGAAGAAAGAAAAAGATACCCCATGTATGCAAAGCAAATTTTTGTGTTTAAAAATGTTGATGAAATGCATAATGAAATACTTGACTCAGTCATATTTCATGGTTGGTATAAGGTGGGATTTTTGATAAAAGATGCTCGAAGAGCCACTCCTTCAACAGATTATCTAGATATATTATCTAACTTATCGGGGATTTCAAACATCTATTGATCTTTGTATTTCATTTTCTTTACCAAAATTGATGATTTGATAAAGGCATTACTCATAAGATCAGGTTAGATGTAATTGAAAGTGGTCAACTTTAAGAGTTTTAATTTTCATAAATTTTCGTTTCATTTTTGAGTATTTTTGATAGATTTGGTATAATCTATTTCTTGTTGCATGAAACGATGACTTGTGTTTAAAGTTGATGCGCTAAAGTGCTTACATACTCTTTCTGGTTTTTATTTTTCTAAATTATTCTAATGAAAGAAATTTGGATTGAATGGCATCTATGTGAATTCATTGTTTAAAGCACTTAAATTGATTTCTTGATGGAATACAAATCGGTATTTGAAAAGATTCCAAAATCTGGATTTGTTTCAAGAAATTATTTGATTTTTGCTTTCTGGTACCGGTACGCAATCTGCATTTTTGTTATATACCGGAACTGAGCTTTTATCTCTCTTTCTCTATGAACTAATTTCCTTTTGTCTAGTATGTTCACTGTTTGACAATTTGTGACAAAAAGGGGGAGAAGAGAAATGATGGAGATGAGATCATCAAGAGAGGACAAACGAAAATAGAAAAATGGGGGAGAACGGAAAATGATGATCGTATCACAAAGGGGGAGAACATAGATGCTCAAGAACATGGAGAACATGGAGAACATGTTAGAGATGCTCAAGATACGGGGAGATAAAGAACAGATTGAAAGAGCCGAAAAACAAAAGAACCAAAAGGACGAATCAAATGTAGGATTTTAATTTCTAACGACTAACGTTTGATTTTGTTTGGAGTTTTGTTTTGCAGGAATTACATCACTTTAAGACTCCAAGTCCTAAGTCATAGAGTATGTTCTAGGACTGTTTGGTTCAAATGTAATTTTGTATTTATTGGATCTTTCACGCAAAGAAAATCAATGTTTTGGTGATAACATTGAATTTCGAATTTTTTGGTTTAAGATGAGTGACTTGAGCGTTTTATGTATTTTTGGGTTTTGTCACGAAATTGCCAAAGGGGGAGATTGTTACGGCATTTTGGTGTTGGCATATTTCGTGAGTCAAGTCAGTAAGTTGAGTCGGAGTCTTAAAGGGATCAAATTGTCAATCAGCAATCAAAGACTTAGAGAAGATTCAACAAGAGCTCAAGTTGACACTCAGTGTCTTGAGTCTTGAAGATTGAAGATGAAGAATTGTGGATCAGTTACATCAATCTCAAGAAGAAAGTATTCAAAAGGATCAGGTATGTTTAACTAAATAATTTTGGTGATCCGAATACTTTCTTATAGTGTAGAAACACTTGGATGAATTTTTAATTGCATAAAAATCAAAAACTGGACATGGGACATGTTCAGGATCCGGATCAGATGATCCAATCCGGATCCCGAAGGGTATTAGTTCATGTGCAAATCCAATCCGGATCCAAGCCTATTCTGATCCGGATCCCGAACATTGGATGTTGCTGAAATTCATGAACGATCCGGATCGGGCCTTGCGATCCGGATCCCGAACCCTTGGATTTCTGGAATCGTCAATCTCGTTACGACGATCCGGATCGCAGTAATCCCGATCCGGATCGCCGTCCTGAAAAATTCCAGATAAGGTATGTTTTTGATTCTTATCTCTTTCCAAAGGTTTCTAAACTATAAATAGACATTTAGGGTTTCTCAAAAACGTGGGGAGCACGGCCGATCAATTTATAAAACACTTGAGAGCAACCCTAGAGGCTAGGTTTTTATCGTTCTTCTTTATAGCCTCTTTTAGGTCAATTCGACGGTTCTTCCAAGAACATATCTTTTGTCGAATTGATCTAATCTTTGCTTAGAGATTTTTCCCATGGATCTTCATTGATAATCTAAGCAAAGGATCACCATCGAAGCCAATATTCTTACCGGCTGAGTTTGCGTCGTGGATTCGACGTGGCATCGTGGATTCGGTGTGTTGAAGGCGTTTCGTGGATTCGAAACGTGTGCTCGTGGATTCGAGTGGCGTTCGTGGATTCGAACGTGTGCAGTGGACGTGCAAACGGTGGAGCGCAAGGTCCGAAGAAGTTGAAGGAGGGGTTAAATCCGTGGAGACGGTAATCACCTTGTTATTCTTCTTTTCTTAGTGGATTGTTATTGCGTGGACATCCAACCGGTCAGCGCAAGGTCCGAAGAAGTTGAAGGAGGGGTCGAGTCCGTGGAGTCGGTAATCACCTTGTTATTCTTCTATTCTTAGTGGATTGTTATTGCGTGTTGGTCCCGTGGTTTTTCTCCTGGATTGGAGTTTCCACGTAAATCTCGGTGTGTTGATTTTTATTTTCCGCATTGTTTTTTATTTTTGCACTGAGATTGGTTTTTATAATATTACACCTATTCACCCCCCTCTAGGTGTTTGATAGTACCTATTTAGATCCTTGTGGATCCTAAATAACTCTACAATTGGTATCAGAGCGGGTTTTAGGTTTATCTATCATGATGGGTGAAAGTGGTAATATTTTTAGACCTCCTCTTTTTGATGGGACCAATTATGCATATTGGAAAATGCGGATGAGAGCTTTTCTCATCTCTATTGATGAGCGGGTATGGCAAACCGTGGAATACGGTTGGGTGCATCCGGTTGAGGAAGTAGGAAATTCTACTACCCCAAAACCTCGCTCTAGATGGTCCAAAGAGGAAATCGAAAGATCTTCTTACAATGGGAAAGGTATGAACGCTTTATTTAATTCTCTTTCCTCGACTGAGTTTACAAGAATTTCCGCGTGTGAAACCGCGAAGGAAATTTGGGATATTCTCAAAATTACACATGAGGGTACTAATCTTGTAAAAATTCAAAAGCTCCAGATGCTTACAAGTCAATTTGACTCTATTCATATGGAAGAGCATGAATTGTTTACAGATTATTACACTAGACTTCAAGATGTAATTAATACATGTGCTAATTTAGGAGAAAAGATCCCGGAGTCGAAAATTGTAAGAAAGATTCTTCGGACTCTTCCGGAACGGTTTAGGGCAAAGGTTACCGCCATTGAAACCGTTAGTCATCCGGATGAGATGAGTGTAGAGGAATTAGTAGGTGCTTTACAAACTTATGAGATGACTTTTCCTACTAATCAAAATTCTTCCAAGTCTTCTTCTAAGCTTACAGGTATTGCATTCAAATCAACAAAGGAAGAAGATGACGAATCGAGTTCCGACGATGAAATCTCTTTTGCCGATTTTGAAGAACAATTGGCGCGGATCACAAAGAAATTTCGTCGGAAATTTTGGAAGAATCGAACCGATGGATCTTCATCCACGAAACCATCTAAAGGATCATCGGGTTCTAAATCCTCTAAACTCAAAGGCGTTGCAAAACCTTCTAAAGAAAAAGAAAAAGATGATTTCGAAGGGGAAATCCGATGTTATCGATGCAAAGGCTACGGCCATATTTCAACGGATTGTCCTTCTAAGAAATCATACAAAAAGAAGGCTTTGCAAGCAAAACTTGGGACGATTCTAGTTACGATGAATCGACCTCAAGTGAAGAGGAAAAAGAAAAATTGTTGCTTTTCATGCCTCTCAAATTCCCTCTTCTAATTTGTGTTTATCATCTTTAGTCACTGACTCTATTCCTTTGATTTTGCATGAAACATCAACATCCGGAGGAGAGTCATCAAGTGAGGGGGAGTCGGACGAAGAAGAACTCGTTGAGGCATACCAACAACTTCTTGCGGAATCAAAGAAGATGGCCAAACTTAACAAGAAGTTGAGGAAGCAACGACATGAAGTTCAAGACGAGAATCAAGCTTTAAAGATCAAACTTCATGATCTCGAGGAGGAACGAGAGCTTTTATTGGATAATAATAAAATCCTCCAAGAAAAGATAAATCAATCGGAAATGGTCGTTAATTCATACATTAACAAGATTGATTTTCTTGAAAAGCAGTTTGAAGAGATTCATGTCACCAACCAAGCTTTGACCAAGCAAGTCCATCAACTTAAATCCGACATACAAAGGCTTTCAACCGGTTCCAAGAAACTTGATTGTATGTCCGGATTAGGTCAAACAAGCAAGGTTGGTTTGGGATTTAAAAAGAACCAAACTGTGAAGGCTTCAAGTTCCACAATAAATTGAAAGGAAGAACTTGTCACCTATGTGGACTTGAAGGACATTTGGTGAAGAATTGCCCGAAAAAGAAAAAGAAAAATACTTCGGCAACTTCATCTACGGAGCGGACTCAACGGAATCAAAAGACACATCAAGTCAAAGGAGTTCACTCAACCCACCAAAGGTCCGAGCCACAACATCAATCATTCAAGTGGATCATTGCAAGGCAAAGACCTAAGGTGGACCAACAGTCAAAGCTACCAACCCCCGGGCACAATGAATCAAGACAACCCAAGATCCACGATTTTGGATTCGGAAAGGTGATATCTTTCCTTGTCTTAAGTTCTAAATAGCTTATGACTGTGTGTAATGCTTTGATTGGTTTTCCCTTCATATTTTTCTTAATCTTTGCATTACATGTTTCTCAATGCTCTTTGTTTTTATACTTTGTTTTTGAACAAAAGGGTTTTTAACGAACAAGTGCATTGAATAAAAAGGGCTTCACGTTCATTCACTCCAAATTAATTTTACTTGGATTATCAACTTGACTCCTTAATCATAATCTTGAAGACACTTCATTAGAGGAGTTGTTTAATTGAGCATTGGTTAAATTGACTTTAATTGCATCCTTTCACGCATTTAGAAATTTATTATGCTTTTGATATCATAATATTTCAATGTTGCAATGATCATTTATGTTAATTAATTCATCTTTTAAGTGATCAAAGTCAATTTCTCTCTCAATGATCTCTTGGTATAGTCATTATCATATTTGATTGCTTAGTCGAGTATGAATGCGAGATCAATTTTTGGTTGAATACCTTATATATTAAATAATTGATAGCCAATTGAGGGGGAGTCAAAGAAAAGTAAAATGCTCAAAAGATGTGGAAAGAGTTACATCCCAATGAGGAGTGTGAAAACTACCACCACATGGAGAAAAAGAAGAAAGAAAAAGATACCCCATGTATGCAAAGCAAATTTTTGTTTTAAAAATGTTGATGAAATGCATAATGAAATACTTGACTCAGTCATATTTCATGGTTGGTATAAGGTGGGATTTTTGATAAAAGATGCTCGAAGAGCCACTCCTTCAACAGATTGTCTAGATATATTATCTAACTTATCGGGGATTTCAAACATCTATTGATCTTTGTATTTCATTTTCTTTACCAAAATTGATGATTTGATAAAGGCATTACTCATAAGATCAGGTTAGATGTAATTGAAAGTGGTCAACTTTAAGAGTTTTAATTTTCATAAATTTTCGTTTCATTTTTGAGTATTTTTGATAGATTTGGTATAATCTATTTCTTGTTGCATGAAACGATGACTTTTGTTTAAAGTTGATGCGCTAAAGTGCTTACATACTCTTTCTGGTTTTTATTTTTCTAAATTATTCTAATGAAAGAAATTTGGATTGAATGACATCTATGTGAATTCATTGGTTAAAGCACTTAAATTGATTTCTTGATGGAATACAAATCGGTATTTGAAAAGATTCCAAAATCTGGATTTGTTTCAAGAAATTATTTGATTTTTGCTTTCTGGTACCGGTACGCAATCTGCATTTTTGTTATATACCGGAACTGAGCTTTTATCTCTCTTTCTCTATGAACTAATTTCCTTTTGTCTAGTATGTTCACTGTTTGACAATTTGTGACAAAAAGGGGGAGAAGAGAAATGACGGAGATGAGATCATCAAGAGAGGACAAACGAAAATGGAAAAATGGGGGAGAACGGAAAATGATGATCGTATCACAAAGGGGGAGAACATAGATGCTCAAGAACATGGAGAACATGGAGAACATGTTAGAGATGTGAGATGCTCAAGATAGGGGGAGATAAAGAAAAGATTGAAAGAGCCGAAAAACAAAAGAACCAAAAGGACGAATCAAATGTAGGATTTTAATTTCTAACGACTAACGTTTGATTTTGTTTGGAGTTTTGTTTTGCAGGAATTACATCACTTTAAGACTCCAAGTCCTAAGTCATAGAGTATGTTCTAGGACTGTTTGGTTCAAATGTAATTTTGTATTTATTGGATCTTTCACGCAAAGAAAATCAATGTTTTGGTGATGACATTGAATTTCGAATTTTTTGGTTTAAGATGAGTGACTTGAGCGTTTTTATGTATTTTTGGGTTTTGTCACGAAATTGCCAAAGGGGGAGATTGTTACGGCATTTTGGTGTTGGCATATTTCGTGAGTCAAGTCAGTAAGTTGAGTCGGAGTCTTAAAGGGATCAAATTGTCAATCAGCAATCAAAGACTTAGAGAAGATTCAACAAGAGCTCAAGTTGACACTCAGTGTCTTGAGTCTTGAAGATTGAAGATGAAGAATTGTGGATCAGTTACATCAATCTCAAGAAGAAAGTATTCAAAAGGATCAGGTATGTTTAACTAAATAATTTTGGTGATCCGAATACTTTCTTATAGTGTAGAAACACTTGGATGAATTTTTAATTGCATAAAAATCAAAAACTGGACATGGGACATGTTCAGGATCCGGATCAGATGATCCAATCCGGATCCCGAAGGGTATTAGTTCATGTGCAAATCCAATCCGGATCCAAGCCTATTCTGATCCGGATCCCGAACATTGGATGTTGCTGAAATTCATGAACGATCCGGATCGGGCCTTGCGATCCGGATCCCGAACCCTTGGATTTCTGGAATCGTCAATCTCGTTACGACGATCCGGATCGCAGTAATCCCGATCCGGATCGCCGTCCTGAAAAATTCCAGATAAGGTATGTTTTTGATTCTTATCTCTTTCCAAAGGTTTCTAAACTATAAATAGACATTTAGGGTTTCTCAAAAACGGGGGAGCACGGCCGATCAATTTATAAAACACTTGAGAGCAACCCTAGAGGCTAGGTTTTTATCGTTCTTCTTTATAGCCTCTTTTAGGTCAATTCGATGGTTCTTTCAAGAACATATCTTTTGTCGAATTGATCTAATCTTTGCTTAGAGATTTTTCCCATGGATCTTCATTGATAATCTAAGCAAAGGATCACCATCGAAGCCAATATTCTTACCGGCTGAGTTTGCGTCGTGGATTCGACGTGGCATCGTGGATTCGGTGTGCTGAAGGCGTTTCGTGGATTCGAAACGTGTGCTCGTGGATTCGAGTGGCGTTCGTGGATTCGAACGTGTGCAGTGGACGTGCAAACGGTGGAGCGCAAGGTCCGAAGAAGTTGAAGGAGGGGTTAAATCCGTGGAGACGGTAATCACCTTGTTATTCTTCTTTTCTTGTGGATTGTTATTGCGTGGACATCCAACCGGTCAGCGCAAGGTCCGAAGAAGTTGAAGGAGGGGTCGAGTCCGTGGAGTCGGTAATCACCTTGTTATTCTTCTATTCTTAGTGGATTGTTATTGCGTGTTGGTCCCGTGGTTTTTCTCCTGGATTGGAGTTTCCACGTAAATCTCGGTGTGTTGATTTTTATTTTCCGCATTGTTTTTTATTTTTGCACTGAGATTGGTTTTTATAATATTACACCTATTCACCCCCCTCTAGGTGTTTGATAGTACCTATTTAGATCCTGGTGGATCCTAAATAACTCTACAAACCCGTGGACTTAGAGCGCTAGTAGCGTGTGAGATAGTTGAGGACTTGTGGATTGGCCTTTGCACTCCACATTAGGCAGCGGAGTGACCGGAAATGCGGTAAATGTAATTAGTTGCAGATGCAACCTCCTTGCGAAAGGTAAAGTGATGGTGGAATTAAAGTGAAGATTTCGCAAGAAAAGACTTGGTCATTCGTGGCAATTGAGAGAGCAAGTGCTCAACGGTGTCTTTCACCTACTTGGTGAAAGTGGCCAGACACCAGGTCTGAGTTTGTCCCTGGATTGTGATAGGGATTCGTGAATAAACTGCTCGTGTAATTGTGGGCGAGCAGGCAATGTGATGCCGGTCACGATGTACAGTGAGCCCAGTAGTGAGGGCAAGATTCCTCCCTCTCGATTAAGTAGAAGTCGAGATGTGATTCAAGTTTCGAGGACGAAACTTATTTTAAGGGGGGTAGAATGTAGTGAACCGGAATTTAGAATATAAATAAATGGAAATAAAAATAGTATGAAATACTATTGTTTATTGAGGTGAAGAATGACCTAGAAATGAATTGGGCCCAAATCGGGATTAAAATAAGATATCTAGAATCTTATGTGAGAAAGTGGGCCCAGACGGTAAGTGGAAAATTCACAGTCTCGGAAAATTCCGAGAAAATTACGGGAGCTCCGTAGATATGTTTTAAAGCCACAGTAAAAGTTTCGCGTTGATCGGACACCCGGATAGTGAGAACGGGCTCCGCCAGCGAATTCGAATACAGTGGGACTTATGGTGACCCATAGGTGGTCCAAACTGAAAGGTTAGAGTACCATGAGGTAGATTAAGTTAAACTGTGGCTGCCCGTCAAATTTGAGCGAAAACGGGAGAGAAACGGACAAGAACGGACGAAAACGGGCAAAACTGGGCTTGGGCCCAAGTTTCGGGCGCCCGAAAGTGGGAACCGGGCGCCCGGAAAGTACTGTAGCAACCGGTTATTCGGGCTGCAGTGAACCGGGTTTTTGTACTGTAGCGAACCGGTTACTGTAGCAGCCCGGTCCGGACTTCGATGCGCCCGAAAATTACTGTTGGCACGGATCCCGAGGCATATGGCACGGATCCCGATGCAGTGGCACGGATCTCGATGCAGTGTGCGTGGATCTCGATGCAACAGGCACGAATCCCGAGGCGCGGCTCGCGCGGGAGACTCGCTGGGCGCGCGGCTCGAGGGCGCGGGGCGTGCACGGGGAATACGCGCGGACCCTGGCGCGGCGTCAGCGGGGACGCCACATGGCGTCTCCCCATTGGTTGCAGCGACCGAGGGCGCAGGCGTGCGCGGGGAACGCGCGCGGGCCCTGGCGCGGCGTCAGCGGGGCAGGCCACGTGTCGGCCTCCCATAGGTCGGTCAGCGCGACACGACGCGCTGACGGGACGAGTCGCTGCGGCCGGTGTCAGCGGGAACGTGGGTGCGGTCCACGTGGCGGCCCCTGATTGGCCGCCACATTTCGGTGGTCGCGGTGCACGGGTCCAGGGACACGTGTCGCACTCGGGTTGGCCGAGCGGTGCTGACGTGGCGCCTAGCTGGCATGGCATGGACCCGTGAACCTGGGCGGGACGGTTACTGTAGCCGCCCGAAAGTTCGGAAACGGCCTATAAAGGCCCGAAACGGCTCCTTTTTCCTCATTTTTCCTCCTTTTTCCCTTTTTGGCTTTACCCGAGCGCGCGGGGAGGGGAGGAGGGCGATTTTCGCCGGGGTTTTCGAGGGCGCACGAGCGCGCCGTGGACCCCGTGGAGCGTGCAAAGTACTCCAAAGAGACTAAAAGACGCGATGGACGACACGGCATTGTCGAGGTAGGCCCCGTGTGTCGTTTTTGCGGTATTTTTGGCACAGCTTTGAATTTCCTTCTTGGATTTTGGATTTGACCCCTTTGCCACGTGCATGTTAGGGACCCAACTTTTCTGTGCCGTTTTACTGTGCGAGTTTCGCGGGCGTTTTGGACGCGCCTCGTTTTGCATGCCGTTCATGGGAGACTTGCACCGTTTTGCGTGCGGATTCGGCAAATGCGCGCAATTTTGGACGCGAACTTGTAAAACATGCATCATTTTGCGTGCAACGTTGAAAACGGAACGTGCACCATTTTGCGTGCCCAACCGAGGTATGTGCTCCGTTTTGCGTGTAGGTTGGACTAACGGGCACCGTTTTTCGTGCAGACTCTAACAATGCGTCTCGTTTTACGTGCAGGGTCGAAAAAGTATGCATCATTTTGCGTGCAACCCTACAATGGAGCGTGCACCGTTTTGCGTGCCAATACGGGGTACGTGCTCCGTTTTGCGTGCGGGTTGGACCAATGCGCGCCGTTTTGCGTGTAGAATCTAATGGTTTGCATCGTTTTTCGTGCAGGCTAGGAAAAAGATGTGCACCGTTTTGCGTGCAACCCTACAGTCGGACGTGCACCGTTTTGCGTGCAGATTTGAGGTATGTGCACCGTTTCGCGTGCAGGTCGTGTTGTCGCGCATGGTTTTGCGTGCCGGTTAAAGTGGCGCGCACCATTTTACGTGTGGGTTATTAATTTAATAACGTGCACCGTTTTGAGCGCAGGTTTGGTGGACGTACACCGTTTTGCGTGCGGACTCAAGGGATGTGCACCGTTTTGCGTGCAAGCTCGAGGAAACAAGTGGAATTGCGCGGAGACCAATTGCAAGTGTCTACAAGCAATTGGGGACACTACAAGGTGGAGAATTCTGCCGAAATTGGGTGACCTCTCCCCTTGCTCCTTTGCTTTTCAATTCGAAGCATGATAGTAGCCTGTTAGAGGCGTTAGGTAATTATGATTTTGATTGCCTGTGTAGATGGATTCAGATGAAAAAGTGCAACTGTTGGTTGCCAGAGATAGATGATAAATGTGCATGTGTAAAAGGACACAGATGAAAAGTGCAACTGTTGGTTGCCAAGGATAGAGGATAGATTTGCATGCCTAGAGGATAAATATTATTTTTATGATAGATGTGAAAATAATTGCATGCATGAATGTGATTAGCCTTTATGATTGTGATTATGTTAGGGTATAACCCTAGGAATCATGTGACATAGGGAAAGGGAACATGTTGGTAGTAAGACTAGGAGAAAACCTAGTTTCAGGGTTCACTGGGTGACATCAAAACTTAGGAGTTATCCTAGGATTGGACGAGTGGCATTGTCTTAGGTGATAACCTAAGGACACTGGATAGAGTGATCAATATAGAGTCAAGGAACTCTAGGATGAGTACGACATGGAACTTAGGTAAAGATAACCTAAGGTGAACTAGTGAACAAGATAGAGTCAAGGAACTCTAGAATGAGTATGACATGGAAATTAGGTAAAGGAAACCTAAGGTGAATTAGAAGAGTTTAAACTCACAGTGTCACGCCCCTGGGGGTTTTTGAGTCATTTAAAGCGGAAAATTGCGTGTCTATTTTTTTTTTCTTAATAAAGTGATATAAACCTCAACCCCGGTGCGTGCCAGACCGCCACATACACAAATTCACTCTGTCCACGGACAGAGTCTCCTTTGTATATGCACGGCGTCTCATTTACAACATACAATTCATCACACATTAATCACCAACCAACAACCATACCGTAGACATTCATCACCAATTAAAGCAAGTTTATAAAGCGGCGTCAGTGCTTGGAAAGGATAAAACCCAGCGTTTGCAAAACCCGTGCCCACACGGCACTTCGTTTTGAGAAAACATTTTCGCAATCCTTTAATTTATCATGAAAACATGCCGCATAAAAGGAACGCCACTAAACGTAATTAAAACATAAGAATACACCTCATCCACAGAGCTAATTAATACATGTTCACAACTAAAGCCATCCACAAGCAAATTAAGTATTTATACGAAAAAGGAAATGAGATATAATCATAATAACCAAGTGTCCGACTACGGTCCTCACGACGCAGCCCACCGTCACCCCGGCTGACGCACCTAGTAGCAGTACCTGTCACGGAGTGGGTAACGTCAGTGACAAACAAAGTAGATGTCTAATAGTATCAAGGAAGGAAAAACGAACCGAATACACCGAGTACACCGTAACCTTTCGTTAAACCCCTGTGCATATTTTAAACTGGGCACCAACCCCAGTTTATTTATTAATTAAGCTGGGCACCAACCCCAGAGTACCTGTCGGGGAGACTAAAGTCCCCCCTCGTGCACAAACACCTTTTGATGCTTTTAACCTCTTCACGGGGCTAGTGCGGCCCCTATAGCTGCCGTGAAGGGGTCCTCACGGCTCCCACCCCTTTGTGAGGCACACGGGTCAAAAAGACCACTTTTCCGGAAAAGTACACCATGCGGTGGCCCGATCCGCCGGTGTACGTGCAGCATCCGAAACCGGATTGCCAAGATTGGCGTGTGGTGAGCACCGCGACCGCAGCCGCTTAAATTGTTAGATAAAACATCATTAAGCGAAAGGTTAAACTGTCCATCTACTTTGTTAGGTAAATTTGAGAGTACTTTAATGGCGATAAATGCACTTACTGCACTTGTTGCACTTATAGCAACCCTACCCACCTGGTTGGAGAGAAGACGGGTCACCCGAGCCCTCTGCACTCTCCCGCTGCGCACCTGGACCTATAAAAAGTCCGCACGGATACTAAGATCAGAATACATACTAACATATTGCAACAGAAATACCCCACTCTATTATGTACGAAGAGTCCGGCACCGTCCCGCTGTCCGACGGGACACCCTTGCCTTGAGCGGCCGTCGCCGTCCGTCGGAGCCGCGCGCGGCGTGGCTCCGCGGACGGCGCCCGCATAGTGCCCCGCGCGGCGTCCGCGCGGTGCCCGTGCGGACACGGGCCCGCGCGGCTCCCGCGCGGGGCCGCCCGCGCGGCACCCCGCGCGGGTGCCCGCGCGGCGCCCGCGCGGGGCCGCCCGCGCGGCACCCCGCGGGGGTGCCCGCGCGGCGCCCGCGCGGGTCCGCCCGCGCGGCACCCCGCGCAGGTGCCCGCGCGGCTCCCGCGCGGCCGCCCGCGCGGGGCCGCCCGCGCGGCGCCCGCGCGGGGCCGCCCGCGCGGCGCCCCGCGCGGGTGCCCGCGCGGTGCCCGCGCGGCACCCCGCGCGAGTGACGGCGCGGCGCCCGCGCGGCACCCCGCGCGGCACCACGCGCGGCGCCCGCGCGGCGCCCGCGCGGGTGCGACCCGCGCGGCGCCGTCGCCGCTTGCGGCGGCGTCCGGTCGTCCGCGATTGTTTTCCCCCTCCCCGCGCGATGCCCTAGCGGCACCGCGCGTCTCCGCCGTCCGTTCCGTCCGTCTAGCACAATTACGACGACGGCGACGGTAACGGGGACGGCGGAGAAACTCAAGAAATTGACGAAAAGGCGACAGGAAAAATCCGAAAAAATTACTAAAAAATATTCTACTAACCGGAGATCGTCGGGAAGGTGTCCGGTCGTGTTTCTTGCCTTCGGATCGGCGTTTGGGACGATCGGCTCCTTCTCTTTTCCTTCTCCTTCCTCCGGTTAGGGCTCCGTTCTCTCCCTTTTTCTCTCCTCACCGGTTGGGGTTTCGGTACGCACGAAAGGGGACGATTTGAGGGGCGATATTTTTAAACTAGGGTTTCGTTCGGTAAACGGGGGAATAAATAGATCTTATTATCTATTTATCCTTTTTATCCAATTTCACGCATACGCACCGTCAAAATCCTTTTTATCCAATTTCACGCATACGCACCGTCAAAATCCTTTCGGATATTTTGACTCCGATTAATTAATTTATTAATTGATTAGTCCTTACCGATAACCCTATTACTTAATTATTTAATTAATATCCGCTTTATCTTACACGTGCGTAACTAGGAAAACCCAAAACATCCTGTTTCTATTTCTCCAATAAATATCTGACTTACGAGATAAAATCTTCACCCTTTTAAATCCTGGCCACCGATTATTTAATCACCTTCATTAAATAATCATGGGGGATAAATTCCCACTTGGATTTAAATCATCGGTTATTTAAATTTCCAATTTTCAAATCCCGGTCACCGATTATTTAATCCCCTTCATTAAATAATCTTGGAAAGATAAATTTCCAAATTTAAGTATCTGGATTTTATCTCTTATCCAATCCGCGAGATAAAATCCCCCCTTTTATTCGTACGTAGGAGGATTTAAATTTCCGTCACCGGATAATTGATTAATTAATTAATTAATTATCCCCTACGAGATAACCCACCTCATCTCTAACGGGTGCAAGCTATTTTTGCACGGTTTCCGAAGCGTGACTAATTACCGCGTCGCTAAGGATCCCGTTCCGGGAGATCCCGACATCGGATTTCGAATCCGATCGCACCGTCGGTCATCGTTTTTCGCGCTCTATCGCAGAAAAATACACACACCTTGTCCCGGCCGACTTTTGAAAATTAAATAATTTTATTTCGCTTAAGGCTTAAGCGATTACATGTGAGTTCAAAAATACCCCTAAGGGTCTGGTCACTACACACAGACAAGGAATTAGAGTCAGTGTAACTCTAAGTTAATAGTGGAACAGAAAAATAGAGTTAAGTTAACTCTAGGATTCAGGATGAATCAGGAAAGCGGGATAAGATCCCAAGGTTAAAGAATTAAACAAATATAACCCTAGAGAGTCATAGGGTGTCTGGGCAAATGGACAATAACTTTAACTTCAATTTGAGTTAAACAAAGAAAGTGAAATGTGTAAGAGTCCAGAAGACTCTCTGGTTACCCGTGTGGCAATACCTAGGGTAAGGGATGAAAAAGTGGTTAATAAGCAAGACAAGCAAATTGCTTAAAATAAAGAAAATGAAAAGAGAATGTAAATGGCGCCTTCGAATTTGAGACTCGTCAAGTGGAGCAGGACTCCCTGGGCAGTGACCCGACGGACGAGGTACTTTCGAAAGGCTTAAAGTTAAAAGCAAGCTAAAAGTGGCTAAAGAGCATCAAGAGAATGTGAATGGCGCCTTCGAATTTGAGACTCGTTGTGATGACCCGGATCTCCGCAGAGCTGCTACAGTGCGTTGGGGTGGCCATTGGAGGCCTACATGGTGTGTTGGAGGTGTTTGTGGCATAATTGGACATAAGTGTTGGACATCGGACTTATATGGACCCTGTGAGTGATCAGAGGACCCCGTGGAGGGTTTAGAAGTGGTTTCGCGCGAATCGGATATTTAAATTGGGCTCCGCTCGAAGTTTGGACTAAGAACGCATTTCCGGGTGCCTTCGGCAATTTTTAGAGATGGAATTTGGCGAAACGGACGTCAAATTCGGATTCAGCGCGCGAAAACGATCAAAATGGACTACCTACTTGATGTTTTTGGGCACGGGTTACTGTTCACCGCCGGAACAGTAACTCCGGCGATCGCCGGCGGCGGGCAGCGGCGGAGGGCGGCGGCGCGGCCTCGGGCAGGCGGCAGCGCGGCGGCGGGCAGCGCGCAGCGCGCGGGCAGGGGCGCGGGCAGGCGCGCGGTCCACGCGCAGGCGTGCACCAGAGCGGGGTGCCACGTGGCGTGTCTGGATTGGGTGGTTCACTGGTCCCGGTCTACGGAGTTGTGCGGTGCACAGTGGACTGGGCGGGAATACACGTGGCATCATTCTTTTGGTTCGGTTCATGAAGTAGGGTGCACCGGGTGCAGTGAGCGAGAGGTTTGACACGTGGCGCGCGGGGATTGGGCGCGCCACTGTGCGCGGCAGGCACGGGCGGTGCGCGGTGTACGGTGGACCGGATAGGGACACGTGGCGGTTGCTCATTGGCGCGGTGTTGGGGTTGTTGTGCACCAGGTTCAGCGAAGTTATTCCTTGGACACGTGGCAAGCAAGGATTGGGTGTGCTACTGTGCGCGTACGGCGGTGGCAGGCGGCAGGCAGGCGGGGCAGGCGGCTGCCGGCGGGCGTGGCGGGCACGGCAGCAGGGTGGCGCACGCGGGCGCCACGTGGCGGCCCGCCATTGGCGGGCGCCAACGGCCCCGTTGACCCCGGGCGGCCAGGTGGCGCGAGGGGAGCGGCCGGGTTGCCTGTTCGGTGTTCGGGGACACGTGTCAGCGTGTGGAGCGGGTCGGACGGGTGTGCGGTCCGACCGGATCGGGTGTGCGGGCGTGGGCCGTGTGGGCCGGGCTACTGTGCGCGCCCGAAAAATGTTGGGCCGGGCCGCACTGTAGCAGCCCGAAAATCCCCATGCGCCCGAAACCGGGGACACCCCGGGTATTATTGGAATTGTTTGGTGGGCCTATATAAGGCAGCCCACTTCCCTCTTTTCCTTCTTTTTTCGAGCTGTAGAGAGGGAATGAGAGGGAGAGTTGTATATGAAAGTTGTTCCCCTTGGTGCCCTTGATCTCCTGGTGGATTCTCAGAATGTCTGGAAGCTCGGCAACGGCGATAACATTTTTACAGTTCGCCTCGGTTTTCCCCCATTTCGGCCCATTACCGTCGCAGATTATTCAAAAATTCACTGTGAGCAAACCAGGAGGAGTTTTTGGACGATTTCTTCGACAGCGTGTTCCTAAGAGGTAAGGCTTCGATTTTCGTGTTGATCGCTTCGCTCCGTTTCGCACTTTTGGCACGTTTCCCGAGGCATCTTTGACCCCTATTTTTCTGTGGTGGATTTTGGACAGCACCAACTTGCCGATTTTATATCTCAGCCTAGGAACATCGGATCGAGGCGATTCAAGAGTCGATTTTGATCTACTCGTCGCGAGGAACACAGTGGTGATTTTTCTGGGATTTTAGGAAATTGTCTCGAAGGTGAAAATTACTGTTTTCTCAGTGTACAGTGTGCAGTTTTTCTTCACAGTTTGTTGATTGGATTACCGCCTTGCCGAATTTATAACTTGACTTACCGAACTCTGATTTGGGCGTGCAAGGTACCGTTGCGAAGCTATCGACGCGAGGATCGCCGTGATATTTTTCTGGGAATTTTCTGGGCACTTCCTGCAGGTGATAATTTAACAGTTCTGGGACTGTTGTTGTATGTATTTGTAAGAGCACTATTTGGGAGCCTAAGTGTATTTAGTGGACTTTGTGTTGTGCCAGGAGTGTTTCGGGTGTACTGTTCTTGTTGGAGCGCAGGATTGGAGTTGTTGGTATTTTCAGCTGTACGGACCCGGACAGTTAGCGCTTCAGGTGGGTGGTTGTTGCATGCCTCTACTCCTAACTTACTCACTAAGTTTATTAGAAAACCCCACTTGAGCATATTGATTGATTATCATGCATGATTGACTGATATACATGTGAGCCTATCATCTGAGGTTAATTATGTGAATATAGCATGTTGGGGATATTATTGGGATAATATTGCTGTTGGAACATGATCATTGGAATAATTTAATAGTGATAATTAACATGTGATATTAGCACCTAGATTCTATGAAAGTGGATTAAATGGATTAATTGTGGGGACATAGTGACATATCTAGGTGCGGGTGCCACTTTGAGATTTATTATGGATCAGGGATTATTTACATGTGTAGTTGACCGATGATGTTAGTATGATGGACATAGTTATGTGGATTTATTATTTGTTACACATGTGAAACTGTTATTTGATATTATTCTCCCTTTTACATTGCTTGAGGACTTTTGCATGCTTATTTGGACATCTAGATAGGCCACTATTTTATTGCTACACTATCATGTTGGGATTTGACTTAGGAGAAACCATGATTGCTTTCTTTCTCCTTTTTTATTTTGACTTTTGAGTCATGTTGCTCGGGTTCGAGCAGAGGTTTGGGATAGTGTAGCTGGGACCTGAGGGTCAGAGATAGGGAGTACTTGATGTTGGATTGTGGGGCATTGCGGCAACCGCGGACAGTAGGCGGTTGACCGGATCTTGATTATTTTACCCAATTGTGGGTTGTTGGTTATTGCGGTGACCGCGGATTGTGGGCGGTTGACCGGATGTTTACTATTGCATCAGATTGGGTATCAGATTTCTCTAGTGGATGGTGTTTCCCACTTTTGAGTATTATTGCATCAGATCGGGGTTTCTATTAGTGGACGGAGTTTCCCACTTTGATCATAGTCATGATCCAGTCCTGCTATTATGAGACAGTGGTTACAGAGATGCTTGATACAGTGATACTTTACTCGTGTGGGTCGCTCCCCTCGAGTGCCACTCCGGAGTAGGCTTTTCACGGTGCCGTGCGCCGGGCACCATGGTGAGTACAGTTTTGAGTCCTTGGGACTCCTTTTGCTTCGGTGTTATGCGTAGGCTGGCATACCCGTCGCGGCAGAGCAGGCAGTACCAGTTTTACTGGTGGCACTAGATTGGGTCTATTTAGCCAGATGTTGTTTCCTGGTGCATTCATACCGTCATTTCCTTCGGTATTGCATTTAGAGGCATACTTGTTGTGGTTTTCCCCTTTTATTCAGTAGTTCTGTTTACAGCTTCACTACCTGTCCTTTTCTTGCCTCTAGTAGACTTAGTGGGTACGCCGGGGCTTGAGGCTTTACCCACAGGGGGAGGCTACTGGTTTACTAGTGGTTCTCACCCCCACTGTTGTTTCCTCTTCTTTTCTCCCCCCTGTTTTGCAGAGTCCTCATTGGAGTTGCTGATCTTCGGTCGTTGTTCGGGGCGAGGGAGTCACGAGCTAGATCGTTACCACCCGAGGAGTGTAGCTGTATCCCCTGGTTGGAGATTCCTCGTAGCTGTTGGCTGGCTTTTACTGTTTATCTGGAGGAGAGAGATCTTTTGTATTTGGAGAGACTGATGTACTATAGTTTTAGTTTATCTCCTTTTATAGTCGAGAGATGCTGTACTGAGGACATTGTATGATGATTATCTGTATTTGAGGGAATGGATATTGTACTCTATTTCATGATGTATAGTAATTGGATTTTATTTTACAGCATTTTATTTCAGCTCTGATATTTGTGTAGCTATAGTACTATCTTTTGCAGGTTAGACGCTTCGCCTATGCGGGTTTTGGCATAGGTGGCGGATCTGTTGGCGAGCCCGGGTCGCAGTTTCGACCCCGGGGCGTGACAGATTAAGTTGGTATCAGAGCTTAGGGATAGGTCAATTGGGACTGTAGAAACCCTAGGCTTATGGTTGGACCCTAGGATGACTTCGTGAGAGTCGTGATTTTAGCGAGAGTCCTGATTGAGTTTTATACCTCTCCCAAGTGATGGGATGGGTGATTGGCATGTTTATTCTCCTAAGCAATTATGTTGGCTGCAGACAACATAATGCGGCGGAATGGTTGACATGCTCTAGACTCTCGCCGGATTGGGTCGAGTTGTGTTTTGTGCTGTGGTGCAGTTGGTCGTGGTGAGCGGTGTCTCCCCGACGCGTTGTGCGGATTGGTGTGCACTCGTCGCAGCAGTGGAGCTTGAGCGGATTGTTTTAGGGCCGGATACCCGGATAGAGGTTAGAGAGCTTCAGGCCCCGATGGCAGGATTGTCTGAGGTTTATCAGCGGCAGAGTGAACCGCTGGTCTGAGTGACACAGTTGTCGGAGCAGTGGGCAGCCCGACAGTGTTTTTCTCCTGAGACCACCTGGTTACAGTATCCTCAGCGGCAGTGATTCCTGGGGCGCCAATTGAGTGAGTAGCCCCTCCGTGCCAATGTTTAGTGTCGAGGCACCAAGGTGGGGTGGATAGTTGACAGCTGATGAGTTGTGGGACATCATTGATGGATGGAGCCAGTTTTGGCCGATGAACCACCCTGATTCATGGAATTAAGTTGGAGCCTTTGGAGGCAAAATCGTGGTTGGTGGTGATGGAGTGATTAATTGAGGGTCCCCCTGTGCTGGGAAGTTTTTGCAGTTGTTGAACTGTACGCTCCAGGTTTCGAGGGACGAAGCGCGTAGGATGCGTGCGACTGGCAGTGGATTGCGCCAGGATACCTTTCAGTTTATCTGATCCCTCTGCTTTGGATTTTGGATTTTAGATGCCTCGATGGAGTAGGCATTGTGTATGGAGTGTACTGTTGCAATTCCTTTGGATAAGGATCTACCGCCAGAGGCGAGTTCTGGATAGAGGCGCTTGGCGCTAAGTGCTGGGGGACAGATCGGTTGGCTGTGGCACTTTCGTTTTCCTTCCTGGATGGTGGACATCCTTGTGGACGGATTATGTAAAGCTTACCCAAAAGAAGGTTACCCTTTGTGATTATTAACCTGCATGCTTGGGGTACAATAGATGTGTTTGAGGGGTGAGCTGAGTAAGGATGATTGAATGAGGAATTGCAGGAATCAATTGTGTTTGGTTATATGACGATTGCGATAATGGATTTTCTGAGATGTCAGAGGTCAGGTGGACCCCGGTGGCAGCTTCAGCGTCGTCATCAGAGTGGCGCAGCGGTAGCGTGGATTGTTGTCTGCGAAGGGCTTTATTCCTCGCCTCAGTGTGAGCAAAGGCGGAGAATTGTGCTCCTTTTTACGGATAGCCTTGGTTTTTAGGCAGATTAAGTGACGACCACCTACAGTGAGCGACTGAGACTGTGCTGCCTGGGTGGAGGGCACCAAGGCAGTGGATCGGGTCGTCGCAGGTGTGATTTCATCTCAGCAGTCGAAGTTAGAGCATGTTGCATTCCTGCATGGACTAGAGGTAGGTTTGTTACCACATGCACTAGAGGTACAGGTTCCTGTAGGGGTGGTGCATGTGGGGGAGGCTTGTGGATCATGTCCAGTGCAGTTGAGATCTCGAGTGATATCGGCAAACTTATTGGTAGTTGTACCTGGTCAGTGTTTGACCCAGTGCGTGGGATTGGTTGGCACAGTGCCACATGGTGTATGACTGCGGGGAGAGAAGGTTATGATCTTCTGCAAGGCAGACATTAGAGACTTGTTCTTTGAGACAGTCGGAGCACACAAGTTGTAGCGACATTGCGAGAGGTGCCAACGGCGGCACCGGGACGCGAGGATTATTCCTGTTGTCGTGAGATCCCGGGTGTGATTCCACCGGAGCTGATAATGATGCCGTCGATTAGGGAGATTGAGATTGCGGTTGACGTGGTTCGGGGGACCACGCCAACCCCGATAGCACCTCATTGGATACCCCCTGTAGAGCTGACAGAGCTGATGGCGCAGTCGCAGGAGCTGATGGATCGAGGGTCTGTTCGATCTAGTGCCACGTCGTTGGCACAGGACAGTGAGGGTCCTTGTGTGGGGTGACCGCAGGCAGGTCTGGATGTTATTTAGGACCTTTGATGGAGTTATACCCCGATAGTGGTCTGCTTGGGATGCAGGTGTCTTCTTGGGATCATACAGTTGTGTATCCCGCCAAGTTGGTGTTCTGGACCCGGTAGGGGCATTGTGAGTGCAGTAAGGCCTAACGGGATGACTAAGGCCCTGTCGTCTTAGGACTTGAGGAATTGTGTGTTCCTGATGCACTTGGAAGGATTATTTGAGATATTCTTCTGGGATATTTTGATTTTACCCCATCTCTGTATGATTTAGAGCTGGTGGAGTATTCATAGATGGTGTAACAAGGTCTGTGAGGAAGAAGCTGTATACCAAGTTGTTGTGGTGCAAGTTTTAGCTTCGAGAGCATATCTTCGTGGATCACTTAGTCTAGCCTTTAGAGGCGGTGGTGGAAATCCGGCCAAAATGGATGCTATGCGAGAATGGCTGAGACCGGCAGTTATTTATTGAGGTGAGGAGCTTGTGAGCCGGATAGTGCCAACAGAGCTTGACGAATTGGTGATGAGATTGATACCAGCCCTGATTTCAGCATCGCCAGTGTTGGGAGATGGATTTGTGATATACTGTGATGCCTCCCATAGTAGCTATGAAGTTACAGTTGGATTTGTGGCAAGCATCCACTATCACCCTGATAGGGCCACTGTGGTGGCGGATACCCGGAGCAGGAGAGCTATTTGGGGTTGAGTTTGTTGACTCCGCAGCTGGCGCTGCGTGGACTGTCGAGGCAGACGTGGCCTATGATGGTGACACTGAGGGCTCTTTTTCCTCTCGGAGTTGCTTTGCATGTCACTGGTTTGGGAGTTGAGGATACAACTCCCGAAATTTGATGAGGTGACCGTCTGGAGCAGTTACCCTTTCTCGAGCCTGGAGGATTGGATTTACCATCTGCAAGGGTACTGGACCTTCTCGAAGATTGATTTGCGATCTGGTTCTTCCAACTGCTTATTGTTGTGTGCTGATGCCCGAGAGTTGGGGAGGTGTTGCTACACCTTGATGGTTTTGGATTAGAGATCAGAGTTACGTGATCAGTTGGAGGACCTATATCGGATGCCCCGGGAGTACAGAGGTACTTGGATCGAGCTTGTTGTGCCGATGGACTTGTGGTTGGATCATCTGAGGCCCTGGGAAGAGCGGAGGCTTGTACCGATGCAGATTACTTGATAGCTCGAGCAGTTAGCCCAGCTGCACTTGGTTGAGTTGGTGCGGTTTTTCTAAGTGCCCGCCTTTATGTTGTTCTAAATGGAGACCCGAGGACCGCATCGCGCCTTTGGAGGAGGTACTTGTCAGCCTTGGGAGCTTGAGTGGTGGATGATTGGATGTTTACCCCCCCTTTATTTGGTTGAGATTCCGTGTTGAGGAACGACTTTAGTTTCGAGGACGAAACTTTCTTTTAGTGGGGGAGGATGTGATGACCCGGATCTCCGCAGAGCTGCTACAGTGCGTTGGGGTGGCCATTGGAGGCCTACATGGTGTGTTGGAGGTGTTTGTGGCATAATTGGACATAAGTGTTGGACATCGGACTTATATGGACCCTGTGAGTGATCAGAGGACCCCGTGGAGGGTTTAGAAGTGGTTTCGCGCGAATCGGATATTTAAATTGGGCTCCGCTCGAAGTTTGGACTAAGAACGCATTTCCGGGTGCCTTCGGCAATTTTTAGAGTTGGAATTTGGCGAAACGGACGTCAAATTCGGATTCAGCGCGCGAAAACGATCAAAATGGACTACCTACTTGATGTTTTTGGGCACGGGTTACTGTTCACCGCCGGAACAGTAACTCCGGCGATCGCCGGCGGCGGCCGGCGGCGGCGGAGGGCGGCGGCGCGGCCTCGGGCAGGCGGCAGCGCGGCGGCGGGCAGCGCGCAGCGCGCGGGCAGGGGCGCGGGCAGGCGCGCGGTCCACGCGCAGGCGTGCACCAGAGCGGGGTGCCACGTGGCGTGTCTGGATTGGGTGGTTCACTGGTCCCGGTCTACGGAGTTGTGCGGTGCACAGTGGACTGGGCGGGAATACACGTGGCATCATTCTTTTGGTTCGGTTCATGAAGTAGGGTGCACCGGGTGCAGTGAGCGAGAGGTTTGACACGTGGCGCGCGGGGATTGGGCGCGCCACTGTGCGCGGCAGGCACGGGCGGTGCGCGGTGTACGGTGGACCGGATAGGGACACGTGGCGGTTGCTCATTGGCGCGGTGTTGGGGTTGTTGTGCACCAGGTTCAGCGAAGTTATTCCTTGGACACGTGGCAAGCAAGGATTGGGTGTGCTACTGTGCGCGTACGGCGGTGGCAGGCGGCCGGCAGGCGGGGCAGGCGGCTGCCGGCGGGCGTGGCGGGCACGGCAGCAGGGTGGCGCACGCGGGCGCCACGTGGCGGCCCGCCATTGGCGGGCGCCAACGGCCCCGTTGACCCCGGGCGGCCAGGTGGCGCGAGGGGAGCGGCCGGGTTGCCTGTTCGGTGTTCGGGGACACGTGTCAGCGTGTGGAGCGGGTCGGACGGGTGTGCGGTCCGACCGGATCGGGTGTGCGGGCGTGGGCCGTGTGGGCCGGGCTACTGTGCGCGCCCGAAAAATGTTGGGCCGGGCCGCACTGTAGCAGCCCGAAAATCCCCATGCGCCCGAAACCGGGGACACCCCGGGTATTATTGGAATTGTTTGGTGGGCCTATATAAGGCAGCCCACTTCCCTCTTTTCCTTCTTTTTTCGAGCTGTAGAGAGGGAATGAGAGGGAGAGTTGTATATGAAAGTTGTTCCCCTTGGTGCCCTTGATCTCCTGGTGGATTCTCAGAATGTCTGGAAGCTCGGCAACGGCGATAACATTTTTACAGTTCGCCTCGGTTTTCCCCCATTTCGGCCCATTACCGTCGCAGATTATTCAAAAATTCACTGTGAGCAAACCAGGAGGAGTTTTTGGACGATTTCTTCGACAGCGTGTTCCTAAGAGGTAAGGCTTCGATTTTCGTGTTGATCGCTTCGCTCCGTTTCGCACTTTTGGCACGTTTCCCGAGGCATCTTTGACCCCCATTTTTCTGTGGTGGATTTTGGACAGCACCAACTTGCCGATTTTATATCTCAGCCTAGGAACATCGGATCGAGGCGATTCAAGAGTCGATTTTGATCTACTCGTCGCGAGGAACACAGTGGTGATTTTTCTGGGATTTTAGGAAATTGTCTCGAAGGTGAAAATTACTGTTTTCTCAGTGTACAGTGTGCAGTTTTTCTTCACAGTTTGTTGATTGGATTACCGCCTTGCCGAATTTATAACTTGACTTACCGAACTCTGATTTGGGCGTGCAAGGTACCGTTGCGAAGCTATCGACGCGAGGATCGCCGTGATATTTTTCTGGGAATTTTCTGGGCACTTTCTGCAGGTGATAATTTAACAGTTCTGGGACTGTTGTTGTATGTATTTGTAAGAGCACTATTTGGGAGCCTAAGTGTATTTAGTGGACTTTGTGTTGTGCCAGGAGTGTTTCGGGTGTACTGTTCTTGTTGGAGCGCAGGATTGGAGTTCTTGGTATTTTCAGCTGTACGGACCCGGACAGTTAGCGCTTCAGGTGGGTGGTTGTTGCATGCCTCTACTCCTGACTTACTCACTAAGTTTATTAGAAAACCCCACTTGAGCATATTGATTGATTATAATGCATAATTGACTGATATACATGTGAGCCTATCATTGGAGGTTAATTATGTGAATATAGCATGTTGGGGATATTATTGGGATAATATTGCTGTTGGAACAAGATCATTGGAATAACTTAATAGTGATAATTAACATGTGATAGTAGCACCTAGATTCTATGAAAGTGGATTAAATGGATTAATTGTGGGGACATAGTGACATATCTAGGTGCGGGTGCCACTTTGAGATTTATTATGGATCAGGGATTATTTACATGTGTAGTTGACCGATGATGTTAGTATGATGGACATAGTTATGTGGATTTATTATTTGTTACACATGTGAAACTGTTACTTGATATTATTCTCCCTTTTACATTACTTGAGGACTTATGCATGCTTGTTTGGACATCTAGATAGGCCACTATTTTATTGCTACACTATCATGTTGGGATTTGACTTAGGAGAAACCATGATTGCTTTCTTTCTCCTTTTTTATTTTGACTTTTGAGTCATGTTGCTCGGGTTCGAGCAGAGGTTTGGGATAGTGTAGCTGGGACCTGAGGGTCAGAGATAGGGAGTACTTGATATTGGATTGTGGGGCATTGCGGCAACCGCGGATAGTAGGCGGTTGACCGGATCTTATTATTTTACCCAATTGTGGGTTGTGGGTTATTGCGGTGACCGCGGATTGTGGGCGGTTGACCGGATGTTTACTATTGCATCAGATTGGGTATCAGATTTCTCTAGTGGATGGTATTTCCCACTTTTGAGTATTATTGCATCAGATCGGGGTTTCATTAGTGGACGGAGTTTCCCACTTTGATCATAGTCATGATCCAGTCCTGCTATTATGAGACAGTGGTTACAGAGATGCTTGATACAGTGATACTTTACTCGTGTGGGTCGCTCCCCTCGAGTGCCACTCCGGAGTAGGCTTTTCACGGTGCCGTGCGCCGGGCACCATGGTGAGTACAGTTTTGAGTCCCTGGGACTCCTTTTGCTTCGGTGTTATGCGTAGGCTGGCATGTCGCGGCAGAGCAGGCAGTACCAGTTTTACTGGTGGCACTAGATTGGGTCTATTTAGCCAGATGTTGTTTCCTGGTGCATTCATACCGTCATTTCCTTCGGTATTGCATTTAGAGGCATACTTGTTGTGGTTTTCCCCTTTTATTCAGTAGTTCTGTTTACAGCTTCACTACCTGTCCTTTTCTTGCCTCTAGTAGACTTAGTGGGTACGCCGGGGCTTGAGGCTTTACCCACAGGGGGAGGCTACTGGTTTACTAGTGGTTCTCACCCCCACTGTTGTTTCCTCTTCTTTTCTCCCCCCTGTTTTGCAGAGTCCTCATTGGAGTTGCTGATCTTCGGTCGTTGTTCGGGGCGAGGGAGTCACGAGCTAGATCGTTACCACCCGAGGAGTGTAGCTGTATCCCCTGGTTGGAGATTCCTCGTAGCTGTTGGCTGGCTTTTACTGTTTATCTGGAGGAGAGAGATCTTTTGTATTTGGAGAGACTGATGTACTATAGTTTTAGTTTATCTCCTTTTATAGTCGAGAGATGCTGTACTGAGGACATTGTATGATGATTATCTGTATTTGAGGGAATGGATATTGTACTCTATTTCATGATGTATAGTAATTGGATTTTATTTTTTACAGCATTTTATTTCAGCTCTGATATTTGTGTAGCTATAGTACTATCTGTTGCAGGTTAGACGCTTCGCCTATGCGGGTTTTGGCATAGGTGGCGGATCTGTTGGCGAGCCCGGGTCGCAGTTTCGACCCCGGGGCGTGACACTCGTCATGTGGAGCAGGACTCCCTGGGCAGTGACCCGTCGGACGAGGTACTTTCGAAGGGCTAAAAGTGAAAGTAAAGAGCCAAATGCTCAAAGAAAAGAGAAAGAGATTTGCCAGTGGCGAAATGGGAGCTATGAGCTCGAATAAGAAAGGAAAGCAAGTGTTCAAAAGCAAAGAGGCTAAGAACTAAAGTAAAAGGAAAAGAAAGAAAATATAAAAATAAATCGGGCAGACCTACGGAGAAACCAGCCCTGGTTGGAGGCACGGGCAGTAATCCCTCTCCCGGGCAGTGACCCGTTCGGGACGTTTCTTCCGTAGGACGGGGCCGAAAGAAAATATAAAGATAAAACGGGCGTGCCTTCGAAGGTTGAAATGTGGTTCTGCGGGACGTAAAGGGCTTGCCCTCTCCCCGGGCGCACCAGGATCGGACGTAAAGGGCAGCCCCCTCTCCGATAGCAGGTGGCCCGAAGAACACATTTACTTCGTAGGACGGGGTAACACTTGCGGGTGTTATCGGCAACCTTAGAAATCTTATCTGATGGTAGCAGGACTACCGGGCTCGGGCCCGTTGGATAAGAATTTCTGAGGGTTAACTTGAACTAAAGCACCAGAATTTAAAGAATAAAGAGAAATTAGAGTGGCCAAGGTGGCCGGGTTAGTTTAACCCTGTGTACAGCGGCATAGTGGCCGAGTTGGTGCTTAGTAGCCTGATATGACTAGACAGAGTAGTGCTGGGTTGATGAGTATATACAGACAGTGATATATTATTGCAGAGCTGCATTTTGAAATTGAGGATTTTAGTTTCCTAGCACTATTATTATTGCTTCCATTGGACCAAGTGGTGTAGGACACTCTCTCTCGGTGGTTGAACCCACTGGGAACTCAGATGTAGTTCTCACACCCCTTGGGTGACCCCCCCCCCCAGGTTCGGGTATGGATGCAGCGGACGAGACGGTTCAAATGCAGACGGCGAGGCATACGACAGGGGCAAGGGCCCAGCAGCATAGAGACCTAGAGGGTCTAGCAGAGGTACCTTCCTTTTATGATCGAGTGAACCATGTATTGTGAGGAAAAGCATTGTAATATTATGTAATTGTAAGTTGAGAGATGTAAAATGTAATAAAGTTTATTATGGTTCATTCTTATCATGCTTTCATATCGGCTTAAACTATTTGTTTATTGAATGAAAGTTTTAAATTAGTAGTGATCTTACTCTGATATTATATCTCATCATAAGCATTGTTTTGATTCGAGATGGTTGTGACCGTTCCTTTCGAGTAGCGTGAGGTCGTGCCCGAATGGCGGGTCTGTTGGCGTGCCCGAACCGACCCAATTGGCGGGCTCGGGGCGTGACATGGCGGGTCTTACGCGCACCGGTAGGCGAGGTCGTTTCCAAAGGAAAAAAAAAAAAGTATACGCTTTTTTGCTTATTCTTAAACCTCCGGGGCGTGACAGTACTCTACATCAATATAGACGAAGAAACATGAAATTAATCGTGTTTTTCTTTCTTCTCTATATGTGGATTTTGATTATCTCTGTTATTTGGATTAACCCTAAAATATGAGAAATAGGGTTTATTTATAGGTTAGAAACCTTTGGAAAGAGATAAGAATCAAAAACTAACTTATCTGGAATTTTTCGCGCACGGCGGTCCGGAATGTATTAGTCTGATCCGGACTGTCGTCTTTAGATAGAATTTTTCCAAAAAAACAAGTTCGAAGTCCAGATTGGAATTCCCTGATCCGGATGTAATTGTAGTGAACCGGAACTCGGTATATAAACAAAATATAAATAAAAATGGTATGAAATACTATTTTTATTGAGTTAGAAAAGTACAGGATGACCTGGAAGTGAATTGGGCCCAAATCGAGATTAAAATAAGATATCTAGAATCTTATGTGAGAAAGTGGGCCCAGATTGTAAGTGGAAAACTCACAGTCTCAGAAAATTCCGAGAAAATTACGGGAGCTCCGTAAATGTGTTTTAAGGCCACAGTAAAAGTTTCGCGTTGATCGGACACCCGGATAGTGAGAACGGGCTCCTCCAGCGAATTTGAATACAGTGGGACTTTGGGTGACCCAGAAGTGGTCCAAACTGAAAAGTTAAAGTACCATGAGGTAAATTAAGTTAAACTGTGGCTGCCCGTCGAATTTGAGCGAAAACGGGCGAGAAACGGGCAAGAACGGACGAAAACGGGCGAAACTGGGCTTGGGCCCAAGTTTCGGGCGCCCGAAAGTGAGTTCCGGGCGCCCGGAAAGCAATGTAGCAAACCCGGTTTTGGGGGCTGCAGTGAACCGGGCTGCACTGTAGCGAACCCGGTTCACTGTAGCAGCTCGTTCCGGACCTTGATGCGCCCGAAAATTACTGTAGCGCGCCCGAAAGTTACTGTTGGCACGGATCCCGAGGCAGTGGCACGGATCCCGAGGCAGTTGGCACGGATCCCGAGGCAGTTGGCACGAATCCCGAGGCAAGCCTTTCCCGCGTGAGGCGCCGGGGCGTGCGGCCCGAGGCGCGCGTGGCAGGTGGGGAGCGCCACGTGGCGCTCCGTCATTGGACGCCCTGACCGAGGGAGCGGGCTGCACGGGGAAGGCGCGCGGGCACTGTAGCGGTGTCAGCGGGGACAGGCCACGTGTCGGCCTCCCATTGGTCGGTCAGCGCGACGTGACGCGCTGACGCGACGTGACACTGCAGGCGGGCGTCAGAGCGGGAGATAGTGCGGTCCACGTGGCGGCCCCTGATTGGCCGCCACGTTTCCGTGGTCGCGGTGCACGGGTCCAGGGACACGTGTCACGCTCGGGTTGGCCGAGCGTGGTGACGTGGCGCTGAGCTGGCGCGGCATGGACGCGTGGACCGCGGCTGGGGCGGTTACTATAGCCGCCCGGAAGTTTCCGGGCGCCCGAAAGTGTGCGCCCGAAAGTCCGGAAATGGCATATAAAGGCTCGAAATGGCTCATTTTTCCTCCTTTTCTCCGTTTTGGCTTCACCCGCGAGTACCAGGAGGCGATCCGGGCGATTTCGCCCGGGGTTTTCGAGGGCGCACGAGCGCGCCGTGGACTCCGTGGAGCGCGCAGGATGTTCCAAAGAGCCAAGTGGACACGTTGGACGACGCGACGAGGTTGAGGTAGGTTCCGTGTGCCATTTTGCGGTATTTTTGTCGCAGTTTTTACATTTCCTTTTGGATTATGGATTTGACCCCCATGCCTATGTGCGAGTTAGGGACCAAGTTTTACTGTGCCGTTTTACTGCGCGAGTTTCGCGGGCATTTTGGGCGCGCCTCGTTTTGCGTGCCGCTCGTGGAGATATGCACCGTTTTGCGTGCGGATTCGACAAGTATGCGCAGTTTTGGGCGTAGGCTCGAAAAATATGCACCGTTTTGCGTGCAAAGTTGAAAAAGGAACGTGCACCATTTTGCGTGCCCAATCGAGGTATGTGCTCCGTTTTGCGTGTAGGTTGGACTAACGGGCACCGTTTTTCGTGCAGACTCTAACAATGCATCTCGTTTTACGTGCAGGGTCGGAAAAGTATGCATCGTTTTGCGTGCAACCCTACAATGGAGCGTGCACCGTTTTGCATGCCAATACGGGGTACGTGCTCCGTTTTGCGTGCGGGTTGGACCAATGCGCGCCGTTTTGCGTGTAGAATCTAATGGTTTGCATCGTTTTTCGTGCAGGCTAGGAAAAAGATGTGCACCGTTTTGCGTGCAACCCTACAGTCGGACGTGCACCGTTTTGCGTGCAGATTTGAGGTACGTGCACCGTTTCGCGTGCAGGTCGTGTTGTCGCGCATGGTTTTGCGTGCCGGTTAAAGTGGCGCGCACCATTTTACGTGTGGGTTATTAATTTAATAATGTGCACCGTTTTGTGCGCAAGTTTGGTGGACGTACACCGTTTTGCGTGCGGACTCAAGGGATGTGCACCGTTTTGCGTGCAAGCTCGAGGAGGCAAGTGGAATCGCGCGGAGACCAATTGCAAGTGTCTACAAGCAATTGGGTACACCACAAGGTGGAGAATTCTGCCGAAATTGGGTGACCTCTCCCCTTACTCCTTTGCTTTTTGATTCGAAGCATGATAGTAGCCTGTTAGAGGCGTTAGGTAATTATGATTATGATTGCCTGTGTAGATGGATTCAGATGAAAAAGTGCAACTATTGGTTGCCAGAGATAGATGATAAATGTGCATGTGTAAAAGGACACAGATGAAAAGTGCAACTGTTGGTTGCCAAAGATAGAGGATAGATTTGCATGCCTAGAGGATAAATATTATTTTTATGATGGATGTGAAAATAATTGCATGCATGAATGTGATTAGCCTTTATGATTGTGATCATGTTAGGGTATAACCGTAGGAATCATGTGACATAAGGAAAGGGAAGGTGTTGGTAGTAAGACTAGGAGAAAACCTAGTTTCAGGGTTCACTGAGTGACATCAAAACTTAGGAGTTATCCTAGGATTGGACGAGTGGCATTGTCTTAGGTGATAACCTAAGGACACTGGATAGAGTGATCAATATAGAGTCAAGGAACTCTAGGATGAGTACGACATGGAACTTAGGTAAAGATAACCTAAGGTGAACTAGTGAACAAGATAGAGTCAAGGAACTCTAGAATGAGTATGATATGGAAATTAGGTAAAGGAAACCTAAGGTGAATTAGAAGAGTTTAAACTCACAGACAAGGAATTAGAGTCAGTGTAACTCTAAGTTAATAGTGGAACAGAAAAATAGAGTTAAGTTAACTCTAGGATTCAGTGAGGAATCAGGAAAGCGGGATAAGATCCCAAGGTTAAAGAATTAAACAAATATAACCCTAGAGAGTCATAGGGTGTCTGGGCAAATGGACAATAACTTTAACTTCAATTTGAGTTAAACAAAGAAAGTGAAATGTGTAAGAGTCCAAAAGACTCTCTAGTTACCCGTGTGGCAAGACCTAGGGTAAGGGTTGAAAAAGTGGTTAATAAGCAAGACAAGCAAATTGCTTAAGATAAAGAAAATGAAAAGAGAATGTAAATGGCGCCTTCGAATTTGAGACTCGTCAAGTGGAGCAGGACTCCCTGGGCAGTGACCCGTCGGACGAGGTACTTTCGAAAGTCTTAAAGTTAAAAGCAAGCTAAAAGTGGCTAAAGAGCATAAAGATAATGTAAATGGCGCCTTCGAATTTGAGACTCGTCAAGTGGAGCAGGACTCCCTGGGCAGTGACCCGTCGGACGAGGTACTTTCGAAAGGCTTAAAGTTAAAAGCAAGCTAAAAGTGGCTAAAGAGCATAAAGAGAATGTAAATGGCGCCTTCGAATTTGAGACTCGTCAAGTGGAGCAGGGATCCCTGGGCAGTGACTCGTCGGACGAGGTACTTTCGAAAGGCTTAAAGTGAAAGCAAAGAGCTAAATGCTCAAAGGAAAGAGTGATAGTAATTGCCAGTGGCAATGTAAGCTGAAGGCTCGAGTGAGAAAGAAAAGAAAAGCAAGTGCTTAAGAGTAAAGATAAAGACAAATGCATAAAGTGCAGAAAAGGGCTGAGTGCCCAGAGGAAAGGAAATGAAAGATAAGAAAAGATAATAAAACGGGCGTGCCTTCGAAGGTTGAAATGTGGTTCTGCGGGACGTAAAGGGCTTGCCCTCTCCCCGGGCGCACCAGGATCGGACGTAAAGGGCAGCCCCCTCTCCGATAGCAGGTGGCCCGAAGAACACATTTACTTCGTAGGACGGGGTAACACTTGCGGGTTAACTTGAACTAAAGCACCAGAATCTAAAGAATAAAGAGAAATTAGAGTGGCCAAGGTGGCCGGGTTAGTTTAACCCTGTGTACAGTGGCATAGTAGCCGAGTTGGTGCTTAGTAGCCTGATATGACTAGACAGAGTAGTGCTGGGTTGATGAGTATATACAGACAGTGATATATTATTGCATAGCTGCATTTTGATATTGAGGATTTTAGTTTCCTAGCACTATTATTATTGCTTCCATTGGACCAAGTGGTGTAGGACACTCTCTCTCGGTGGTTGAACCCACTGGGAACTCAGATGTAGTTCTCACACCCCTTGGATGACCCCCCCCCCCCACAGGTTCGGGTATGGATGCAGCGGACGAGACGGTTCAGATGCAGACGGCGAGGCATACGACAGGGGCAAGGGCCCAGCAGCATAGAGACCTAGAGGGTCTAGCAGAGGTACCTTCCTTTTATGATCGAGTGAACCATGTATTTGTTACGGAATTTGAGTTGGCGTATTTCGTGAATGTATTAAGTCTTGAAGATTGAAGATGAAGAAACTTTGGATCGTATACCTCAATCTCAAGAAAGAAGAATTCAAAGGGATCAGGTACGTTTAACGAAAGATTTTTGATGATCCGAATACTTCTTATAGTGTAGAAACACCTGAAAGAATTTTTAATTGCTTAAACATCAAAAACTGAACATGGGACATGTTCAGGATCCGGATCGGACTCGGCAATCCGGATCCCGAAGGGTGTTTGTTCATACACTGGTTCAATCCGGATCGCAGCATCCTCTGATCCGGATCCCGAACACTTGTTTTACCTGTTTGCTTCCTCGATCCGGATCAGGACTTGCAATCCGGATCCCGAACATTGATGTTCTGGTAAAACTGTATGAACGATCCGGATCGGACTTTGTGATCCGGATCCCGAACTACCATTTTTCTGGAAATCGTCTTTCTTGCTTCTGCAATCCGGATCGCCAATTCCAATCCGGATCGCCGTCGGTAAAAATTTCCAGAAAAGGCAGTTTTTGATCCTATCTTCTTCCAATGGTTTCTAACCTATAAATAGGCCCTGTATTCATTTCTAGGGCATCCGCTATTACAAGAAAAAATAGCCGAAAAGAAAAATCCACATATATAGAGAAGAAAGGAAATCAATAGATTTATTCTATGTTTCTTCATCTATATTGATTGATTTGATTCTAGGTTTTCCATACTCACATTTTGAGTAGAATCAAATCAATGAATACTTAGATGGTATTTCCGATCTATCTTTAATCTAAGTATTCGGCGGATCATCACCACCCAAAACAAACAACGATTTACCCCAAATCGGCGCGTGGACTCGCGTGGCCTTGTGGATTCAAGGTGCAACTATGTTCGTGGATTCGAAGCGTGCTATTGGGTGAAGACCGTGGATTCGGTCGGACGTCGTGGACTCGACGTTGGACGCTGTGGATTCAGCGTTGGGCGCGGATCGTGGATTCGAGAAGCGTCGTGGAGCGAGCGGGAAGATCTACTAGGAGCGTATGGTAAAAGGTTGAGTCGTCTGTGAGTACGTTATATCACCTTGTACGTGTGTTAATTCTAGTGGATTTCGCCGTGTTATCGGTCCCGTGGTTTTTTACTCCGGTTTGGAGTTTTTCCACGTAAAAATCTTGCGTGTTCTTTTATTTTTCCGCATTGGGTTTATTTGCGCAATGATTTTTTGAGTGTTTATTGTTTACACCTATTCACCCCCCTCTAGGTGTTTTTTCCCCTATTTAGATCCATATTAACATAACCCAACAAGTGGTATCAGAGCGGGAATAGGGTTGTAAACAATGGTTGAAGGTGGAAACATCAATCGACCCCCTTTCTTTGATGGAACAAATTATGCGTACTGGAAAGTACGGATGAAAGCCTTTTTAATTTCCATCGACGAAAGGGTGTGGCAATCAATTGAATTAGGATGGTCTAATCCAACTGAAATTATTGATGATGTTCGCACCTTAAAACCTAGGTCGAAATGGACCAAGGAAGAGATAGAATCATCTTCTTACAATGGCAAAGGGATTAATGCTCTATTTAATGCTTTGTCACAAACAGAGTTCTCTCGCGTCTCGGCATGTGAGACTGCGAAAGAAATCTGGGATGTTCTTCAAGTTACGCATGAGGGAACTAACCTAGTGAAGATTCAGAAACTGCAAATGCTTACGAGCAAGTTTGACTCTATCTCTATGGCAGAGAATGAATCTTTCACTGACTATTACACACGATTGCAAGACATCGTAAACTCATGTGCTAACTTGGGAGAGAAGATTCCAGAATTTAAAGTTGTAAGAAAAATTTAAGAACTCTTCCTGAACGATTTCGCCCGAAGGTCGCAGCCATTGAAACAATTAAACACCCGGACGAAATGCGTGTAGAAGAATTAGTAGGTGCTTTACAAACTTATGAAATGACATTTCCTACTAACTATTCTTCTGGAAAGGCATCCTCTTCTAAGTCTTCAGGTTACGCATTGAAATCAACTAAAGAAGAAGACGCGGATTCATCCTCCTCGGACGACGACGAGAACCTTTCTATGGAGGACTTTGAGAAGCAGCTCGCTCTCTTGACAAGGAAGTTTCGCCGCAACTTTCGAAGGGGAAATTCAAGCAAAACTCCATCCTTCGGAAAGTCGAAGAAAGGCAAGGGTCCTTCAAGTTACAAGTCAAGAAAGCAAGAGAACTTCTCAAAGGATAAGAAAAGTTCTGAGGGACAAGTTCAGTGCTTCAAATGTCGAGGCTACGGCCACATTGCAACGGAGTGTCCCAACAAGAATCCGGCAAAGAAGAAAGCGATGCAAGTCGTTACTTGGGATGACAACTCCACGTCAAATGAGTCATCCTCAAGTGATGAAGAAGACAACGCGACAGCTTTCCACGCGTCCACTACATCTTCACCCTTCATGTGCTTAATGGCAAGTACATCCGATTCCTTGTCCAACTCCTCTGTTGAAAAGATTGCAACGGACGATGAATCGGATGATTCTGAAGGTGAAGATTTTGCTCTAGCCTACCACAGACTTTTGAGGGATTCAAAGAAACTGGCTAAGCAAAACAAGGGGTTGAAAGGGAGATTGCAGGATCTCGAAGAAGAAGTAAAAAGGGTAACCTCTCTCTCAACCGATCTTGAAGTGGAAAGGGATAATTTGATTAAAACAAATGTTTCCCTTCAAGAGTCCAATGAGCAATTCGAGAAGAATTATATAGATATGGTGAACAAAGCGAATTACTTCTTGAAGCTCAACGGCGAGGCTCGACAGGAAAAATTGGAAATGACGGAGACCATACGCCAACTGAAGGATGACTTAAAGAGATTTTCTTCTGGAAGGAGTAAGTTGGACAGACTTCTTGGTCTTGGTCAAAGAAATAAGTTCGGCCTCGGATACACTCAAACTGGAGACATTCCAAGTTCGAGTGGGACAGTATTTGTGCCTCAGTCGGTATCTCCTCCTCCGACACCGGAATTCACGACAAGCAACGACAACAAGCCTACTACATCCTCCTCGGAATCGACAAGAATTAAGGTATGTTTTCGTTGTGGCATTTCAGGGCACATAAGGAGAAATTGCAAGATGGAAGCCAAACGCACACCTCAAGCACCTCTTGCAATGACTACCAAAAAGGCTATTCCTCAGAAATCAAGTGCAATTCATTCAAAGGAAAAGAGCCTTGGTAGTACACCGCTCAAGACGACATCATCAAGGAGCAGCAATTTTCAAGCAAGACGCTCTCACCTAGGAGATCAACTTCACGATCATTACCGACGCACTCCAAAAAGGTTTGGGTGCGCAAAGGTGAAATTTTCCCTTGTCTTGCTACCAATGTTTCCTTGCATGCATATGATAGTTCGTCTTGGTATCTGGATAGCGGGTGTTCCCGTCATATGACCGGTGACAAAAACTGTTTTCAAACATTTGAGAAAAACTCCGGAGGACTTGTTGTTTTCGGAGATGGTCGGTCTTCCAAAATTGTTGGAAAGGGAACGGTAGCTATTCCAGATGGCCCGGTTCTAAATAATGTGTTATTTGTTCATGGCCTTAAGACTAACCTCATAAGCATAAGTCAACTTTGTGATAGTGGTTATTCAGTTAATTTTTCATCTGATAAATGTACTGTAACTGACAGAACCATGCTTTCTTTTTAAAAGGGGTTAGATCAGAAAACAATTGTTATGTAGTTCCTACTAAGATTTCTGAAAAATGTAACCTAGCATCTTTGAAAAATGAAACACTTTGGCATGAAAGGCTAGGTCACATAAACTTTAAGGAACTTGCTAGAATTTCGAACAAAGATGTGGTCAAGGGGGTTCCGAAACTTTCTTTTGAACAAAACCTTGTGTGTGGCGGTTGCCAAAAAGGAAAACAGTCTAGGACTGCACACAAGAACTTGAACCACATAGGTACAAAACGGCCTTTGGAACTTTTGCATATGGACTTAATGGGGCCAACTCGTCAACCATCTCTGGGAGGTAAATGGTATATTTTCTTATTGGTTGATGATTTTTCTAGATATACTTGGGTAGCATTTTTAAAAGAAAAAGCTGATACTTTTGATTCTTTTCACGAAATCTGCAATCGTATTATGATTGAAAAGAATGAAAGGATTACTCGAGTTAGAAGTGATAGAGGTGGGGAATTCATAAATTCCAAATTCATTGATTTTTGCACTTCTAATGGCATTAAACATGAATTCTCCGCACCTTATACACCTCAACAAAATGGTGTAGTCGAGCGCAAAAACAGGGTCGTACAGGAAATGGCACGTGTTATGCTTCACAGCCGGAACTTACCTTTTTATTTTTGGGCTGAAGCGGTGAACACTGCTGTTTATGTTATTAATCGCGTGTATTTGCGCCCGGGGACATTGAATACACCATATGAACTTTGGTTTTGTAGAAAACCTAACATCAAATATTTTCGCATCTTTGGGAGTCGGTGTTTTATTTTACGTGATCGTGAGAATCTTGGAAAATTTGACTCTCGAAGTGACGAAGGGATTTTCTTAGGTTATTCTACAAACAGCAGAGCATATCGAGTTTTTAACTTAGAATCTAAGACGATCGTAGAATCGATAAATGTTAAGGTAGATGAAGCTTTTCACTTTGAATCTGAAAAATCTACCCTCGATATCTCTCTTGATGATGATACACCTGCTAATGCATCTTCTTCTAACAATTCTTTCGATAATAATGATGCATCTAACGGTTCTTCAAGTTTATCTGATGTGCAGGAATCATCTCGTGTACCTCCGTCTACTCCTCTACCTCAAACGTTACGCATCTCCAAGGATCACCCTGAATCGAACATCATTGGAGATCCACAAGAAGGAGTTAGAACACGGAGACAATTGGTTTGCGGATTTGCATGCTATGTATCTCAAATCGAACCAAGGAATGTTGATGAAGCTCTCCAAGATGACTATTGGATTAAAGCAATGCAGGAAGAGCTCCATCAATTCGAGCGAAACAAAGTCTGGGAATTGACGAAGCCTCCGAAGCAACACAATGTGATAGGTACCAAATGGATCTTCAAGAACAAGAAAAATGAAGAAGGTACTATCATCAGGAACAAAGCAAGGTTAGTTGCTCAAGGCTACTCTCAAGTAGAAGGTATAGACTTTGATGAAACTTTCGCCCCTGTAGCTAGACTCGAGTCCATTCGTATATTGTTTGCGATTGCTTGTCATTTTAAAATCAAATTATTTCAAATGGACGTTAAGAGCGCCTTTTTAAATGGTTTTTTAAATGAGGAAGTTTATGTGGCTCAACCGAAAGGTTTTGTGGATCATAAACTACCTAACCATGTTTTTCGTCTGAAAAAGGCTCTTTACGGTCTGAAACAAGCACCGCGAGCATGGTACGAAAGGTTGACAAAGCACCTTTTGGAAAAGGGCTACACTCGAGGGGGAGCTGACAGGACTCTCTTTGTGAAGCATTATCAAAACAATTTCATAGTTGCACAAATCTATGTCGATGACATTGTATTTGGTGCAACAAGAGATAATGATGCTTCCAAATTCGCGGAGACCATGGAAAGCGAATTTGAGATGTCCATGATGGGCGAATTGACTTATTTTCTTGGATTACAAGTTAAACAAAACGATGAAGGTATTCACTTGTGTCAATCCAAGTATGCACTGGAGTTGGTCAAAAAGTTTGATCTTGAAAATTCTAAGGATTTTCCGACTCCAATGGGAACTAGCCATAAGGGACTTGGAAGTGAATCACATAGTGAGAATGTAGACGAGAAACTGTATCGCAGTATGATTGGGAGTCTACTATATCTCACGGCTAGTCGCCCGGATATATCCTTCAGTGTTGGGATTTGTGCGAGATATCAATCAGCACCGAAGGAGGTTCACCTGAAAGCGGTGAAGCGGATCATCCGATATATCAAAGGTACAATCAGTTTCGGAATTTGGTATCCTATGGGAACGACTTTGGATATTGTTGGATACTCAGATGCCGACTGGGCTGGATCGGTGGATGATCGGAAAAGCACGAGTGGTGCATGCTTCTATCTTGGTCATTGCCTTGTTGCATGGCACAGTAAAAAACAGAACTGCATAGCACTCTCGACTGCCGAAGCGGAGTACATTTCAGCAGGAAGTTGTTCAACCCAATTGTTTGGATGAAAAGCGTGTTGAGCGATTTCCGGATTTCAGCAACTTCGGTAACCATTTTATGTGACAACACTAGTGCTATTAACATTTCAAAAAACCCTGTGTTGCACTCTAGAACAAAACATATTGAACTTAGATATCATTTTCTTAGAGAGCTAGTGTGACACCCCCGAAATTTGGATTAGTCCTCTATATAAATGATATAATAGGACTAAATCTCTAACCCGGCTATAGCATTTGGATGGTAGCAAATCCAAGAGGAACATGAGAGTAAGCTGCTAGAGCTAGAGTAGTTCTAGGATCAAGTCGTCACAGTTGGTATCAGAGCCATTCACAGCTCAATTATATAGCATTAATGACAGTTGCATTCACAATCGGCTAATAGCGAAAGTCTCAATCGCCTGGTGCTTGTGACTTGACTGACGTTCCTTAAAAAGAATGTGACAAATTTGGATTAGTCCTCTATATTGATATAATAGGACTAAATCTCTTATAGCATTTTGGATGGTAGCAAGATTTTAATGCTAGAGCTAGAGTAGTTCTAGTTTTCAGCTAGTTGAATCAAACTTTCTTCAACTGTCATATATTTCAACTGAGGATCAATTAGCTGATATCTTAACAAAACCTTTGGATCAAAAACGTTTTATTCACTTGCGTAAAGCAATTGGCATGCTTTCCTTGAAATAAACTCTTTTGAAACCTTTGCTTAGGTTAGGTTTTGTTTTTGTTTTTGTTTTGTTCATTATCTATGTTTTGTACATAGGACATTAATTGAGCATAAATCATAATTGACTTTAATTGCATCCTTTTATGTATTTAGAAATTTTTTATGCTTTTGATATCATAATATTTCATGTTGCAATGATCATTTACGTTAATTAAACCATCTTTTAAGTGATCAAAGTCAATTTCTCTCTCAATGATCTCTTGGTATAGTCATTATCATATTTGATTGCTTAGTCGAGTATGAATTCGAGATCAATGGTTTGGTTGAATACCTTATATATTAAATAATTGATAGCCAATTGAGGGGGAGTCAATGAAATGTAAAATGCTCAAAAGATGTGGAAAGAGTTACATCCCAATGAGGAGTGTGAAAACTACCACCACATGGAGGAAATGAAAGAAAGAAAAAGATACTCCATGAATGCAAAGCAAATTTTTTTGTTGACAAAATGCATATTGAAATACTTGACTCAGTCATATTTCATGGTTGGTATAAGGTGGGATTTTTGATTTAAGATGCTCAAAGAGCCACTCCTTCAACAGATTGTCTAGATATATTATCTAACTTATCTGGGATTTCAAACATCTATTGATCTTGGTATTTCATTTTCTTTACCAAAATTGATGATTTGATAAAGGCATTACACATAAGATCAGGATAGATGTAATTGAAGTTGTTCAACTTTAAGTGTTTTAACTTTCGTAAATTTTCGTTTCATTTTTGGGTATTTTTGATAGATTTTGCATAATCTATTTCTTGTTGTATGAAACGATGTCTTTTGTTTAAAGTTGACATGGTAAAGTGCTTACATACTTTTTCTGGATTTTATGGAATTTTTCTGAATTTTTCTGGAGAAAAAGTGGAAGCCGATCCGGATCGGGTAAGTGATCCGGATCCCGAACGCAGGATTCTTCCTGCGGGTAGCCGATCCGGATCACAATCACGATCCGATCCGGATCACGGCTAGGGTTTTTATAAGAACAAAGAGATTTCGATTTCTTTTACCCTAATCTTTTGTTTTCAAGCCTCTAGAGTTTCTCTCTCTAGATTTCTTGCATCTTGGAGCTTCCAAACTCAAAGTTCTTCGATTCCAAGTAAGTTTTGTTGATCAAATCTCGGTTTTTCACAGTTTTTATGGTTTTTCATCAAACGTGAGTTGAAAACTTGGATCTTTTTCGTTTGTGAATGGTTTTTGATCAAATTTCTTTTGAAATAAGAACTCTGGGTCAATTAGTTTTACGTTTATGCTGGGTTTTTACATGATTAACGAGTTTTTAGGCTTCGATTTCTAAAAATTCTGTTTTAGGGCATAAAAGAGGAATTTTTGTAAATCATGTGATTGATCTATTTTTAAAATTCTTTTTGGAAAACTAATTTGATTCTTGGCTTCTCTACATGATTATGATTGTCTAGGTACAATTTTTCAAATTTTTCAAAATTGACGATTTTTCATGTGTTCTTGAGTTGGCTCTTCACAGGACACTTTCTCCAAAACTCAAAACACTCAGATCAATGGCTCTCTCTTGGTTCTTTCTGTTGTTAGTCACTATGGTGCACACGAGTATATCTGTTAAAACGGAACAGGATGATTCAACTCAAATCAAGACGAAGGACGCAGAGGAAGAGAGCTCAGACTATGATGAAGAAGAATGGGACGAATTCTTCAAAGATGTTCAACGAAAAATTGATGAGGAGGACAGGAAATTTACCAAAGGAAAAAGACTAATGAAATCAGCCTCAACAACCAAACAGTATACGAGAAAGAAAAATGTCCAAAGAAGTGCGAGTCAGCATAGTGGGCCTCTCACCAGAGCACGCTCACTTTCTGGAATTCTTCAAACTGAATCTCCATGGGTTACGGGAATGAATGCACCATCTGCATCTACACAGCACCCATCACACTCGAAGAGAGGGACTACAGACACAGAGAATTGGAACTGCTTCGTCAGGAACAGCAAAACTTTTTGCTGCACAAGAAAGAATGTCGACAGAACTTCAGCAACTCTCCTCTCAGCACAAGAAGATCAAGAAAAAGTATTCAAACATTTCGAAACTGTTCAAGGGGATTTTGAACAAGCTGAGCTGTACCAGTTCAGATTCATCAGACTGAGCAGGACCTTCTGTTCATTTTTTTTATGGCTTTACTCTCTTGCAGACCTTGCAGTTCTTAGTTTTTTTTGGGACTTAGTTTTTGTTCTAACTTGTAGTTTAGTTCTCAGGTTGTGCATATTGATAGAACTTTTTAACTCTCCTTACATATTGTAGCTCTTGCTACGTTTTGGCTTTGTTTTGTGACAAAAAGGGGGAGAGCGTTAGAGAGAACTTTGAACAATGATGAACAGTTGACAATGAAGACTTTGAACAATGATGAACAGTGACAATGATGTAAATTTGTGTGAATATCAAGGTAAGTATGTCTTCAACTCAACTTTGGTTTTTCTCTTGTGTTTTGTGACATGCCTCTATACTAACTATTCGACTAACTATTTGGGCATGTAATATGACTAACAAGTTGATGTTGGACTAATTTTTGTGACATTTGGTTTTTGAATGCTTAGAAGATATGTTGGTTTTAACTATGATTCTCTTACATATCTGAATTCTTCAAATGTCATGATGAGAATAAACTCTATCTCTGTATTTGGTTTTGTATGATTCAATTCTTGAGGTATCTAACGATTTCTTTTGTCAAGAATGATTTCTTTGTGCAGAGAGTACAGATGTCTAAGTCTAGAGTCTGTTTTAGGAGTTTATCTCATGTTTTTAATTTCTGGATCTCTTTTGTAAATTTTTGTTGTATGGTGATAGCAACAAAAATATCTTTTTGAATTTTCTTTTGTGGATTTGTGTTTTGTCACGAAACCGCCAAAGGGGGAGATTGTTACGGAATTTGAGTTGGCGTATTTCGTGAATGTATTAAGTCTTGAAGATTGAAGATGAAGAAACTTTGGATCGTATACCTCAATCTCAAGAAAGAAGAATTCAAAAGGATCAGGTACGTTTAACTAAAGATTTTTGATGATCCGAATACTTCTTATAGTGTAGAAACACCTGGAAGAATTTTTAATTGCTTAAACATCAAAAACTGGACATGGGACATGTTCAGGATCCGGATCGGACTCGGCAATCCGGATCCCGAAGGGTGTTTGTTCATACACTGGTTCAATCCGGATCGCAGCATCCTCTGATCCGGATCCCGAACACTTGTTTTACCTGTTTGCTTCCTCGATCCGGATCAGGGCTTGCAATCCGGATCCCGAACATTGATGTTCTGGTAAAACTGTATGAACGATCCGGATCGGACTTTGTGATCCGGATCCCGAACTACCATTTTTCTGGAAATCGTCTTTCTTGCTTCTGCAATCCGGATCGCCAATTCCAATCCGGATCGCCGTCGGTAAAAATCTCCAGAAAAGGCAGTTTTTGATCCTATCTTCTTCCAATGGTTTCTAACCTATAAATAGGCCCTGTATTCATTTCTAGGGCATCCGCTATTACAAGAAAAAATAGCCGAAAAGAAAAATCCACATATATAGAGAAGAAAGGAAATCAATAGATTTATTCTATGTTTCTTCATCTATATTGATTGATTTGATTCTAGGTTTTCCATACTCACATTTTGAGTAGAATCAAATCAATGAATACTTAGATGGTATTTCCGATCTATCTTTAATCTAAGTATTCGGCGGATCATCACCACCCAAAACAAACAACGATTTACCCCAAATCGGCGCGTGGACTCGCGTGGCCTTGTGGATTCAAGGTGCAACTACGTTCGTGGATTCGAAGCGTGGTATTGGGTGAAGACCGTGGATTCGGTCGGACGTCGTGGACTCGACGTTGGACGCTGTGGACTCAGCGTTGGGCGCGGATCGTGGATTCGAGAAGCGTCGTGGAGCGAGCGGGAAGATCTACTAGGAGCGTATGGTAAAAGGTTGAGTCGTCTGTGAGTACGCTATATCACCTTGTACGTGTTTTAATTCTAGTGGATTTCGCCGTGTTATCGGTCCCGTGGTTTTTTACTCCGGTTTGGAGTTTTTCCACGTAAAAATCTTGCGTGTTCTTTTATTTTTCCGCATTGGGTTTATTTGCGCAATGATTTTTTGAGTGTTTATTGTTTACACCTATTCACCCCCCTCTAGGTGTTTTTTCCCTATTTAGATCCATATTAACATAACCCAACAGTATTGTGAGGAAAAGCATTGTAATATTATGTAATTGTAAGTTGAGAGATGTAAAATGTAATAAAGTTTATTATGGTTCATTCTTATCATGCTTTCATATCGGCTTAAACTATTTGTTTATTGAATGAAAGTTTTAAATTAGTAGTGATCTTACTCTGATATTATATCTCATCATAAGCATTGTTTTGATTCGAGATGGTTGTGACCGTTCCTTTCGGGTAGCGTGAGGTCGTGCCCGATTGGCGGGTCTGTTGGCGTGCCCGAACCGACCCAATTGGCGGGCTCGGGGCGTGACAGATTAGAGTGGTATCAGAGCCTAGGAATAGTCCTAGGTGGTTAGCAACCTTAGGGAGACCCTAGGGATTAGCACGAGAGAGCGTGTGGATTGTTGGACGAAAGTATTTGATTTGTTATTGTTGTTCCCAAAAAGGATGTTGGGACTGATCGAGGGCGACGAGCTTTCATTCTTCGGATATTACGTTGGCGGCCGACAACGTAATGTTGGAAATGAAAAGGAGTACCCTCTTATACTTTCGCATGATTGAGTCGACGAGCCTTTTGTTGGTATATAGACTGCGCGATGCTCAAATGGCTGAGTTGGGCTAGTTGTTTCGTTGTGGTGTGCATATTGACGATGACACCACATTGGGAAGCGCACCTGTTTCGACTCGAGTCACGAGAGGGCTCGGGGTCAAACAAGGTACACGAGCTGCGATAGCAGGTGGCCGCACTTGTTGGTGTGGTCCAGCAGCAGACCGATGCTCCTTGCCGATAAGCAGAAGTTTCCCGCCGGCAGGGAAGCGGATTACGACGCCTAGATGGGCGAGTGACATTATCCCAAGAAAAATGGGAAATAGATCAAGCTAAGAGACAACAATAGAGAGTGTGGCAGGTGGCCGCCGAGCCTTTGTCGGCGCACCCTGCACCCTCTGTAAGAGATGCCATAAGCTTGTGTCAGCTAGTTGCTGGCAAAGCGTGGTTAGTAAGGTCCAGTGAGAGACCGATTCACGAGGAAAATGGTGATCGCTATGTTGCGAGAACCAAGTAAATATGTCCTAAGAGTTAGGGCAAGAAAGATTTACAGGCCAGGCGAAAGTTCGCCCTGATAACGGTAGTGACCGTTGTAGAGTTATTTAGGATCCACCAGGATCTAAATAGGTACTATCAAACACCTAGAGGGGGGTGAATAGGTGTAATATTATAAAAACCAATCTCAGTGCAAAAATAAAAAACAATGCGGAAAATAAAAATCAACACACCGAGATTTACGTGGAAACTCCAATCCAGGAGAAAAACCACGGGACCAACACGCAATAACAATCCACTAAGAATAGAAGAATAACAAGGTGATTACCGACTCCACGGACTCGACCCCTCCTTCAACTTCTTCGGACCTTGCGCTGACCGGTTGGATGTCCACGCAATAACAATCCACAAGAAAAGAAGAATAACAAGGTAATTACCGTCTCCACGGATTTAACCCCTCCTTCAACTTCTTCGGACCTTGCGCTCCACCGCTTGCACGTCCACTGCACACGTTCGAATCCACGAACGCCACTCGAATCCACGAGCACACGTTTCGAATCCACGAAACGCCTTCAGCACACCGAATCCACGATGCCACGTCGAATCCACGACGCAAACTCAGCCGGTAAGAATATTGGCTTCGATGGTGATCCTTTGCTTAGATTATCAATGAAGATCCATGGGAAAAATCTCTAAGCAAAGATTAGATCAATTCGACAAAAGATATGTTCTTGGAAGAACCGTCGAATTGACCTAAAAGAGGCTATAAAGAAGAACGATAAAAACCTAGCCTCTAGGGTTGCTCTCAAGTGTTTTATAAATTGATCGGCCGTGCTCCCCACGTTTTGAGAAACCCTAAGTGTCTATTTATAGTTTAGAAACCTTTGGAAAGAGATAAGAATCAAAAACATACCTTATCTGGAATTTTTCAGGACGGCGATCCGGATCGGGATTACTGCGATCCGGATCGTCGTAACGAGATTGACGATTCCAGAAATCCAAGGGTTCGGGATCCGGATCGCAAGGCCCGATCCGGATCGTTCATGAATTTCAGCAACATCCAATGTTCGGGATCCGGATCAGAATAGGCTTGGATCCGGATTGGATTTGCACATGAACTAATACCCTTCGGGATCCGGATTGGATCATCTGATCCGGATCCTGAACATGTCCCATGTCCAGTTTTTGATTTTTATGCAATTAAAAATTCATCCAAGTGTTTCTACACTATAAGAAAGTATTCGGATCACCAAAATTATTTAGTTAAACATACCTGATCCTTTTGAATACTTTCTTCTTGAGATTGATGTAACTGATCCACAATTCTTCATCTTCAATCTTCAAGACTCAAGACACTGAGTGTCAACTTGAGCTCTTGTTGAATCTTCTCTAAGTCTTTGATTGCTGATTGACAATTTGATCCCTTTAAGACTCCGACTCAACTTACTGACTTGACTCACGAAATATGCCAACACCAAAATGCCGTAACAATCTCCCCCTTTGGCAATTTCGTGACAAAACCCAAAAATACATAAAAACGCTCAAGTCACTCATCTTAAACCAAAAAATTCGAAATTCAATGTCATCACCAAAACATTGATTTTCTTTGCGTGAAAGATCCAATAAATACAAAATTACATTTGAACCAAACAGTCCTAGAACATACTCTATGACTTAGGACTTGGAGTCTTAAAGTGATGTAATTCCTGCAAAACAAAACTCCAAACAAAATCAAACGTTAGTCGTTAGAAATTAAAATCCTACATTTGATTCGTCCTTTTGGTTCTTTTGTTTTTCGGCTCTTTCAATCTTTTCTTTATCTCCCCCTATCTTGAGCATCTCACATCTCTAACATGTTCTCCATGTTCTCCATGTTCTTGAGCATCTATGTTCTCCCCCTTTGTGATACGATCATCATTTTCCGTTCTCCCCCATTTTTCTTTTCGTTTGTCCTCTCTTGATGATCTCATCTCCATCATTTCTCTTCTCCCCCTTTTTGTCACAAATTGTCAAACAGTGAACATACTAGACAAAAGGAAATTAGTTCATAGAGAAAGAGAGATAAAAGCTCAGTTCCGGTATATAACAAAAATGCAGATTGCGTACCGGTACCAGAAAGCAAAAATCAAATAATTTCTTGAAACAAATCCAGATTTTGGAATCTTTTCAAATACCGATTTGTATTCCATCAAGAAATCAATTTAAGTGCTTTAAACAATGAATTCACACAGATGCCATTCAATCCAAATTTCTTTCATTAGAATAATTTAGAAAAATAAAAACCAGAAAGAGTATGTAAGCACTTTAGCGCATCAACTTTAAACAAAAGTCATCGTTTCATGCAACAAGAAATAGATTATACCAAATCTATCAAAAATACTCAAAAATGAAACGAAAATTTATGAAAATTAAAACTCTTAAAGTTGACCACTTTCAATTACATCTAACCTGATCTTATGAGTAATGCCTTTATCAAATCATCAATTTTGGTAAAGAAAATGAAATACAAAGATCAATAGATGTTTGAAATCCCCGATAAGTTAGATAATATATCTAGACAATCTGTTGAAGGAGTGGCTCTTCGAGCATCTTTTATCAAAAATCCCACCTTATACCAACCATGAAATATGACTGAGTCAAGTATTTCATTATGCATTTCATCAACATTTTTAAACACAAAAATTTGCTTTGCATACATGGGGTATCTTTTTCTTTCTTCTTTTTCTCCATGTGGTGGTAGTTTTCACACTCCTCATTGGGATGTAACTCTTTCCACATCTTTTGAGCATTTTACTTTTCTTTGACTCCCCCTCAATTGGCTATCAATTATTTAATATATAAGGTATTCAACCAAAAATTGATCTCGCATTCATACTCGACTAAGCAATCAAATATGATAATGACTATACCAAGAGATCATTGAGAGAGAAATTGACTTTGATCACTTAAAAGATGAATTAATTAACATAAATGATCATTGCAACATTGAAATATTATGATATCAAAAGCATAATAAATTTCTAAATGCGTGAAAGGATGCAATTAAAGTCAATTTAACCAATGCTCAATTAAACAACTCCTCTAATGAAGTGTCTTCAAGATTATGATTAAGGAGTCAAGTTGATAATCCAAGTAAAATTAATTTGGAGTGAATGAACGTGAAGCCCTTTTTATTCAATGCACTTGTTCGTTAAAAAAACCTTTTGTTCAAAAACAAAGTATAAAAACAAAGAGCATTGAGAAACATGTAATGCAAAGATTAAGCAAAATATGAAGGAAAAACCAATCAAAGCATTACACACAGTCATAAGCTATTTAGAACTTAAGACAAGGAAAGATATCACCTTTCCGAATCCAAAATCGTCGGATCTTGGGTTGTCTTGATTCATTGTGCCCGGGGGTTGGTAGCTTTGACTGTTGGTCCACCTTAGGTCTTTGCCTTGCAATGATCCACTTGAATGATTGATGTTGTGGCTCGGACCTTTGGTGGGTTGAGTGAACTCCTTTGACTTGATGTGTCTTTTGATTCCGTTGAGTCCGCTCCGTAGATGAAGTTGCCGAAGTATTTTTCTTTTTCTTTTTCGGGCAATTCTTCACCAAATGTCCTTCAAGTCCACATAGGTGACAAGTTCTTCCTTTCAATTTATTGTGGAACTTGAAGCCTTCACAGTTTGGTTCTTTTTAAATCCCAAACCAACCTTGCTTGTTTGACCTAATCCGGACATACAATCAAGTTTCTTGGAACCGGTTGAAAGCCTTTGTATGTCGGATTTAAGTTGATGAACTTGCTTGGTCAAAGCTTGGTTGGTGACATGAATCTCTTCAAACTGCTTTTCAAGAAAATCAATCTTGTTAATGTATGAATTAACGACCATTTCCGATTGATTTATCTTTTCTTGGAGGATTTTATTGTTATCCAATAAAAGCTCTCGTTCCTCCTCGAGATCATGAAGTTTGATCTTTAAAGCATGATTCTCGTCTTGAACTTCATGTCGTTGCTTCCTCAACTTCTTGTTAAGTTTGGCCATCTTCTTTGATTCCGCAAGAAGTTGTTGGTATGCCTCAACGAGTTCTTCTTCGTCCGACTCCCCCTCACTTGATGACTCTCCTCCGGATGTTGATGTTTCATGCAAAATCAAAGGAATAGAGTCAGTGACTAAAGATGATAAACACAAATTAGAAGAGGGAATTTGAGAGGCATGAGAAGCAACAATTTTTCTTTTTCCTCTTCACTTGAGGTCGATTCATCGTAACTAGAATCGTCCCAAGTTTTTGCTTGCAAAGCCTTCTTTTTGTATGATTTCTTAGAAGGACAATCCGTTGAAATATGGCCGTAGCCTTTGCATCGATAACATCGGATTTCCCCTTCGAAATCATCTTTTTCTTTTTCTTTAGAAGGTTTTGCAACGCCTTTGAGTTTAGAGGATTTAGAACCCGATGATCCTTTAGATGGTTTCGTGGATGAAGATCCATCGGTTCGATTCTTCCAAAATTTCCGACGAAATTTCTTTGTGATCCGCGCCAATTGTTCTTCAAAATCGGCAAAAGAGATTTCATCGTCGGAACTCGATTCGTCATCTTCTTCCTTTGTTGATTTGAATGCAATACCTGTAAGCTTAGAAGAAGACTTGGAAGAATTTTGATTAGTAGGAAAAGTCATCTCATAAGTTTGTAAAGCACCTACTAATTCCTCTACACTCATCTCATCCGGATGACTAACGGTTTCAATGGCGGTAACCTTTGCCCTAAACCGTTCCGGAAGAGTCCGAAGAATCTTTCTTACAATTTTCGACTCCGGGATCTTTTCTCCTAAATTAGCACATGTATTAATTACATCTTGAAGTCTAGTGTAATAATCTGTAAACAATTCATGCTCTTCCATATGAATAGAGTCAAATTGACTTGTAAGCATCTGGAGCTTTTGAATTTTTACAAGATTAGTACCCTCATGTGTAATTTTGAGAATATCCCAAATTTCCTTCGCGGTTTCACACGCGGAAATTCTTGTAAATTCAGTCGAGGAAAGAGAATTAAATAAAGCGTTCATACCTTTCCCATTGTAAGAAGATCTTTCGATTTCCTCTTTGGACCATCTAGAGCGAGGTTTTGGGGTAGTAGAATTTCCTACTTCCTCAACCGGATGCACCCAACCGTATTCCACGGTTTGCCATACCCGCTCATCAATAGAGATGAGAAAAGCTCTCATCCGCATTTTCCAATATGCATAATTGGTCCCATCAAAAAGAGGAGGTCTAAAAATATTACCACTTTCACCCATCATGATAGATAAACCTAAAACCCGCTCTGATACCAATTGTAGAGTTATTTAGGATCCACAAGGATCTAAATAGGTACTATCAAACACCTAGAGGGGGGTGAATAGGTGTAATATTATAAAAACCAATCTCAGTGCAAAAATAAAAAACAATGCGGAAAATAAAAATCAACACACCGAGATTTACGTGGAAACTCCAATCCAGGAGAAAAACCACGGGACCAACACGCAATAACAATCCACTAAGAATAGAAGAATAACAAGGTGATTACCGACTCCACGGACTCGACCCCTCCTTCAACTTCTTCGGACCTTGCGCTGACCGGTTGGATGTCCACGCAATAACAATCCACAAGAAAAGAAGAATAACAAGGTGATTACCGTCTCCACGGATTTAACCCCTCCTTCAACTTCTTCGGACCTTGCGCTCCACCGCTTGCACGTCCACTGCACACGTTCGAATCCACGAACGCCACTCGAATCCACGAGCACACGTTTCGAATCCACGAAACGCCTTTAGCACACCGAATCCACGATGCCACGTCGAATCCACGACGCAAACTCAGCCGGTAAGAATATTGGCTTCGATGGTGATCCTTTGCTTAGATTATCAATGAAGATCCATGGGAAAAATCTCTAAGCAAAGATTAGATCAATTCGACAAAAGATATGTTCTTGGAAGAACCGTCGAATTGACCTAAAAGAGGCTATAAAGAAGAACGATAAAAACCTAGCCTCTAGGGTTGCTCTCAAGTGTTTTATAAATTGATCGGCCGTGCTCCCCACGTTCTTGAGAAACCCTAAGTGTCTATTTATAGTTTAGAAACCTTTGGAAAGAGATAAGAATCAAAAACATACCTTATCTGGAATTTTTCAGGACGGCGATCCGGATCGGGATTACTGCGATCCGGATCGTCGTAACGAGATTGACGATTCCAGAAATCCAAGGGTTCGGGATCCGGATCGGGATCCGGATCGTTCATGAATTTCAGCAACATCCAATGTTCGGGATCCGGATCAGAATAGGCTTGGATCCGGATTGGATTTGCACATGAACTAATACCCTTCGGGATCCGGATTGGATCATCTGATCCGGATCCTGAACATGTCCCATGTCCAGTTTTTGATTTTTATGCAATTAAAAATTCATCCAAGTGTTTCTACACTATAAGAAAGTATTCGGATCACCAAAATTATTTAGTTAAACATACCTGATCCTTTTGAATACTTTCTTCTTGAGATTGATGTAACTAATCCACAATTCTTCATCTTCAATCTTCAAGACTCAAGACACTGAGTGTCAACTTGAGCTCTTGTTGAATCTTCTCTAAGTCTTTGATTGCTGATTGACAATTTGATCCCTTTAAGACTCCGACTCAACTTACTGACTTGACTCACGAAATATGCCAACACCAAAATGCCGTAACAACCGTGTGGCCTATCATTGTGGCTAAATTGCCGCATTGTGGGGTTGGTAAGACCCGGGATAGGTTTCGAGATTCGAAAACCTCGCAAGTGAGCGGGAGTTTTGTGGCGCCGGTCTGATGGATTGGTGTAACGGCAAGGATTGCCACCGCTGAATTTGCGTGTTAATCACCGGAGTGGTGAACTGTTTTGTGGTGCCTCGACCCAGTTGGGAGAGTTGCACAAGAGCCATAGGGGTGCTTAAGCAAATCGCTTAGCATTTGGATTTTCGCGAGTTAGCGTTGGGGGCGTAGGACGCCCAACCGTTTGGGTGCTCATGGAGCACAGGTACCATTTAGCCAGAGAGAGCTGATTAGGTGGCACATTAGTCATGCCCAGTGTGGCCAGTGTTGATATAGAGTTTTGGGTCGTGGATTGACGACTTGTTAGTTGGTTTTGCTCAGTGAGCATAGTGGTCGCGTGGCGACGATTAGCGGGTTCGCTTGGGGACGATCCGTGCCTGGACCATGTGTGAGGTCCCGGAATCTCCCGCGTAGGGTTCGCCGGTTGTTTGGCAGCTTTTAGGGGCCGTTGGGAGTGTTTGTGCGCTTGTCGGGCCCGAGAAATGGATTTGTGGTGCAATCTGGGATTTAGCTTGCATCACTGGAGGCGTGCGTGGTGCGTCGTGATGGCTGCGCGCAATTTGGACACAAGTGGTGGACTTCGGGCTTATAAAGAGACCCCGTGGGAATTTGGAGGACCCGTCGGGTGTTTGGAAGTGATTTCGTGCGATCCAGATGTCAAAATTGGACTCCGGGCAAATTCTGGATTAATGTTACCTCTCCGGCTGCCATCGGGAATTTTTAGAGTTGTATTTTGGCAAATCGGACTTCAGATTTAGACCCGGCGTGGAAAATCGGATCAAGTGGGCTATCCGGGGGCACTCCGCAATTTTCGGATGAGAATTTGGGAAAATGGACATCGTTTTTGGATTCAGCGTGCGAAATCGCTAGGAATGGACTATTTATTTGTTGGATTTGGAGCCCGGATGAAGTGCGCGTTTTTCGAGGCAAAACGGCACGTTTATCGAGGAGTGGCACGGTACGGAACCCGAGAAGCGGCGCGTTTCCCGAGGGTGTACGGGCGGCGTGCGCGCCTGGCGCGCGTCGGCGCGGGACGCACGGGGGCCGCCACGTGGCGGGGCCCCGTTGGCGCCCGCGCGGGCGCGGGGGCACGCGCGCCCGTGTAACAGGCGCGTGTCCCGCGCCTGGGGTGGCGCGGTGCAACGCGCCCGTGTGGCGGGCGCGTTGCCGCGCGCCACGTGGCGCGTGGGCGCGCGCGTGGACCGGGCGCGCGCGCCCATGCGCTGTGGACCGGCCCGTTGGGGCTCCCCATTGGTCCGTGCCGTGGACCGGCTCCGTGGACCGGCACCGTGGACCGCCCCTCTCCCTCGCTATTCTTTTCTTCTTCTTTCTCCCCCGCACCGCCATGGCTGCTCCTATTTTTCTTTCTCCTGCAACCGAGAGCGAGAGGGAGTGAGGGAGGAGGTTGCGTGAGGTGCGGCGGTGTGAGGTCACGGAATCCCCCGCGTAGGAGTTGCTGGTTGGTGGGCAGCTTTTAGTGGTCGTTGGGGGTGTTTGTGCGCGTGTCGGGCCCAAGAAATGGATTTGTGATGCAATTTGGGATTTAGTTGCATCACTGGAGGCCTGCGTGATGTGTCGGTGGTGTTTGCGCGCAATTTGGACACAAGTGTTTGGCTTCGGGTTTAAAAGGAGACCCCGTGGGAATTTGGCAGACCCGTCGGGTGTTTAGAAGTGGTTTCGCGCGATTCAGATGTCAAAATTGGACTCCGGGCGAAGTTTGGATAAAGGTTTACCTCTCCGGTCGCCTTCGGGAATTTTTAGAGTTGGAATTTGACAAATCGGACTTTAAAAATGGACCCGGCGCGAAAATCGGATCGAGTGGGCATTCGGCAAATTTTCGGTTGAGAATTTGGAGAAACGGACATCGTTTTTGGATTCAGCGCGCGAAATCGCTAAGAATGGACTATTTATTTGTTGGTTTTGGAGTCCGGTAGGCGTGCGCGTTTTTCGAGGCGATGTGGCACGCAAATCGAGGCGAGGCGCGGCGCGGATCCCGAGGTGGCGCGGCGGCACGCTCCCCGAGGCGCGCAACTAGCGCGCTGGGAACTGCGCTCCGGCGCGGAACGCGCGGAGCCCGCCACGTGGCGGGCTCCCACTCGCTCCCGCGCGGGCGCGGGGGCACGCGCGCCCGGTGTGGCGGGCGCGTGTCCCGCGCCTAGCGTGGGCGCGGTGTAACGCGCCCGTGTGGCGGGCGCATTACCGCGCGCCACGTGGCGCGCTGGGCGCGTGCGTGGACCCGGCGCACGCGCCCAGCCTTGTGGACCGGGGTTTGGGCCTTCATGGTTGGTTGGCGCCGTGGACCTGATCCGTGGACCGGATCCGTAGACCACTCCCCTTTCCTCTTTCTCTTCTTCTTCTTCTTTCTTCCCCCGCACACCACTTCTCCTCCATTTTCTTTTCTTCCTTCTTCACCCGAGCGAGAGAGGGAGTGAGGAGGAGATTTTGGGAGGTGCGGCGGCGCGTCGTGGACCTCGTTTTGCGTGCGAGGCGCCCGGCGGAGCGTTTCGGCGACGGCGGCGCAAACGTGTAGGTCCCGTGTGTTGGTTTTTCTGTATTTTTGTACAATTTTTGGAGCGTTCTTTTAGACTGTAATTGACCCTCTTGCTCTTTTCTGTGTTGTGCACCGTGCACCATTTTGCGTGCGGATTCTGGCACCGTGCACCGTTTTGCGTGCGGACTTTGGCACCGTGCACCGTTTTGCGTGCGGACTCCGTTTTGCGTGCGGACTTCAGCACCGTGCATCGTTTTGCATGCGGACTCCGGCACCGTGCACCGTTTTGCGTGCGGACTTCGGCATCGTGCACCATTTTGCGTGCGGACTCCGTTTTGCGTGCGGATCCTGGCACCGTGCACCGTTTTGCGTGCGGACTCCGGCACCGTGCACCGTTTTGCGTGCAGACTCCGTTTTTGGTGCGGACTCCGGCGGCATGCTCCGTTTTGCATGCGGACTCCGGCGGCGTGCCCCATTTTGCGTGCGGACTCCGGCAGCGGGCATCGTTTTGCGTGCGAATCGCGTGGAGGCCAATTGCAAGTGTCTACGAGCAATTGGTGGCTTATTGAGGTGGGTGGCCTTATCTCCAAGTTTTATGGGCCGTACAGTAATTCTACTGATGTAGGACTATGCATGATAGTTTATTTTCGGTTATAGCATGCTATATTGTAGGAATTGTTATTCCTTTTATTATGTGTTAATATAGTTATATTGGAACTTGACCTAGCACCCCGTCATATGTTGCATGTGTAACCAGATCAGTAGAAAACCCTCACTTGGGCTAGGGTTATTTAGGTTTAGACACTCACACTGTTTTTATATTCCTGGACATAGTGTTATCCTCGCCCGGGTAGTGGGCCGAGAGGTCGGGACTTTCTTTTAGTGTGGGATGCTTTTGCACTCTTGCTTGGGAGCAGAGTGGAGTCTGGTAGTTGTAGGGGGTTGCTTATCTGTGCGGGGAGCCGTTTGGGTAAACGGTAGTCCCGGGAGGTCTTGTATCCTTGTTGTACTGTCGTGGGAGGGAGCCGTTGAGCAGACGGTAGTCCCGGGCCGTCGAGTATCTTCCGGTCAGTGTTGTTGGGAACCGTTGGGGTTGACGGTGGTCCCAGGTCGTTGAGTGTTGTCCGACCAGTTTTGTTAGCCTGAGTTGTGGGTCGTTCCTGGCTGTGGAGTACCTCCAGCCAGTGTGCTTTGTGCTGCGAGCTGTTGGAGAGGCTAGTGTCTCGTGTTTCGTGTTAGCCGATCAGCTGAGTCGTCGAGAGTGCTCCGACTGTTGTGCGAGATATTTGGGGATCTTGAGTCCTACCGTTCTGTGAGTGAGCGTGGATTTTGGCTAGCCTGCATATGCCAATGTTTGATACTCTATGCCGCGCCGTTTTCCTCAGTTGGTGTCGCGCCCCCTGAGATGCCGCAGTGGATGCGGTGGTTGGCCTGTTGAGGCAGTTTTGCGCGAGGGGTGAGTTAGTCGGACAGGACGCCCCACGTAAATCCCGTCCTCATGTGGATGTGTGGTAGTGGGCAGGTGCGCTCCTAGTCGTCAGGCGCAGGTTTGACTGGACCCTATGAGGCAGTCAGTTCGATTGGGTCGATTGAGCACCTTGGGTGCGAGTGGTCTCATTTACTTTCATCTGTTCCACTTTTGAGTGTCTAGATAGAGGCATGGTAGCTGTAGAGTAGTTCCAGCTTTTCTTGTTCAGATTTCTTTGCACTGTTATCTTTTGCCTCTAGTAGACTTAGTGGGCAGACCGTTGGACTTGTTGACGGCACCCACTGAGAACTACTGTGGAAAGTAGTTCTCACACCCGTCGTGGTGTCTTTTCCCTAGGGACTTCTTCTCCTGTTCCTGTGCTCCTGTTGCTGATCCTTCTGACCGAGGCGAGGGAGTCGCGAGCTAGTTCCCTACCCGTCGTTGGAGTGTAGCGGTACCCCCTTCAGTGGAGAGCTTCAGTAGATTAGTTTACTGCTTTTACCTCTGTTGAGAGAACTTTGTTGTGAGGTATAGAGTTGTATTTTATTTTTACAGTTTGAGAGACTGTTGTAGTGAGGATATTTTTGTATCGAGAGTCTGTACACTGATGTATTTATTGGAGATACCTCCCTTTTGAGTTTTGTATCAGAGGACTTTGTATACGATCGTATTTGGGAGATGGATATTGTATTATTTTCAGTTGTACAGTGTTTGGTTTTCAGTTTTTAGTAGTTTACTTTCCATTCTGATATCTGTATACTGTAGTTGATTCTTTCTGCAGGTTAGACGCTTCGTCTGTACGGCAGTTTCCGTACAGATGGCGGATCTGTTGGCGAGCCCGGGTCGCAGTTCGACCCCGGGGCATGACAGATTAGAGTGGTATCAGAGCCTAGGTTGTAGGTCGTGGTGGACTTAGAAACCCTAGGCTTGTGGTTGGATATTAGGATGACTACGTGAGAGTCGTGACTTTTAGCGAGAGTCCTGATTGAGATTTTACCTCTCCCAAGAGATGGGATGAGTGATTGGCATGTTTACTTTCCTAAGCGATTATGTTGGCTGCCGACAACACAATGCTATGGAATGGATGACATGTCTTAGACTTTCGCTGGATTGGGTCGTATGGTTGTTGTGTCCTGACGTTTGTTATTGTGCAGCGGATTGCGATACCCCTGAGACGTCGTGTTGCGAAGAGGACACACCCCGCACCTGATGAGTACCCGAGCAGCGGGAGACAGAGCTATCAGAGCAGAGCGAGAACCAGGAGTTTGTGTGTTGAGATAGTTTTCCCACTTTAACCGAGAGGGGCCGAACCCCTGAACGGTAAAGGATCGAAAACTTCGATAGGCTGAGCCTAGAATCTGTTCTTGTTTGATTGGGGTTCTAGGCACCGGTCTATCGGGATTTTCGGATTTTTGCCGCGTCAGTCGGTTCTTCTCGCCTATGAGTGGGGTGTTGTTGTGGGAGCCGTTTGGAGTGACGGCGATCCCAGCTGTGTGGACATTTTTCCCTGGCTGAGTTACCAGGAGGACATTTTCCCTGGCTGAGTTACCAGGAGGACATTTTTCCCTGGCCGAGTTACCAGGAGGACATTTTCCCTGGCCGAGTTACCAGGAGGGCATTTTCCCTGGCTGAGTTACCAGGAGGACATTTTCCCTGGCCGAGTTGCCAGGAGGGCCTTTTCCCTGGCTAAGTTACCAGGAGGGCATTTCCCCTGGCTGAGTTGCCAGGAGGGCATTTTTCCCTGGCTGAGTTACCAGGAGGGTGTTGCCCCTGGCCGAGTTGCCAGGTGGGCACATGCCCTGGCTGAGTTACCAGGAGGACACTTTCCACTGGCCGAGCTACCAGATGGATACATTGCCCCTGGCTGAGTTACCAGGTGGGCACATGCCCCGGCTGAGTTACCAGGAGGACACTTTCCACTGGCCGAGCTACCAGATGGATACATTTGTGACACCCCCGGAATTTGGATTAGTCCTCTATATAAATGATATAATAGGACTAAATCTCTAACCCGGCTATAGCATTTTGGATGGTAGCAAGATCCAAGAGGAACATGAGAGTTAAGCGTGCTAGAGCTAGAGTAGTTCTAGGATGGGTGACCCCCTGGGATGTGGGGCGTCACAGTTGGTATCAGAGCCATTCACCAGCCGGAAATGTGAGATGAGTCTCGGCTGAGCCAGGGTTATATAGCGGGTAGAGCGAGGCTCCCCGGCTAATGACCGTTGTGAGTGGAGTGCAGCTCCTCACAAGGTCGGCTATGGCTAGCGAGACGAGTCTCACATCGCCTGGTGCTTGTGAGTGTGCTCAAGCCTGACGTGGACGTCAGGGCATAAAGGGGGGGAGAATGTGACACCCCCGGAATTTGGATTAGTCCTCTATATAAATGATATAATAGGACTAAATCTCTAACCCGGCTATAGCATTTTGGCTGGTAGCAAGATCCAAGAGGAACATGAGAGTTAAGCGTGCTAGTGTCACGCCCCCGGAGGTTTTTGAGTAAATCAAAGCGGAAAATGCGTGTCCATTTTTTTTTTTTCTTAATAAGGTAATATAAACCTCATCCCCGGTGCGTGCCAGACCACCACATACACAAATTCTCTCCGCCAACGGACGGAGTCTCCTTTGTATATGCACGGCGTCTCATTTACAACATGCAATTCAATTATAACATCGAATTTCAACCAACAACATCAACATCAACCATCAACCATACAGTAGACATACATCACCATGCAAAACCAGTTTATAAAGCGGCGTCAACGTTTGGAAAGGATAAAACCCAGCGTTTGTAAAATCTGTGCCCACACGGCACTTCGTTTTGAGAAAATATTTTCGCAACCAATTAGTTTATCGTGAAAACATGCCGCGTAAGAAAAATACCACTATCAGTATCAAAAGCATAAGGGTCCATCTCATCCACAGAGCTAACTCATACATGTCCACAACTAAAGTAATCCACAAGCAAACTAACTACTTAAAGCGAAAAAGGAAATGAGATAGAAAACCAAGAGTCCTGACTACGGTCCTCGCGACGCAGTCTCACTGCCATCCCGGCTAACGCACCTAGGAATACCTGTCACGGAGTGGGTAAAGTCAGTGACAAACAAAGTAGATGTCTAATAATATCAAAGAAGGAAAACGAACCGAATAACCCGAGTACACCGATTATTTAACCCCTTTAATTCGTACGTAAGAGATTCCAAACTTCCATTAATTAATTAATTAATTATCCCCTACGAGATAACCCACCTTATCTCTAACGGGTGCAAGATATTTTGCACGGATTCCGATGCATGACTAATTACCGTATCACTTAGGGTCCCGTTTCGGGAGATCCCGACATCGGATTTCAAATCCGATCGCGCCGTCGGTCATCATTTTCCGCGCTCTATCGCAGAAAAATACACGCACCCCACCCGGCCGACTTTCAAATTCCCATTCCGGGAGATCCGTAAGTCGGATTTCGGATCCGATTGCACCGCCGTTCATCGTTTTTCGAGCTCTATCACCGAAAAATACCCGCACCGCATGTTAGTCAACTCTAAGAGCCCGATAATTTAATTTCCTCTAACTTACACTTTATTAGCAGGAGGGTAAAATAATACTAGAAAAGTCGTGTCATTACACCACTCACACTTTATAAAAAGTTTCGTCCTCGAAACTTAAACTCAACCCTCGCTAAACGATTCAGGAAACGTTCTCTCATCCCCGTCTTAAGCCTCCAAGTCGCCTTGCGCTCCTCAAGGTTACTCCATTGCACCTTTACGTAAGGGATTGCCCGGTTGCGAAGTTTCTTTTCCTCTTGTGCCAACCTCCGCATCGAGGTTTGGCAGTAAAGCCAGTCCGGTATGTCACCGGGCCTACGCGCCCCAAAGTCCCGAATGTCGGGTCATTGACGCCAACCAACAATCCCAAAGGCTCGAACTATTAGAACTACGCCACCCATTTACTTAAGGCGTTCGGTCACACCGCCACCGATCCTGACCTGACTCAACCCCCACCTGGACGTTGGGTCTATCGTTGGGCCTTTTGCCGTTAGGTCTATTGTGGACCGCAGCCCCACTCAACTTACCAGGCTCACCCTACCCAACTTGTGAGTCCCTTGGGTCTATTGTCACAGGGCAGGAAGTTGGACCTATTTAACCCTTAGCTAAATAGCCAACACATAAGACAACTAAGTCTTCACTTCCTTATTTGGCAGGAAAGTACATAATATTTACTTCTAAGGGTTCTCCTAGGGTCGAGACCAAGATTACTCTTCGTACGAGGTCTGTCCTGCTACTACCTCCCACATAAGCCGAAGCGTCTGTTTATCCGCCGGTTGCTGATATTTCGCCTTCACCTGTTGGCACACCTAATATTGCGCCACAAATTGTGTCACGTCGCTCTTCCGATTTGGGCCACCAGAAGGTCTGCCATAGATCCTTGCACCTCTTTGCACCTCCGGGATGCATGGTATAGGAGGTATTACATACCTTAGCTAGACTTTCTTCCCTCTTCTTTAGCTTATCGGGTACACAAGTTCGTCCCCGGCACCTTATTACATCATCCGAATCAGTCATACAACTCCGCCTTGCTCCGAGGACATTCTGTCTCGCACCAGTTGTAGTCGCGTGTCCGTTATTTGGTCTCCCAAGATCCTCTTGGAGATTCGTCAGACTAAATCTTATAGTCCTGTCCGGGCTTCAGCAATGTGAGCACCGGCGCCTGTGCGTGTTCATCTTTAAGTTCCTTGAAACCCTCCTGGCACTGGGCCATCTAGACGAATCTCTCCCCCCTTCGGGTTAACCGATTTGGGGAAATGGCCTCCCACGAGGCATCTGTAGCGGTTTGCCCGTCCTAAGAAGCTTCGGATTTCCATTATCGCTGTTGGTCGAGCCCAGTTGATCCCTGATTCAATCCTCCTTGGATCCACTGCAATTCCAGACACCGAAACGATATGCCCCAAAAAGTCCCCCTCGCGGACCATAACTCACACTTTATAAGTTTTGGCATATGGTTTCTGACCCCGGAGGGTCTGGGGGATTACTCGCAAGTGTTCCCAATACCCCTTGTCTGTGCAAGAGTAGATCGGAACGTCCACTAAAAGACCATCACCGACCGGTCTAAGAAGGGCTTGAGTATCCTATTCACCACGCCCATAAGCGCCGCTAGTGCATTAACGAGTCTAAACGGTATAACCGTAAACTTTTGCTGACTATTCCGAGCTCGCAGGTCCGTTTTCAGTATGTCATTACCCCGGACTCTAGGCTGGCGGTAGCCGGACCGCAGATCAATCTTTAGGGACTCAGTTGCTCATTGTAGTTGATCGCATAGGTCACCTATCCGAGGTAGAGGAGTACTTGTCCTTCTCGTGTCGAGATCCATACGGTACTCGTGAACGCTACCCGACTGCCTTCTACCAAGCTCCTTGCCCGCAACAAGGAAAAGCGAGCAGAAGGCGTTCCTACAAGCTAAGTTTACAAGTTCCGGTAAGTCCGGTTCCCGGAGACTCGCTTGGAACTTCAAGCAGTCAACTACCGCTTAAAGATTGCCGCGACTGTCGGCCCCAAGCGCTACACCGATAACCTTTAACGGAAACCTCATTCGTTCTTAGAGACTAAGAACCCGCCTCACCCTCACTGGGCAGGAAGGAGTACAGCCGCCTGCCTCGAGGGGTAGCCGGAGGATCCGACCGAACTTATTTCTACGATGGGAATTTCTTCTAATAACTACGATAGGGTGAAAACATAAAGCGAGGTGAAAGAGTGGGATGCTTAGGTGTTAACACAAAGGTCCTAGCACGAAGATCTGAAACTCGAGTATTACCTGCTACATCGTGCTTTGTGGATCCGTCCCCTGATGAGTCATCGTATAGACTTTCCCTCCTCCCGGTTGAGACGAAGGCGTAGATGCTGCCACGGGTGTTGTCCCCGTCTTGAAGGGGCAGTTGAAACGGAAGTGCCCCGGTTTGCCGCATCGAAAACAGTGGTCTTGCTTCTGGGGACACTCGATCGCTTGGTGTATTCCGTCGCAAATGATGCAAGGCTTGTTCACCGGCCTTTGTCCTCCCGTCGGCACATTCTTGGTTCTTCGTCGCAATCTCGGGTGTTTAGAAGGCCGGCTCCTCTTAGTATGCTCTCTTCCTAAATTTGGCCGAGTTCGTTTCTTATCCCCGCTGTGATCTGAGCTCTCCTGTCGGGCTCGTGGCATTGCCAATCCGCGCTCCGCCGCAGTGGCCCTATCGACCACCCCCTGGAAGGTGTGCAAATCTGCTGCTTGCACCACCTCGAAGATGTCCCTTCGTAATCCGTCCACAAAAAGACGGGCTTTGTGAGACTCATTTCTTATAACGAAGGGAACACATTTGATCATCCTCACAAATGCCCGCTGGTATCCCATAATCGTTCGCCTACCCTGCTTGATATGCTTTAGGTCATCTTCCATCTGCTGTTTGATGCGGTCGGAGAGAAATGCCTCAAACAGCTTTTCTCGGAACGTGGTCCAAGATGGAAGGGCGGTGCCCTCCGAGGGGTCCGGGCGCACCGTCTTCCACCACCTGCGGGCGTCTCCCTCAAGAAAATGGACTGCCAAAGGGACCCATTCATGTTCCTCCATCAATAGGTCTTCAAAAAGCTTCTCCATGGTATCCACCCATTTTTCCACGGCCCAAGGGTCGGTCGTCTCTCCCTCAAACACGGGTGGATCGTACCTCTTGAAATTCGCCAAATTCGCTCTCACCCTGCCCCGTTCGGTTGGCCGAAAAGGTGCTTCCCCCGCTGCATCGGCGGACACTCTAGGGGTAGGTATCACCACGGTCTCTCTCGAGGGGTCTCCAACAGTGGCCCCCGGCATAGGTCCCGAAGTTGCTGGTGTCGGGTCCACTGAAGGCGTCGTCGGATGCACCGAAGGTATCTTGGTCACCGTGGTCGGAGGAGGGGCGACCATAGTCTCGCTGTCCACTACCGGCAGTTCCATCGCTGGTGCGGCTGGTCTGGGTAGAGAGGCCTGGGCGACCTCCATTGGTGTAGTCGGCTGTTGCGCCCATTGCCGCATCTGTTCTCTAAGGGTTGCTAACTGCCCGACCATCTCTCGTAATTGTTGTCGGAGAAGTTGACACTCCGCCGCGGTTGGCACCGTACTTTCTGCCCCTGTGTTCTCCGCTGATAACCCATCTCGGGCCATCATTCGCTGTATACAAAGAAACCAAGTCAACCCTAGACCTAACTGGTCTAGCACCACGACCTACAGACGCACCGAAATTAATTCCCTTTTTCCCCCGTACACTCACGATCTACTGCACCTACACCTTGGTTATCTCATGTTCAATTTGCTTGTGGCATCATGCATTGTGGATGTTGGTTACTGACTGCTGTTGTTAAAGTTGTTTTTCTCTGATACCATTTAATCTGTCACGCCCCCGGGGGTTTTTAAGTCAAGTAAAGCGGAAAATGCGTGTGTAATTTTTTTTTTTTCTTAATAAGGTAATATAAACCTCATCCCCGGTGCGTGCCAGACCGCCACATACACAAATTCTCTCCGCCAACGGACGGAGTCTCCTTTGTATATGCACGGCGTCTCATTTACAACATGCAATTCAATTATAACATCGAATTTCAACCAACCACATCAACATCAACCATCAACCATACAGTAGACATACATCACCATGCAAAACCAGTTTATAAAGCGGCGTCAACGTTTGGAAAGGATAAAACCCAGCGTTTGTAAAATCTGTGCCCACACGGCACTTCGTTTTGAGAAAACATTTTCGCAACCAATTAGTTTATCGTGAAAACGTGCCGCGTAAGAAAAATACCACTATCAGTATCAAAAGCATAAGGGTCCATCTCATCCACAGAGCTAACTCATACATGTCCACAACTAAAGTAATCCACAAGCAAACTAACTACTTAAAGCGAAAAAGGAAATGAGATAGAAAACCAAGAGTCCTGACTACGGTCCTCGCGACGCAGTCTCACCGCCATCCCGGCTAACGCACCTAGGAATACCTGTCACGGAGTGGGTAAAGTCAGTGACAAACAAAGTAGATGTCTAATAATATCAAAGAAGGAAAACGAACCGAATAACCCGAGTACACCGATTATTTAACCCCTTTAATTCGTACGTAAGAGAATCCAAACTTCCATTAATTAATTAATTAATTATCCCCTACGAGATAACCCACCTTATCTCTAACGAGTGCAAGATATTTTGCACGGATTCCGATGCATGACTAATTACCGTATCACTTAGGGTCCCGTTTCGGGAGATCCCGACATCGGATTTCAAATCCGATCGCGCCGTCGGTCATCATTTTCCGCGCTCTATCGCAGAAAAATACACGCACCCCACCCGGCCGACTTTCAAATTCCCATTCCGGGAGATCCGTAAGTCGGATTTCGGATCCGATTGCACCGCCGTTCATCGTTTTTCGAGCTCTATCACCGAAAAATACCCGCACCGCATGTTAGTCAACTCTAAGAGCCCGATAATTTAATTTCCTCTAACTTACACTTTATTAGCAGGAGGGTAAAATAATACTAGAAAAGTCGTGTCATTACAGCTAGAGCTAGAGTAGTTCTAGGATGGGTGACCCCCTGGGAAGTGGGGTGTCACAACATTGCCCCTGGCTGAGTTACCAGGTGGGCACATGCCCCGGCTGAGTTACCAGGAGGACACTTTCCACTGGCCGAGCTACCAGATGGATACATTGCCCCTGGCTGAGTTACCAGGTGGGCACATGCCCTGGCTGAGTTACCAGAGGACACATACCCTGGCTGAGTTACCAGGAGGATACTTTCCACTGGCTGAGCTACCAGATGGATACATTGCCCCTGGCTGAGTTACTGTAATAACCGCGGGTTTATTTCCCTTTTTGGTCTGACCTGTGAATTTATTTTGAACCGCTCTTCGGCTAAGGGGTCCGGGGTACAACTTTCCTCGCGTTGTTTTGGGCAGGCCGTCGGGGCTCGCGGGTATTTTTAGAGAATAAAGCCCGCGAAACGAAGACCGGCGGCGCGGTCGGATCTGATTTCCGACCCGGAATCTCCCGGAATAAATTTCTGAAGTTTGTAGCAGCTCGGGTGTTCAGCACGTCTTATTAGAGGTAAACCAGACCCGGGTAATTTAATTTAATCTATTTTATTTGGGGAATTTAATTTAATCTAATTTAATTTAAATTGGTAATTTAATCTAATCTAAACTTAATTTACATTCGTTTGGGTTCAGACCCAATTGCGCCAAACCGTCGATTAAATAAGGGTTGGGGGTTTAGCTTTGGGAACCCTATTCCCCTCCTCTCTCTGGTTTTGGCGTGAGTTGCCCGAGCGTGGACGAAGAACGCTCCCCCCACAACCCTTCCCTTTGATCGGCGTGGAGCATCGCGACAAAGCCACCGAGAGGGGGAAAAAACACCGCACGCTTTCTACCGGAACCGGGCACGCAAGAACGGACGATCCTCCTCCTCTCAACCATCGTCGTCGAAACCGAGGTGAGACGAAGTTCTTCAGTTATTTGTCTTCTTGGGGTTCTTGATCGTCCCTTCGGCGAGGAGGGAGCGCACGCTTTCTTATTTTGTTCTTGATCCGGGCAACGGAGGGGAAATCCTTGGAATCGTCGGGGCGGGATTTCCCTTCGTCTTGTACCGCGAGCAAGGCAATTTTGGGGACCAAACGGGAGGCCGCCGCCGCCGTGGTTAAACGGGAGGCCGCCGCCGCCGTCACCGTGTTCACGAGGTCATCGCCGGAGCCGCCGTGATCGCGGGGTCGCGACCGGAGCCGAAAACGGACGCGATATTGGGGTTTTCTGGCCGCGGTCCACCCGTCCGGGTGCACCCGGTGCACGCCGCACCGGCCCGGGGCCGCGAACCCGGCGCACGGAGCTGTGCGCCAGGCCGCGCGGTCCACCGGGCCGGCGTGCACCCGGCGCATGCCGTTCCGGCCCGGGACCGCAGACCCGGCGCACAAATCTGTGCGCCAGGCCGCGCGGTCCACCGGGCCGGCGTGCACCCGGCGCACGCCCTTGCGGCCCGGGGACGCGGACCCGGCGCACGGCCCGGTGCGCCAGGCCGCGCGGTGCACGCCCGGGCGTGCACCCGGCGTACGCCACAGCAACGCGGGGCCGTGGACCCGGCGCGCGCCCGCACCCGTGCGCGGCCCAGCCCAAGACGGCGCTGGTCCACCGCGCCGCGTGCTCCCGGCCTACGCCCATGCCGCCGCCGCCGTGGACCCGGTCCACGGTTGGACCCGTGCACCCGCTTCCAGAAAAAGGGCCCAGGAGCTCCGTTTTTAGTCCGTTTCGCGCCATTTTTGAGTGTTTTTAACCACGAAGACGTTTTTAACAAGTATAATCTTTATTGTAGCTGTCTGGGCACATAGCGAGGGCGTTTTAGTTGGAGTTCCGCACGTCTTCTCCTTCGCATAGAGGTGGGTCCAAATTCTAAGTCCTTTTTATTCTATCATGTTGGACGGGGGTACTCATACGTGTACTTGGGTTGAGGGTGGTAGTTAGCCTCGATCTTCGATGACCATGCAATTTAAATATTACGTATTATTGTCCCACTTTAATGCTACCTGATATCATTACTTGAGATGCAACAGATTATCGCTACACTTTAATGGATATGTGGTTTCATATTTCTGATGTTACTAGTTACCGTCTTTCCTTCGATTGTGCTGTTAGTAGGGTACCTTGAGTATACATGTTACTATTTTACTCTGGTTCGTGCATCATGGTTACTATCTTATTATTGTTCATGCATGTGGTTACTACCTTATTATTGTTCATGCATGTGGTTACTACCTTACTATTGTTCATGCATGTGGTTACTACCTTACTATTGTTCATGCATTGTGGTTCCTGTGCTCGAGGCTGCAACACGCGCACCCGCGGTTTGGCCACCGCAGGGGTGCGCTTTTCCGGAAAAGTGGTCTATGACCCGTGTATACCCACGAGGTGACGTAGTGGGGCCCCTTATTAGTTGTGGGGTTTGAGGCGCCGAGGTGCGAGCGGTGCGACCCGTCGGTTTAGTTGTCCGACGTGGTCGGGTTTCTACAGGTACGGTATGGGCCGTCGGTTTAGTTGTCCGACGTGGCCAGGTATTACAGGTTACAGGCGTACAGGTTGCCGTTTCCCCTCTTGAGAGGGTGGTTGCTCCGGTTGTCTTCACGGTTTGTTTATTATATTTTTTCCCGTTCTGTTATTATTAGTCACTGACTTCCCACTTCGTGACAGGGTTCAGGCGGGGGGAGAGGTAGGCGACGGTGAGGACGGGGCAGGAGCAGCTGGGTCGCTGGGGACCCTGGATTGTATTTTCTCTTTCATCCTTGCATTTCATTTTCATTGTAGTTATGTGTGAGGCTCTCGATACCCTCGTGGGGTCGACGTGGATGTCGGTATGGATTGCATTTAGTTATCCTTTTATGCATTACTGTTCCTTCCATTTCTGTTGGCCGTTTGAAAAAGAAAAAAAAAAAACCAAACCAAAGAAAAGATTTCGAAAACCGTTTTTAAAATCTAAGTGTTGTGTGGGCACTGGTTTCAAAACCCTGTGGATTTATGGATTGCGAAATGGATTTCAAAACTTGGGTGTCGTGTGGGCACCGTTTTCAAAACCTTGTGGATTTATGCGGATTGTGAAACTCGTTTTCAAAACATAAGCGCCGGGTGGGTGCTCTTTTAAATCTGTGGATTTATCCTTTTCAAATTGATCGGCCATACGCTTTAATAAACTTGAATGCTAGTTGTATGTTAGTAACCGTTGTGATTGAATGGTTGTGAATGTTTGGGAGATGTACTAAACGCTACGCCGTGCACATACGGGGGAGACTCTGTCCGGTTGCAGAGAGATCCTGTATGTGCGGCGGGTCTGGGCACGCGACGGGGAAGAGAAGTCTTCTTTTGGAAAAAAAAAAAAAAAAAAAAAATGAACCGTTTCCGCTAAAACAAACCCCCGGGGCGTGACAGATTAAGATGGTATCAGAGAAAATTTCATTCAATCACAACAGTTGGTGCCGACATCCGTGGGAATACCTCACTTATCTACGAATGAATGAAATGCGTAGGGCTTATGGGTGTAGGACGTGAGCGAGCGGGGAGGGGGGGGAAAAGTTCGAGTTCCTTTCTCTCGATAAGTGGTCGGTTGCATATTCGTAAGGGCTAGGACTGACTGTTCTTTGTGTGTGTACAGATAGAGGGTCGGCTCAGTAAGCAACCGACGACAGAAATGGACATCGCCGACGAAGCCAATCGCCTGCTCCGCAACCAGCTGCGAGACGTGGCGGGGCAATTGCTGACCCTCGCAGAGCGCCTGAGCATACTGATACAAGAACTCGAGGGCGTCGATCAATTCCGGGGCGGCAGAAGAAGCGTTACCCCACTCGGGATGCCACCGACGGGCCCTCCCGCCTTCCAGGAGGCTGCTAATTTGGCCGTGTACACCAATGTTGAGCGCGCCCGGCAGGAATACTCTTACCCCGGGCCGGCAGGGGACCCCCAGCGGAGGGACCGGGCGAACAAACGCCCGAGAGCCGAGCAGAACCTTGGTCAGACGACAGAGGAGCCTAGGCCACCGAAGTCGTGCGTCATATGCGGCAACGCGCACCTCATGACGAGTTGCCCGTGGCGGGACGGGTGTTGGGTTTAGGTTAATAAGGATCTAATAGGGGAAAAAACACCTAGAGGGGGGTGAATAGGTGTAAACAATAAACACTCAAAAAATCATTGTGCGATAAAACCCAATGCGGAAAAATAAAAGAACACACAAGATTTTTACGTGGAAAAACTCCAAACCGGAGTAAAAAACCACGGGACCGATAACACGGCGAAATCCACTAGAATTAACACACGTACAAGGTGATATAGCGTACTCACTGACGACTCAACCTCTTACCATACGCTCCTAGTAGATCTTCTCCGCTCGCTCCACGACGCTTCTCGAATCCACGATCCGCGCCCAACGCTGAATCCACAGCGTCCAACGTCGAGTCCACGACGTCCAACCGAATCCACGGTCTTCACCCAATGGCACGCTTCGAATCCACGAACGCACCTCGCTCCGAATCCACGAGAGCGATAACACCTTGAATCCACAAGGCCACGCGAGTCCACGCGCCGATTTTGGGATAAATCGTTGTTTGTTTGGGTGGTGATGATCCGCCGAATACTTAGATTAAAGATAGATCGGAAATACCATCTAAGTATTCATTGATTTGATTCTACTCAAAATGTGAGTATGGAAAACCTAGAATCAAATCAATCAATATAGATGAAGAACCATTGAATAGATCTAATGATTTCCGTTCTTCTCTATATATGTGGATTTTTCTTTTCGGCTATCTTTTCTTAACCAGCCGATTTATTGCGGATGCCCTAGAAATGAAATGGAAGGGCTATTTATAGGTTAGAAACCCTAGGAAGAATATTCGGATCAAAAACAGCCTTTTCTGGAAAGAAATCCCGACGGCGATCCGGATCAGATCTGGCGATCCGGATTGCAGAAGCAAAAACCACGATTTCCAGAAAATTGCCTGTTCGGGATCCGGATCGTAGTCACCGATCCGGATCGTTCATACAGTTTTACCAGAATATCATGTTCGGGATCCGGATTGCAATTCCTGATCCGGATCGAAGAAGCACACAGGTAAAACTAGTGTTCGGGATCCGGATCAGAGAGTGCTGCGATCCGGATTGAACCAGTGTATGAACAAACACCTTTCGGGATCCGGATTGAAAGCCACGATCCGGATCCTGAACATGTCCCATGTCCAGTTTTTGATGAATAAGCAATTAAAACCTCTTCCAGGTGTTTCTACACTATAAGAAGTATTCGGATCATCAAAATTCTTTAGTTAAACGTACCTGATCCTTTTGAATTCTTCTTTCTTGAGATTGAGGTAGACGATCCAAAATTTCTTCATCTTCAATCTTCAAGACTTAACACATTCACGAAATACGCCAACTCAAATTCCGTAACAATCTCCCCCTTTGGCGGTTTCGTGACAAAACACAAATCCACAAAGAAAATTCAAAAAGAATAATTTTTGTTGCTATCACCATACAACAAAAATTTACAAAAGAGTTCCAGAAATTAAAAACATGAGATAAACTCCTAGAACAGACTCTAGACTTAGACATCTGTAATCTCTGCACACAGAAAACATTCTTGACAAACAAATTCGTTAGATACCTCAAGAATTGGAGCATACAAAACCAAATACAGAGATAGAGTTTAGTCTCAACATGACATTTGAAAAAAAAACAGATATGTGAAAGAAGCATAGTTAAAAACCAACATATCTTCTAAGCAGTTGAAAACCAAATGTCAAAGTATGTTAGTCCAACATCAACTTGCTAGTCATATTACATGCCCAAATAGTTAGTCGAATAGTTAGTATAGAAGCATGTCACAAATCACAAAAGAAAAACCAAAGTTGAGTTGAGGTTCATACTTACCTTGATATCATCGATATTCACATACTTACCTTGATATCATCGATATTCACAATCATTCATTGTTCAGAGTTCTTTCTAACTCTCTCACTCTCTCCCCCTTTTTGTCACAAAACAAAGCCAAAACGTAGCATGAGCTACAATATGTAAGGAGAGTAAAGAAAACATAAAGTCCTAATAGTATGCACAAACTGAATCTTTAGAACTTGTGCACCCAATCTTGGACATTATCTTTCGCATCCGTTTGTCCATTGAATTTATCTTCTTCGTGATGGTGATGTGAGCTGCTGTTGATATTTCTAGCTCATTGGTAATCCGCTGTTGTTCTTTCAAAATTTGTTCCTGCTGGATAGACAGTCGTTGCTGTAACTTGAAAATCGAATTCAATGATGCGACATCATCTGTGCCAGGTGCTTGATGAGATGGTGATGCAGCCGTGCTTGGGTCAGGCTTCTTCCCAGATGCAGAAGCTTGAGTGACATGTGGCAACTTGTGAAGGGATTTGACAATTGTGGACTCATCTATCATGTTCAGACATTGATGATAGGTTGTAGAGGTGATGTCAACTTGAAATTTCTTTAAAATCCTCATTATAATCAGTGGAAAGGAATTCTTTCGCTGGGGTGAGGATGCTCAACATATCGTGCCATTCTATTCCAGATGATGTACGGGATGTTGATATTCAATGCCGTTGCCTCTGATGGATGTCCGATGAGATATAAGAACAACAATCGTTCCCATCTCACAACCTTCGTCTGCATGTTTGGAAGTATATTGTAACACGTGATGAAATTTAAGAAGCGATATTCAAGACGAAGTTCTTTAGATCGAACTGATTTTTCGGTTGACTGTGTTCCCTCGAGACAAATTCCTTCGATAACTTTTCGCCATAAAGTATTTGTCAAATTTATCCCTTTCAGGTAGTGGACTCCTTTCTTGCTGGCTTCCATTCCCAAAACCTCGCCAATCAACTGTGGAGTGATTTTGAATCTCGTGCCTTGGATATTCGTGTAGAACTCCATAGGACCGTTTTCAAATTCGCGAAGATGCCGTGCGTTGGTATAGAAGGTCCTCACCTGGTGCAGGCAGTAACCGAGAGTTTCTGGGAAGCGACATACTTGAATGAGATTTGCTTGTTCAATCAAAGTACCAAATTCAGGGGAGTGACCTTGTAGAGCCTCAATGTTCACGTGCCTTTCGCCAATGCATTCGCGATGTGCAAACGCTCTAAGACGGTCACTGTTAACAAATACTTCTTCAACACGTGGCGGAGAGTCAGGAGCTACTGGTGGGTCAACCTTGGTCTCCTGTCCCAGTCCAAAACGTCGAGCAAGTCGCTTACGTTTTATAGAGATAGTTGGGGCAGGCATAGGAGCGTTCCCAGTGTCCAAGGGAGCTTTTCCTTTTTGTGTTGAGTTAGTCGGCAATACCTCATCATCTTCATCATCTGTTATCATGTCCCAATGAATCTCATTCTCATTCTCTTCAAGTTCAGTGTCACTTATGACATCGACTTCTCCTTTTCTTTGGAGTTTCTTGGCTCTTTTCAACTTATTAGTTGCTCTGGTGAGCACCAACGTAACCAGTAGCAGAATCAACCAGGAGAATGCCATTGCGTCTAGTGCTTTGAGTTTAAGAAAGTGTCCTGTGAAACCAACTCAAGAACATATGAAAAATTGTCAATTTTGGAAAAAAAATTGAAAACATTGTACCTAGACAATCATATTCATGTAGAGAAGCCAAGAATCAAATTAGTTTTCCAAAAGGAATTTTAAAAATAGATCAATTCCATGATTTACAAAAATTCCTCTTTTATGCCCTAAAACCGAATTTTTAGAAATCGAAGCCTAAAAACTCGTTAATCAAGTAAAATCCCAGCATAAAAGCAAAACTAATTGACCCAGAGTTCTTATTTCAAAATAAATTTGATCAAAAACCATTCACAAACGAAAAAGTTCCAATTTTTCAACTCACGTTTGGTGAAAAACCATAAAAACTGAGAAAAACCGAGTTTTGATCATGAAAACTTACTTGAATCCGAAGAACTTTGAGTTTTGAAGCACCAAGAAGCAAGAAATCTAGAGAGAGAAACTCTAGAGGCTTGAAAACCAGAGATTAGGGTAAAGAAATCAAGAATCTGTATGTTTCTATATAAAACCCTAGCCGTGATCCGGATCGGCCGAGAATGTGATCCGGATCGGCTACCCGCAGGAAAAATCCTGCGTTCGGGATCCGGATCACTTGCTCCGATCCGGATCGGCTACACCTTTTTCTTCAGAAAAATTTAGAAAAACACATAAAATCCAGAAAAAGTATGTAAGCACTTTACCATGTCAACTTTAAACAAATGGCATCGTTTCATACAACAAGAAATAGATTATGCAAAATCTATCAAAAATATCCAAAAATGAAACGAAGATTTACGAAAGTTAAAACACTTAAAGTTGAACAACTTCAATTACATCTATCCTGATCCTATGTGTAATGTCTTTATCAAATCATCAATTTCAGTAAAGAAAATGAAGTACCAAGATCAATAGATGTTTGAAATCCCAGATAAGTTAGATAATATATCTAGACAATCTGTTGAAGGAGTGGCTCTTTGAGCATCTTTTAAAAAAAATCCCACCTTATACCAACCATGAAATACGACTGAGTCAAGTATTTCAATATGAATTTCATCAACAATTTTCAAACAAAAATTTGCTTTTCATTCATGGAGTATCTTTTTCTTTCATTTTCTCCATGTGGTGGTAGTTTTCACACTCCTCATTGGGATGTAACTCTTTCCACATCTTTTGAGCATTTCACATTTCATTGACTCCCCCTCAATTGGCTATCAATTATTTAATATATAAGGTATTCAACCAAACCATTGATCTCGAATTCATACTCGACTAAGCAATCAAATATGATAATGACTATACCAAGAGATCATTGAGAGAGAAATTGACTTTGATCACTTAAAAGATGGTTTAATTAACGTAAATGATCATTGCAACATTGAAATATTATGACATCAAAACATAATAAATTTCTAAATGCATAAAAGGATGCAATTAAAGTCAATCATGATTTATGCTCAATTAGTGTGCTATGTACAGAACATAGATAAAGAACAAAACAAAAACAAGAACAAAAACAAAACCTAATCTAAGCAAAGGTTTCAAAAAGAGTTTATTTCAAGGAAAGCATGCCAATTGCTTTACGCAAGTGAATAAAACGTTTTTGATCCAAAGGTTTTGTCAAGATGTCGGCTAATTGATCCTCAGTTGAAATATATGACAGTTGAAGAATGTTTGATTCAACTAGCTCTCTAAGAAAATGATATCTAAGTTCAATATGTTTTGTTCTAGAGTGCAACACAGGGTTTTTTGAAATGTTAATAGCACTAGTGTTGTCACATAAAATGGTTACCGAAGATGTTGAAATTCGGAAATCGCTCAACACGCTCTTCATCCAAATCAATTGGGTTGAACAACTTCCTGCAGAAATGTACTCCGCTTCGGCAGTCGAGAGTGCTATGCAGTTCTGCTTTTTACTGTGCCATGCAACAAGGCAGTGGCCGAGATAGAAGCATGCACCACTCGTGCTTTTCCGGTCATCCACCGATCCAGCCCAATCGGCATCTGAGTATCCAACAATATCCAAAGTCGTTCCCATAGGATACCAAATTCCGAAATTGATTGTACCTTTGATATACCGGATGATCCGTTTCACCGCTTTCAGGTGAACCTCCTTCGGTGCTGATTGATATCTCGCACAAATCCCAACACTGAAGGATATATCCGGGCGACTAGCCGTGAGATATAGTAGACTTCCAATCATACTGCGGTACAGTTTCTCGTCTACATTCTCACTTTGTGATTCACTTCCAAGTCCCTTATGGCTAGTTCCCATTGGAGTCGGAAAATCTTTAGAATTTTCGAGATCAAACTTTTTGACCAACTCCAGTGCATACTTGGATTGACACAAGTGAATTCCGTCATCGTTTTGTTTAACTTGTAATCCAAGAAAATAGTTCAACTCGCCCATCATGGACATCTCAAATTCGCTTTCCATGGTCTCCGCGAATTTAGAAGCATCATTATCTCTTGTTGCTCCAAAAACAATGTCATCAACATAGATTTGAGCAACTATGAAATTGTTTTGATAATGCTTCACAAAGAGAGTCCTGTCAGCTCCCCCTCGAGTGTAGCCCTTTTCCAAAAGGTGCTTTGTCAACCTTTCGTACCATGCTCGCGGTGCTTGTTTCAGACCGTAAAGAGCCTTTTTCAGTCGAAAAACATGGTTAGGTAGTTTATGATCCACAAAACCTTTCGGTTGAGCTACATAAACTTCCTCATTTAAAAATCCATTTAAAAAGGCGCTCTTAACGTCCATTTGAAATAATCTGATTTTAAAATGACAAGCGATCGCAAACAATATACGAATGGACTCGAGTCTAGCTACAGGGGCGAAAGTTTCATCAAAGTCTATACCTTCTACTTGAGAATAGCCTTGAGCAACTAACCTTGCTTTGTTCCTGATGATAGTACCTTCTTCGTTTTTCTTGTTCTTGAAGATCCATTTGGTACCTATCACATTGTGTTGCTTCGGAGGCTTCGTCAGTTCCCAGACTTTGTTTCGCTCGAATTGATGGAGCTCTTCCTGCATTGCTTTAATCCAATAATCATCTTGGAGAGCTTCATCAACATTCTTTGGTTCGATTTGAGATACATAGCATGCAAATCCGCAAACCAATTGTCTCCGTGTTCTAACTCCTTCTTGTGGATCTCCAATTATGTTCGATTCAGGGTGATCCTTGGAGATGCGTAACGTTTGAGGTAGAGGAGTAGGCGGAGGTACACGAGATGATTCCTGCACATCAGATAAGCTTGAAGAACCGTTAGATGCATCAACGTTATTATCGAAAGAATTGTTAGAAGAAGATGCATTAGCAGGTGTATCATCATCAAGAGAGATATCGAGGGTAGATTTTTCAGATTCAAAATGAAAAGCTTCATCTACCTTAACATTTATCGATTCTACGATCGTCTTAGATTCTAAGTTAAAAACTCGATATGCTCTGCTGTTTGTAGAATAACCTAAGAAAATCCCTTCGTCACTTCGAGAGTCAAATTTTCCAAGATTCTCACGATCACGTAAAATAAAACACCGACTCCCAAAGATGCGAAAATATTTGATGTTAGGTTTTCTACAAAACCAAAGTTCATATGGTGTATTCAAGGTCCCCGGGCGCAAATACACGCGATTGATAACATAAACAGCAGTGTTCACCGCTTCAGCCCAAAAATAAAAAGGTAAGTTCCGGCTGTGAAGCATAACACGTGCCATTTCCTGTACGACCCTGTTTTTGCGCTCGACTACACCATTTTGTTGAGGTGTGTAAGGTGCGGAGAATTCATGTTTAATGCCATTAGAAATGCAAAAATCAATGAATTTGGAATTTATGAATTCCCCACCTCTATCACTCCTAACTCGAGTAATCCTATCATTCTTTTCTATCATAATACGATTGCAGATTTCGAGAAAAGAATCAAAGGTATCAGCTTTTTCTTTTAAGAAGGCTACCCAAGTATATCTAGAAAAGTCATCAACCAACAAGAAAATATACCATTTACCTCCCAGAGATGGTTGACGAGTTGGCCCCATTAAGTCCATATGCAAAAGTTCCAAAGGCCGTTTTGTACCTATGTGGTTCAAATTCTTGTGTGCAGTCCTAGACTGTTTTCCCTTTTGGCAACCGCCACACACAAGGTTTTGTTCAAAAGAAAGTTTTGGAACCCCCTTGACCACATCTTTATTTGAAATTCTAGCAAGTTCCTTAAAGTTTATGTGACCTAGCCTTTCATGCCAAAGTGTTTCATTTTTCAAAGATGCTAGGTTACATTTTTCAGAAATCTTAGAAGGAACTACATAACAGTTGTTTTCTGATCTAACCCCCTTTAAAAAGAAAGCATGGTTCATGTCAGTTACAGTGCATTTATCAGATGAAAAATTAACTGAATAACCACTATCACACAGTTGACTTATGCTTATGAGGTTAGTCTTAAGGCCATGAACAAATAATACATTATCTAGAACCGGGCCATCTGGAATAGCTACCGTTCCCTTTCCAACAATTTTGGAAGACCGACCATCTCCGAAAACAACAAGTCCTCCGGAGTTTTTCTCAAATGTTTGAAAACAGTTTTTATCGCCGGTCATATGACGGGAACACCCGCTATCCAGGTACCAAGACGAACTATCATATGCATGCAAAGAAACATTGGTAGCAAGACAGGGAAAGATCTCACCTTTGCGCACCCAAACCTTTTTGAAGTGCGTCGGTAATGGTCGTGAAGTTGATTTCCTAGGTGAGAGCGTCTTGCTTGAAGAATTGCTGCTCCTTGATGATGTCGTCTTGAGCGGTGTACTACCAAGGCTCTTTTCCTTTGAATGAATTGCACTTGTTTTCCGAGGAATAGCCCTTTTGGTAGTCATTGCAAGATGTGCTTGAGGTGTGCGTTTGGCTTCCGTCTTGCAATTTCTTCTTATGTGCCCTGAAATGCCACAACGAAAACATACCTTGGTTCTTGTCGATTCCGAGGAAGATGTAGTAGGTTCGTTGTCGTTGCTTGTCGTGAACACCGGTGTCGGAGGAGGAGATACCGACTGAGGCACAAATACTGTACCACTCGAACTTGGAATGTCTCCAGTTTGAGTGTATCCGAGGCCGAACTTATTTCTTTGACCGAGACCAAGAAGTCTGTCCAACTTACTCCTTCCAGAAGAAAATCTCTTTAAGTCATCCTTTAGTTGGCGTATGGTCTCCGTCATTTCCAATTTTTCCTGTCGAGCCTCGCCGTTGAGCTTCAAGAAGTAATTCGCTTTGTTCACCATATCCATATAATTCTTCTCGAGTTGCTCATTGGACTCTTGAAGGGAAACATTTGTCTTAATCAGATTGTCCCTTTCCACTTCAAGATCGGTTGAGATAGAGGTTACCCTTTTTACTTCATCTTCAAGATCCTGCAATCTCTCTTTCAACCCCTTGTTTTGCTTAGCCAGTTTCTTTGAATCCCTCAAAAGCTTATGGTAGGCTAAAACAAAATCTTCACCTTCCGAATCATCTGATTCATCGTCCGTTGCAATCTTTTCAACAGTGGAGTTGGACAGTGAGTCGGATGTACTTGCCATTAAGCACATGAAGGGTGAAGATGTGGTGGACGCGTGGAAAGCTGTCGCGTTGTCTTCTTCATCACTTGACGATGACTCATTTGACGTGGAGTTGTCATCCCAAGTAACTACTTGCATCGCTTTCTTCTTTGCCGGATTCTTGTTGGGACATTCCGTTGCAATGTGGCCGTAGCCTCGACATTTGAAACACTGAACTTGTCCCTCAGAACTTTTCTTATCCTTTGAGAAGTTCTCTTGCTTTCTTGACTTGTGATTGAAGGACCCTTGCCTTTCTTCGACTTTCCGAAGGATTGAGTTTTGCTTGAATTTCCCCTTCGAAAGTTGCGGCGAAACTTCCTTGTCAAGAGAGCGAGCTGCTTCTCAAAGTCCTCCATAGAAATGTTCTCGTCGTCGTCCGAGGAGGATGAATCCGCGTCTTCTTCTTTAGTTGATTTCAATGCGTAACCTGAAGACTTAGAAGAGGATGCCTTTCCAGAAGAATAGTTAGTAGGAAAAGTCATTTCATAAGTTTGTAAAGCACCTACTAATTCTTCTACACGCATTTCGTCCGGGTGTTTAATTGTTTCAATGGCTGCGACCTTCGGGCGAAATCGTTCAGGAAGAGTTCTTAGAATTTTTCTTACAACTTTAAATTCTGGAATCTTCTCTCCCAAGTTAGCACATGAGTTCACGATGTCTTGCAATCGTGTGTAATAGTCAGTGAAGGATTCATTCTCTGCCATAGAGATAGAGTCAAACTTGCTCGTGAGCATTTGCAGTTTCTGAATCTTCACTAAGTTAGTTCCCTCATGCGTAACTTGAAGAACATCCCAGATTTCTTTCGCAGTCTCACATGCCGAGACGCGAGAGAACTCAGTTTGTGACAAAGCATTAAATAGAGCATTAATCCCTTTGCCATTGTAAGAAGATAAGTCTATCTCTTCCTTGGTCCATTTCGACCTAGGTTTTAAGGTGCGAACATCATCTAAAATTTCAGTTGGATTAGACCATCCTAATTCAATTGATTGCCACACCCTTTCGTCGATGGAAATTAAGAAAGCTTTCATCCGTACTTTCCAGTACGCATAATTTGTTCCATCAAAGAAAGGGGGTCGATTGATGTTTCCACCTTCAACCATTGTTTACAACCCTATTCCCGCTCTGATACCACTTGTTGGGTTTAGGTTAATAAGGATCTAAATAGGGGAAAAAACACCTAGAGGGGGGTGAATAGGTGTAAACAATAAACACTCAAAAAATCATTGTGCGATAAAACCCAATGCGGAAAAATAAAAGAACACACAAGATTTTTACGTGGAAAAACTCCAAACCGGAGTAAAAAACCACGGGACCGATAACACGGCGAAATCCACTAGAATTAACACACGTACAAGGTGATATAACGTACTCACAGACGACTCAACCTTTTACCATACGCTCCTAGTAGATCTTCTCCGCTCGCTCCACGACGCTTCTCGAATCCACGATCCGCGCCCAACGCTGAATCCACAGCGTCCAACGTCGAGTCCACGACGTCCAACCGAATCCACGGTCTTCACCCAATGGCACGCTTCGAATCCACGAACGCACCTCGCTCCGAATCCACGAGAGCGATAACACCTTGAATCCACAAGGCCACGCGAGTCCACGCGCCGATTTTGGGTAAATCGTTGTTTGTTTGGGTGGTGATGATCCGCCGAATACTTAGATTAAAGATAGATCGGAAATACCATCTAAGTATTCATTGATTTGATTCTACTCAAAATGTGAGTATGGAAAACCTAGAATCAAATCAATCAATATAGATGAAGAACCATAGAATAGATCTAATGATTTCCGTTCTTCTCTATATATGTGGATTTTTCTTTTCGGCTATCTTTTCTTAACCAGCCGATTTATTGCGGATGCCCTAGAAATGAAATGGAAGGGCTATTTATAGGTTAGAAACCCTAGGAAGAATATTCGGATCAAAAACAGCCTTTTCTGGAAAGTTTTACCGACGGCGATCCGGATCAGATCTGGCGATCCGGATTGCAGAAGCAAAAAGACGATTTCCAGAAAATTGCCTGTTCGGGATCCGGATCGTAGTCACCGATCCGGATCGTTCATACAGTTTTACCAGAACATCATGTTCGGGATCCGGATTGCAATTCCTGATCCGGATCGAAGAAGCACACAGGTAAAACTAGTGTTCGGGATCCGGATCAGAGAGTGCTGCGATCCGGATTGAACCAGTGTATGAACAAACACCTTTCGGGATCCGGATTGAAAGCCACGATCCGGATCCTGAACATGTCCCATGTCCAGTTTTTGATGAATAAGCAATTAAAACCTCTTCCAGGTGTTTCTACACTATAAGAAGTATTCGGATCATCAAAATTCTTTAGTTAAACGTACCTGATCCTTTTGAATTCTTCTTTCTTGAGATTGAGGTAGACGATCCAAAATTTCTTCATCTTCAATCTTCAAGACTTAACACATTCACGAAATACGCCAACTCAAATTCCGTAACAACGGGCATTGCTTCCGATGTGGCAGGCCGGGCCACACGCGTTACGACTGCCCTTCGAAGCCGGGTGCCAATAGACCCCCGGCGCCGCGGCGTGATGAACCTAAGGGAACTGCTGCCCCCACCTCCCAGGGGGGCACCGACCCAAAGAGCCGGCCAAACCCACGCCCGAAGCGTGCACCGGAAGACGAGCGAGGGCTTAAGGGGAGCGCGCACGTGCAACCAGGAGTCTGCATCATCTGCAAGGGTGCGCACCCAGTGACGGAGTGCACTTGGAGGTACCACTATTGTAACCGGTGCGGCTTGCCAGATCACACCCATGCCTCCGCCACCGCACCACCACCGCAGCGAGGACCGGAGAGCACTGCGGCCCCCGTTCAGACAAAGGACACACCCGGCGACCAGCAATCCCCGGACTCTTCTGACAGCAGACCCCGGCCCCAACACGCGGTGCGACGCTGGCCCAAGGGTTGTGGGCGGACCTCCTCGGCCGCTCCGGTGGAGGACGCGACCTCCCAAAGTGGGGAGTGACAGGTATGTACTTATTGGTTTTCGATCTACTTTTGCTTTCTTTTGTCTAGATAGGAGTACCCTCCGAGCCGGAGCAACCCGCCCTCTTTTGACCCTTGCGAGCCTCCCCCTACCTTTAGTTTTACCTTTCGAATTCTCTGGCCGTTTCGGTTTCCGCACTAAATCGGGGGCGAGCACCATGAGAGTTTACCTAGCCTTACGCACGGCCTATTTTTCCCTTTACCTCCGAGGTTTTGGTTAGTTGCCCCCTTCGACCCAGTCGGGATAGGCTTCGGTCGGTAAGTTGTTTCTTCCATGCACCATACCACCCGGTACCAGTTACGGGCCACCGGGAAAGGGCTGAAGGCATCGTCGGGGCGCCCAACTGTTCCACGGGTACGAAGGAAGGACGGGACCCTAAGCCTCTGCATCGATTACCGGGGAATAAACAAGGTCACGGTGAAGAATAAGTACCCCTGCCAGAATCGAAGACCTTTTCGACCAGTTGCTGGGGGGCGACGGTTTTCTCTAAGTTTGATCTGAAATCGGGCTGCCACCAGCCCCGAGTTCGGAACGAGGACATCATGAACCGGATCTTTAGACCCTTCCTGGACCGGTTCGTGGTAGTCTTCATCGACGACATACGGATCTATTCACCCACCGATGAGGAGCACGAAGACCATTTACGGATGTTACTCCAAACCCTCAGAGAGCAGAAGCTGTACGATGAGCCAAAAAGTGCAAATTCTGGCTACGCGAAGAGGAATTCCTGGGGCACCTGATCTCGACGAGAGGAACTGCCGTGGACCCCAAGGAGGTGGAATCAGCGATGGACTAGCAGCCGCCGACGACAGTGGCGGAGATCAGCAGTTTCTTGGGATTGGCAGGGTACTACAGACGTATCGTCGAGGGTTTCTCGAAAATTGCGGCCCCTTAAATCGGTTGACCAGAAAAGGGGAAAGTGATTGCCTACGCATCCAGGCAGCGGAAGGATTACGAAAAGAACTACCCGATACACGACTTGGAATTGGCTGCTGTAGTCTTCGTTTTAAAACTGTGGAGGCTTTATCTCTTTGGAGTTCACGGTAACGTCTTCTCAGATCGTCAAAGTCTTAAGCACAACTTTATCCAAAAAGAATTAAACTTGCGGCAGAGGCGGTGGCTAGAATTGTTGAAGGATTGCGACCTGTCGATCCAATACCACCCCGGGAAGGCGAACGTGGTGGCAGACGCCTTGAGCAGGAAAGGGCATCAGGAAGGGGCGTCGGAGAGCACGATAACGGAACAGAACCACTTGATCGCGGAGTTCGCACGAATGCAGTTAGAGGTGATGCCGGCGGGCACGGTTATGCGACTTCTGACCTTGGTAGTCAAGCCGACGTTATTTGAGAAGATCCGGGAGCGACAGCAGACCGACCCACACCTACAGCGCATACGAGACAAGATTTCCCTGGGCCAAGAGAGCGATTTTGCGGTGGATGACGACGGCACCTTACGGTTCTGCGGACGGATTTGCGTGCCGGACTCAACAGAGTTGAAGGAAGAGATCTTAGCGGAGGCACACCGAGCCCTTATGCGGCACACCTAGGGGGCACGAAGATGTACAGGGATCTCAAGCAGACTTTCTGGTGGCCTAAGTTGAAAGAAGACGTGACGCGACACGTGGCTCACTGCCTACTATGCCAACAGATAAAGGCCGAGCATCAGCGACCAGCAGGGAAGCTACAGCCCTTACCGGTACCAGAGTGGAAGTGGGACCAGATCACCATGGATTTTGTCACTGGATTCCCACGTTCACAACAGGGCCACGACGCGATCTGGGTCATAGTCGACCGGTTAACCAAGTCAGCACACTTCCTGCCAATTCATACAACTTGGACCCGCGAACGGTTAGCTCAAGTCTACATCAGCGAGATCGTGAGACTACATGGAGTACCGGCATCGATCACCTCGGACAGAGACACGCGCTTTGTCTCGAAGTTTTGGCAAAGCCTTCAGCGGGCTATGGGGGACCAGACTACAGTTCAGCACAGCCTTCCACCCTCAGACGGACGGACAGTCGGAGCGTGTGATACAAACCCTCGAAGACCTGCTTCGCGCCTGTGTGCTGGATTGGGGAATCGGTTGGTCACGCTACCTACCCCTCGTGGAATTCGCCTACAACAACAGCTACCAGGCCAGCACCCAGATGGCGCCCTACGAAGCCTTATACGGAAGGCGCTGCCGATCCCCGATTTGCTGGGACGACTTGGGAGAACGGAAACTCTTGGGACCCGACTTAGTGGAGGAAACTGAAGAGAAAGTGCGCCTTATCAGACAGCGCCTGCTGACCGCCCAGAGTCGACAGAAGAGTTACGCAGACCAGAGGCGCCGTGATTTGGAATTTCAAGTGGGGGAACATGTGTTTTTGCGGGTCTCACCATCCAGAGGAATCAGGCGTTTCGGGCTGAAGAGCAAGCTGAGCCCACGGTTTGTGGGGCCATTCGAGATCCTAGAGCGTATTGGCCCAGTGGCTTACCGCCTCGCCCTACCACCAAACCTCGACCGAGTCCACGACGTGTTCCACGTCTCGATGCTTCGGAAATATCTTCCCGACCCATCACACGTTCTGGACGCCTCTGCACTCGAACTTAAGGAGGACCTAAGCTTTGAAGAAACCCCGGTGAGAATCTTGGCCGGGGAAAACAAATCACTGCGAAACCGAACTATCCCCTACGTGAAGGTACTATGGAACAACCATGAGGAGCGGGAAGCAACTTGGGAACTGGAGTCCAAGATGAGGGAGTGCTACCCCGACCTTTTCACTCCCACCCGGGCTTGAGTTTCGAGGTCGAAACTCGTTTTTAGAGGTGAGTGGTGTAATAACCGCGGGTTTATTTCCCTTTTTGGTCTGACCTGTGAATTTATTTTGAACCGCTCTTCGGCTAAGGGGTCCGGGGTACAACTTTCCTCGCGTTGTTTTGGGCAGGCCGTCGGGGCTCGCGGGTATTTTTAGAGAATAAAGCCCGCGAAACGAAGACCGGCGGCGCGATCGGATCTGATTTCCGACCCCGGAATCTCCCGGAATAAATTTCTGAAGTTTGTAGCAGCTCGGGTGTTCAGCACGTCTTATTAGAGGTAAACCAGACCCGGGTAATTTAATTTAATCTATTTTATTTGGGGAATTTAATTTAATCTAATTTAATTTAAATTGGTAATTTAATCTAATCTAAACTTAATTTACATTCGTTTGGGTTCAGACCCAATTGCGCCAAACCGTCGATTAAATAAGGGTTGGGGGTTTAGGTTTGGGAACCCTATTCCCCTCCTCTCTCTGGTTTTGGCGTGAGTTGCCCGAGCGTGGACGAAGAACGCTCCCCCCACAACCCTTCCCTTTGATCGGCGTGGAGCATCGCGACAAAGCCACCGAGAGGGGGAAAAAACACCGCACGCTTTCTACCGGAACCGGGCACGCAAGAACGGACGATCCTCCTCCTCTCAACCATCGTCGTCGAAACCGAGGTGAGACGAAGTTCTTCAGTTATTTGTCTTCTTGGGGTTCTTGATCGTCCCTTCGGCGAGGAGGGAGCGCACGCTTTCTTATTTTGTTCTTGATCCGGGCAAGGGAGGGGAAATCCTTGGAATCGTCGGGGCGGGATTTCCCTTCGTCTTGTACCGCGAGCAAGGCAATTTTGGGGACCAAACGGGAGGCCGCCGCCGCCGTCACCGTGTTCACGAGGTCATCGCCGGAGCCGCCGTGATCGCGGGGTCGCGACCGGAGCCGAAAACGGACGCGATATTGGGGTTTTCTGGCCGCGGTCCACCCGTCCGGGTGCACCCGGTGCACGCCGCACCGGCCCGGGGCCGCGAACACGGCGCACGGAGCTGTGCGCCAGGCCGCGCGGTCCACCAGGCCGGCGTGCACTCGGCGCATGCCGTTCCGGCCCGGGACCGCAGACCCGGCGCACAAATCTGTGCGCCAGGCCGCGCGGTCCACCGGGCCGGCGTGCACCCGGCGCACGCCCTTGCGGCCCGGGGACGCGGACCCGGCGCACGGCCCGGTGCGCCAGGCCGCGCGGTGCACGCCCGGGCGTGCACCCGGCGTACGCCACAGCAACGCGGGGCCGTGGACCCGGCGCGCGCCCGCACCCGTGCGCGGCCCGGCCCAAGACGGCGCTGGTCCACCGCGCCGCGTGCTCCCGGCCTACGCCCATGCCGCCGCCGCCGTGGACCCGGTCCACGGTTGGACCCGTGCACCCGCTTCCAGAAAAAGGGCCCAGGAGCTCCGTTTTTAGTCCGTTTCGCGCCATTTTTGAGTGTTTTTAACCACGAAGACGTTTTTAACAAGTATAATCTTTATTGTAGCTGTCTGGGCACATAGCGAGGGCGTTTTAGTTGGAGTTCCGCACGTCTTCTCCTTCGCATAGAGGTGGGTCCAAATTCTAAGTCCTTTTTATTCTATCATGTTGGACGGGGGTACTCATACGTGTACTTGGGTTGAGGGTGGTAGTTAGCCTCGATCTTCGATGACCATGCAATTTAAATATTACGTATTATTGTCCCACTTTAATGCTACCTGATATCATTACTTGAGATGCAACAGATTATCGCTACACTTTAATGGATATGTGGTTTCATATTTCTGATGTTACTAGTTACCGTCTTTCCTTCGATTGTGCTGTTAGTAGGGTACCTTGAGTATACATGTTACTATTTTACTCTGGTTCGTGCATCATGGTTACTATCTTATTATTGTTCATGCATGTGGTTACTACCTTATTATTGTTCATGCATGTGGTTACTACCTTACTATTGTTCATGCATGTGGTTACTACCTTACTATTGTTCATGCATTGTGGTTCCTGTGCTCGAGGCTGCAACACGCGCACCCGCGGTTTGGCCACCGCAGGGGTGCGCTTTTCCGGAAAAGTGGTCTATGACCCGTGTATACCCACGAGGTGACGTAGTGGGGCCCCTTATTAGTTGTGGGGTTTGAGGCGCCGAGGTGCGAGCGGTGCGACCCGTCGGTTTAGTTGTCCGACGTGGTCGGGTTTCTACAGGTACGGTATGGGCCGTCGGTTTAGTTGTCCGACGTGGCCAGGTATTACAGGTTACAGGCGTACAGGTTGCCGTTTCCCCTCTTGAGAGGGTGGTTGCTCCGGTTGTCTTCACGGTTTGTTTATTATATTTTTTCCCGTTCTGTTATTATTAGTCACTGACTTCCCACTTCGTGACAGGGTTCAGGCGGGGGGAGAGGTAGGCGACGGTGAGGACGGGGCAGGAGCAGCTGGGTCGCTGGGGACCCTGGATTGTATTTTCTCTTTCATCCTTGCATTTCATTTTCATTGTAGTTATGTGTGAGGCTCTCGATACCCTCGTGGGGTCGACGTGGATGTCGGTATGGATTGCATTTAGTTATCCTTTTATGCATTACTGTTCCTTCCATTTCTGTTGGCCGTTTGAAAAAGAAAAAAAAAAAACCAAACCAAAGAAAAGATTTCGAAAACCGTTTTTAAAATCTAAGTGTTGTGTGGGCACTGGTTTCAAAACCCTGTGGATTTATGGATTGCGAAATGGATTTCAAAACTTGGGTGTCGTGTAGGCACCGTTTTCAAAACCTTGTGGATTTATGCGGATTGTGAAACTCGTTTTCAAAACATAAGCGCCGGGTGGGTGCTCTTTTAAATCTGTGGATTTATCCTTTTCAAATTGATCGGCCATACGCTTTAATAAACTTGAATGCTAGTTGTATGTTAGTAACCGTTGTGATTGAATGGTTGTGAATGTTTGGGAGATGTACTAAACGCTACGCCGTGCACATACGGGGGAGACTCTGTCCGGTTGCAGAGAGATCCTGTATGTGCGGCGGGTCTGGGCACGCGATGGGGAAGAGAAGTCTTCTTTTGGAAAAAAAAAAAAAAAAAAAAAATGAACCGTTTCCGCTAAAACAAACCCCCGGGGCGTGACAGTTACCAGGTGGGCACATGCCCTGGCTGAGTTACCAAGAGGGTACATGCCCTGGTCGAGTTACCAGGTGGTTGCTTCAGTGAGATTGAGATGGTCTGACAGGACGTCGAGATTTTGTGGCGTCGAGTTCGTCCTGTTGGACTACCGGGAGCGCAGTTGTTGACTTGGAACCAGATTCGTGCTTTGCAGCTCAGAGCCTTCTTTTCTGACAATGTAAGCAGAAACGGGATGGGGATCTTAGACGCCTGCAGCAGGGGAGTCGACCTCTTCTGGAGTATGTTCGCGAGTTTTGCGATTGTTGAGCGGTGTACCCCCCCCCCCCCTGTCGCCTGGATGGGGCCTAGGAGGTTGAGCTAATTGAGAAAGGACTACCTCGGAACATCTATCACTTGGTGTATTCTAGGCGGGTGCCAACGTTAGATGCAGCGATTGAGCATGCTTAGCGGGTTAACCGAGGATCAGTGATCATGTCAGAGAGAGACGGAGCGCCAGGGACCAGCTCCGGGGAGAGGCATCCAGTGCCGCCTGTGTTTGGACAGTCGAATAGATCGAGACCCCCGGGGCCGCCACGACCCCAGTCTGAGGGTCGTGAGTCTCAGAGGAGACAGAGACCAGGAGGATCTCCACAGCCGGTGTATCAGCAGCAGCGGGATGACTGTGTCATTTGTGGTGGGCTGCATTCTGCGCCGTAGTGTGACCACAGGCAGGGCACAGATCATGGTCTTGCCCTAAAGCGGGGTCATCAGTCGTATTGGCGGCTTCGGCTCCTCCTCCTCCGCTCTTCCAGACAGGCGGAGCTTCGACAGGGTTTGGCCAGATAGTTAGGGCCACTTCTTCGCGGCAGTCCGACGGACGACCACCCCCGAGCGGGAGTGTCTATGTCGCACAGGATGAGGATTCGGGGGCAGCCAGCCACGTGGTGGCTGATACTAATCTTATCTCCTCTTCACGCACTTGAGCGTTATTTGTTACCGGAGCATCGCATTCTTTTCTTCTGTAGGGCATTTGCTTTGTTGGATGGGCTAGAGATAGGACCCTTAGCTTGTGCTCGTGAGGTTCAGATACCTGATCACGTGTTGCACATAGATGGGTGTTATTGGTCCTGCCCAGTGCAGTTGGGACCCTGGGTTTTGCCTGTTGATCTTTTGGCCCTTCCTCAGCTCCGGAATTTCGAGGTAGTGTTGGGTATAGGACTGTGAGGATCTGAGGCCTTGATGCTTGAGTATACCACACCGTTGATACACGGTGGTGATGCCACGCCGTTGGTGCACGGCAGTGATGCCACACCGTTGATACACGGTGGTGATGCCACACCGTTGATACGCGGTAGTGATGCCACACCGTTGATACACGATGGTGATGCCACGCCGTTGGTGCACGGCGGTGATGCCACATCGTTGATACACGGTGGTGATGCCACGGCGTTGGTGCACGGCAGTGATGCCACACCGTTGATACACGGTGGTGATGCCACGCCGTTGGTGCACGGCGGTGATGCCACACCGTTGATACACGGTGGTGATGCCACGCCGTTGGTGCACGGCAGTGATGCCACACCGTTGATACACGGTGGTGATGCCACACCGTTGATACGCGGTGGTGATGCCACACCGTTGATACACGGCAGTGATGCCACACCGTTGATACACGGTGGTGATGCCACACCGTTGATACACGGTGGTGATGCCACGCCGTTGGTGCACGGCAGTGATGCCACACCGTGGATACACGGTGGTGATGCCACACCGTTGATACACGGTGGTGATGCCACGCCGTTGGTGCACGGCGGTGATGCCACGCCGTTGGTGCACGGCAGTGATGCCACGCTATTGGTGCACGGCAGTGATGTCACGCTGTTGGTGCACGGCAGTGATGCCACGTTGTAGGTACACAACGGTGAGAGTTTTTGTGGATGTTTCGGACTTTTGATCGCGAGTTTGGGCATCAGCTTTATGATCGCCTTGCGAGCCAGTTTTCAGTCCCGTTCACCGACGGTTTGGTCCCCGTCAGGGTGTTCTCTATTAGTTGAAGGATCGACTTCGACCCGTGGGTCCGTTGGGGTTATGATAGCATGTTGAGTGACCAACTGTGGCATGGGATTATGTCTCTTGAGGATCCCTTTTGAGGTTAGCCTGCAGTTGAGTAGTCCACTCGGGTGGTTTTGGATCGGAAAGTAACCGAGTGAAGACCCCAACTTATTGGATTCCCTTCCTTATTGGATGAATGTGCGGGTATGCTTCGGGTCGCCTTGTTGAGGTTGGCACCATGATGTGGTTTGGTGCGTGTTGCGCTAGTGGTTATTTCAGTTTTCCCCCAGCCTTTTATTGGAGCCCTTTGGTATTTCACGTCTCAGCTCAGTAGTGATGTGTTTTTCCTCGCCCGTGATTTACTTGCCCCTTTGAGATTTGTGATTATTGGAGTACGAGGGACGCCCGTTGCAATTTCTGGTTCAAGAGATGAGAGAATTGCACATCGGGCCATACCGTACTTGTTGTTGTTGTTGCGGAGTAATCACGAGGAGCGAGTGGGGTTTAGGGAGCTGGAGGCGTATTGTTAGATACCTAGCCGTGGTATTCTTGACTCCTGATGGGCTTGATCTAGTTTCGAGGACGAAACTTTCTTTTAGTGGGGGAGGATGTGAGGTCCCGGAATCCCCCGCGTAGGAGTTGCTGGTTGGTGGGCAGCTTTTAGTGGCCGTTGGGGGTGTTTGTGCGCGTGTCGGGCCCAAGAAATGGATTTGTGATGCAATTTGGGATTTATTTGCATCACTGGAGGCCTGCGTGATGTGTCGGTGGTGTTTGCGCGCAATTTGGACACAAGTGTTGGACTTCGGGCTTAAAAGGAGACCCCGTGGGAATTTGGCAGACCCGTCGGGTGTTTAGAAGTGGTTTCGCACGATTCAGATGTCAAAATTGGACTCCGGGCGAAGTTTGGATAAAGGTTTACCTCTCCGGTCGCCTTCGGGAATTTTTAGAGTTGGAATTTGACAAATCGAACTTTAAAAATGGACCCGGCGCGAAAATCGGATCGAGTGGGCATTCGGCAAATTTTTGGTTGAGAATTTGGAGAAACGGACATCGTTTTTGGATTCAGCGCGCGAAATCGCTAAGAATGGACTATTTATTTGTTGGTTTTGGAGTCCGGTAGGCGTGCGCGTTTTTCGAGGCGATGTGGCACGCAAACCGAGGCGAGGCGAGGCGCGGATCCCGAGGTGGCGCGGCTGCACGCTCCCCGAGGCGCGCAACTAGCGCGCTGGCGCGCGCTGAGAACCGCGCTCCGGCGCGGAACGCGCGGAGCCCGCCACGTGGCGGGCTCCCACTCGCGCCCGCGCAGGCGCGGGGGCACGCGCGCCCGGTGTGGCAGGCGCGTGTCCCGCGCCTGGCGTGGGCGCGGTGTAACGCGCCCGTGTGGCGGGCGCGTTACCGCGCGCCACGTGGCGCGCTGGGCGCGTGCGTGGACCCGGCGCACGCGCCCAGCCTTGTGGACCGGGGTTTGGGCCTTCATGGTTGGTTGGCGCCGTGGACCGGATCCGTGGACCGGATCCGTAGACCACTCCCCTTTCCTCTTTCTCTTCTTCTTCTTCTTTCTTCCCCCGCACACCACTTCTCCTCCATTTTCTTTTCTTCCTTCTTCACCCGAGCGAGAGAGGGAGTGAGGAGGAGATTTTGGGAGGTGCGGCGGCGCGTCGTGGACCTCGTTTTGCGTGCGAGGTCGCCCGGCGGAGCGTTTCGGCGACGGCGGCGCAAACGTGTAGGTCCCGTGTGTTGGTTTTTCTGTATTTTTGTACAATTTTTGGAGCGTTCTTTTAGACTGTAATTGACCCTCTTGCTCTTTTCTGTGTTGGGCACCGTGCACCATTTTGCGTGCGGATTCTGGCACCGTGCACCGTTTTGCGTGCGGACTCCGGCACCGTGCACCGTTTTGCGTGCGGACTCCGGCACCGTGCATTGTTTTGCGTGCGGACTCCGGCACCGTGCACCATTTTGCGTGCGGACTCAGGCACCGTGCACCGTTTTGCGTGCGGACTCCGGCACCGTGCACCGTTTTGCGTGCGGACTCCGTTTTGCGTGTGGATCCTGGCACCGTGCACCGTTTTGCGTGCGGACTCCGGCACCGTGCACCGTTTTGCGTGCAGACTCTGTTTTTGGTGCGGACTCCGGCGGCGTACTCCGTTTTGCGTGCGAACTTCGGCGGTGTGCCCCGTTTTGCGTGCGGACTCCGACAGCAGGCATCGTTTTGCGTGCGAATCGCGTGGAGGCCAATTGCAAGTGTCTACGAGCAATTGGTGGCTTATTGAGATGGGTGGCCTTATCTCCAAGTTTTATGGGCTGTACAGTAATTCTACTGATGTAGGACTATGCATGATAGTTTATTTTCGGTTATAGCATGCTATATTGTAGGAATTGTTATTCCTTTTAATTTATGTTAATAAAGTTATATTGGAACTTGACCTAGCACCCCGTCATATGTTGCATGTGTAACCAGACCAGTAGAAAACCCTCACTTGGGCTAGGGTTATTTATGTTTAGACACTCACACTGTTTTTATATTTCCTGGACATAGTGTTATCCTCGCCCGGGTAGTGGGCCGAGAGGTCGGGACTTTCTTTTAGTGTGGGATGTATTTGCACTCTTGCTTGGGAGCAGAGTGGAGTCTGGTAGTTGTAGGGGGTTGCTTATCTGTGCCGGGAGCCGTTTGGGTAAACGGTAGTCCCGGGAGGTCTTGTATCCCTGTTGTACTGTCGTGGGAGGGAGCCGTTGAGCAGACGGTAGTCCCGGGCCGTCGAGTATTTTTCGGTCAGAGTTATCGGGAACCGTTGGGGTTGACGGTGGTCCCAGGTCGTTGAGTGTTGTCCAACTAGTTTTGTTAGCCTGAGTTGTGGGTCGTTCCTGGCTGTGGAGTACCTCCAGCCAGTGTCCCTTGTGCTGCGAGCTGTTGGAGAGGCCAGTGTCTCGTGTTTCGTGTGAGCGGATGAGCTGAGTCGTCGAGAGAACTCCGACTATTGTGCGAGATATTTGGGGATCTTGAGTCCTTCCGTCTTGTGAGTGAGCGCGGATTTTGGCTTTAGCCTGCGCATGCCAATGTTTGATACTCTATGCCGCGCCGTTTTCCTTAGTTGGTGTCGCGCCCCCTGTGATGCCGCAGTGGATGCGGTGGTCGGCCTGTTGAGGCAGTTTTGCGCGAGGGGTGAGTTTGTCGGACAGGACGCCCCACGTAAATCCCGTCCTTATTAGGATGTGTGGTAGTGGGCAGGTGCGCTCCTAGTCGACAGGCGCAGGTTTGACTGGACCCTATGAGGCAGTCAGTTTGATTGGGTCGATTGAGCACCTTGGGTGCGAGTGGTCTCTTTTACTTTCATCTGTTCCACTTTTGAGTGTCTAGTTAGAGGCTTGGTAGCTGTAGAGCAGTTCCAGCTTTTCTTGTTCAGATTTCTTTGCACTGTTATCTTTTGCCTCTAGTAGACTTAGTGGGCAGACCGTTGGACTTGTTGACGGCACCCACTGAGAACTACTGTGGGAAGTAGTTCTCACACCCGTCGTGGTGTCTTTTCCCCAGGGACTTCTTCTCCTGTTCCTGTGCTCCTGTTGCTGATCCTTCTGACCGAGGCGAGGGAGTCGCGAGCTAGTTCCCTACCCGTCGTTGGAGTGTAGCGGTACCCCCTTCAGTGGAGAGCTTCAGTAGATTAGTTTACTGCTTTTACCTCTGTTGAGAGAACTTTGTTGTGAGGTATAGAGTTGTATTTTATTTTTACAGTTTGAGAGGCTGTTGTAGTGAGGATATTCTTGTATAGAGAGTCTGTACACTGATGTATTTATTGGAGATACCTCCCTTTTGAGTTTTGTATCAGAGGACTTTGTATACGATCGTATTTGGGAGATGGATATTGTATTATTTTCAGTTGTACAGTGTTTGGTTTTCAGTTTTTAGTAGTTTACTTTCCGCTCTGATATCTGTATACTGTAGTTGATTCTTTCTGCAGGTTAGACGCTTCGTCTGTACGGCAGTTTCCGTACAGATGGCGGATCTGTTGGCGAGCCCGGGTCGCAGTTCGACCCCGGGGCATGACAGGCGGCGCGTCGTGGACCTCGTTTTGTGTGCGAGGACGCCCGGCGGAGCGTTTCAGCGACGGCGGCGCAATCGGGTAGGTTCCGTGTGTTGGTTTTTCTGTATTTTTGTACAGTTTTTGGAGCGTTCTTTTAGACTGTAATTGACCCTCTTGCTCTTTTCTGTGTTGGGCACCGTGCACCGTTTTGCGTGCGGACTCCGGCACCGTGCACCATTTTGCGTGCGGACTCCGTTTTGCGTGCGGACTCCGGCACCGTGCACCGTTTTGCGTGCGGACTCCGGCACCGTGCACCGTTTTGCGTGCGGACTCCGGCACCGTGCACCGTTTTGCGTGCGGACTCCGTTTTGCGTGCGGATCCTGGCACCGTGCACCGTTTTGCTTGCGAATTCCGGCACCATGCACCGTTTTGCGTGCGGATTCCGGCATCGTGCACCGTTTTGCGTGCGGACTCCGTTTTGCGTGTGGATTCTGGCACCGTGCACCGTTTTGCGTGCGAACTCCGGCGCCGTGCACCGTTTCACGTGCAAACTCCGTTTTTGGTGCGGACTCCGGCGGCGTGCTCCGTTTTTGGTGCGGACTCCGGCGGCGTGCTCCGTTTTGCGTGCGGACTCCGACGGCGTGCCCCGTTTTGCGTGCGGACTCCGGCAGCGGGCATCGTTTGCGTGCGGATCGCGTGGAGGCCAAATTGCAAGTGTCTACGAGCAATTGGTGGCAAATCGAGGTGGGTGGCCTTATCTCCAAGTTTTATGGACTGTACAGTATTTCTACTGATGTAGGACTATGCATGATGGTTTATTTCATTGTGTAGCATGCTAGATTGTAGGAATTGTTATTCCTTTTATTATATGTTAATATAGTTATCTTGGAACTTGACCTAGCACCCCCGTCATATGTTGCATGCGTAACCAGACCAGTAGAAAACCCTCACTTGGGCTAGGGTTATTTATGCTTAGACATCCACACTGTTCTTTCATCCCTGGACATAGTGTTTTCTCGCCCGGGTAGTGGGCCGAGAGGTCGGGACTTGTTTTTAGTGTGGGATGCTTTTGCACTCTTGCTTGGGAGCAGAGTGGAGTCTGGTAGTTGTAGCGGGTTGCTTATCTGTGCGGGGAGCCGTTTGGGTAACGGTAGTCCCGAGAGGTCTTGTTTCCCTTTTACGCTATCGTCGGAGGGAGCCGTTGAGTAGACGGTAGTCCCGGGCCGTCGAGTATCTTCCGGTCCGTATTGTTGGGAACCGTTGGGGTTGGCGGTGGTCCCAGGTCGTTGAGTGTTGTCCGACCTGTTTTGTTACCCTGAGTTGTGGGTCGTTCCTGGCTGTGGAGTATCTCCAGCCAGTGAGCTTTGTGCTGCGAGCTGTTGGAGAGGCTAGTGTCTCGTGTTTTGTGTGAGCTGATCAGCTGAGTCGTAGAGAGTGCTCCGACTGTTGTGTGAGATATTTGGGGATCTTGAGTCCTACCGTTCTGAGAGTGAGCATGGATTTTGACTAGCCTGCATATACCAAGGTTTGATACTCTGTGCCGCGCCGTTTTCCTCAGTTGGAGTCGTGCCCCCTGAGATGCTGCTGTGGATGCGATGGTTGGCCTGTTGGGGCAGTTTTCCGCAGTGGAGGCAATGATGGGCCTGTTGAGGAAGTTGTGCGCGAGGGATGAGTTAGCTGGACAGGACGCCCCACGTAAATCCCGTCCTCATGTGGATGTGTGGTAGTGGGCAGGTGCGTTTCCTAGTCGCCAGGCGCAGGCTTGGCTGGACCCTATGATCGAGTCAGTTCGATTGGGTCGATTGAGCACCTTGGGTGCAAGTGGTCTCTTTTACTTTCATCTGTTCCACTTTTGAGTGTCTAGATAGATGCATGGTAGCTGTAGAGTAGCTCCAGCTTTTCTTGTTCAGTTTTCATTACACTGTTATCTTTTACCTCTAGTAGACTTAGTGGGCGGACCGTTGGGCTTGTTGGCGGCACCCACTGAGAACTACTGTGGGAAGTAGTTCTCACACCCGTCGTGGTGTCTTTTCCCCAGGGACTTCTTCTTCTGTTCCTGTGCTCCTGTTGCTGATCCTTCGGACCGAGGCGAGAGAGTCGCGAGCTAGTTCCCTACCCGTCGTTGGAGTGTAGCGGTACCCCTTCAGAGGAGAGCTTCGGTTGATAGTTTACTTCTTTTTCCTCTGTTGAGAGACCTTTGTAGAGAGGTATAGAGTTGTACTTTATTTTACAGTTTGAGAGACTGATGTTGTGAGGATATTTTTTTGTATCGAGAGCTTGTACACTGACTTATTTATTGGAGATATCTCCCTTTTGGATTTTTGTATCAGAGGACTTTTATATGATCGGTATTGGGGAGATGGATATTGTATTATTTTCAGTTGTACAGTGTTTGGTTTTCAGTTTTTAGTAGTTTACTTTCAGCTCTGATATCTGTATCCTGTAGTTGATTCTTTTTGCAGGTTAGACGCTTCGTCTGTACGGCAGTTTCCGTACAGATGGCGGATCTGTTAGCGAGCCCGGGTCGCAGTTTCGACCCCGGGGCGTGACACCATGTTTGTGGACTGTGGGCCTGTAGCCTAGTGGGCAGGCGCAGTCGGCTGGGAGAGACAGCGGCCCGAGACCTGATGGCGGGGCATGATAGAGATTTGGTCGGGACGGTAGTCCGAGCGATGACCCGGGAACGTGGAATGCCACGTGTGAGCATTGAGGCTATTAGTACACTTAGTGTGTGTTATGACCAGGCCCTAGCGCTAGTGGTGATTGAGGTATTGTAGCTCCTAGTGGGAGTGCTGGGGTAGTAATCCTAAGTGTGGATCTACCCGTATGACCATTGGATCTGTGTGCTAGTGAGAGTCATTGTACAGTGTTGGACTAGTTGGGCTATAGGCCCCTATTGGATTGTGGTCTGTGGATCTATTAGTAGACCTAGATATCGGGTTAGCTGATAACCCGTGTACACGGAGCGCTAGTAGCGTGTGAGATAGTTGAGGACTTGTGGATTGGCCTTTGCACTCCACATTAGGCAGCGGAGTGACCGGAAATGCGGTAAATGTAATTAGTTGCAGATGCAACCTCCTTGTGAAAGGTAAAGTGATGGCGGAATTAAAGTGAAGATTTCGCAAGAAAAGACTTGGTCATTCGTGGCAATTGAGAGAGCAAGTGCTCAAATGTGTCTCTCGCCTACTTGGTGAAAGTGGCCTGACATCAGGTCTGAAATTGTCCCTGAGAAGAGATAGGGATTATGAATGGGTTGCTCGTGTAATTGTGGACGAGCAGGCAATGTGATGCCGGTCACGAGGTTCAGTGAGCCCAGTAGTGAGGGCAAGTTTTCCCCCTCATGATCAAGTAGGAGTCGAGATGTGACTCAAGTTTTGAGGACGAAACTTATTTTAAGGGGGGTAGAATGTAGTGAACCGGAACTCGGTATATAAACAAAATATAAATAAAAATGGTATGAAATACTATTTTAATTGAGTTAGAAAAGTACAGGATGACCTGGAAGTGAATTGGGCCCAAATCGGGATTAAAATAAGATATCTAGAATCTTATGTGAGAAAGTGAGCCCAGATTGTAAGTGGAAAACTCACAGTCTCGGAAAATTCCGAGAAAATTACTGGAGCTCCGTAAATGTGTTTTAAGGCCACAGTAAAAGTTTCGCGTTGATCGGACACCCGGATAGTGAGAACGGGCTCCTCCAGCGAATTCGAATACAGTGGGACTTTGGGTGACCCAGAAGTGGTCCAAACTGAAAAGTTAAAGTACCATGAGGTAAATTAAGTTAAACTGTGGCTGCCCGTCAAATTTGAGCGAAAACGGGCAAGAACGGACGAAAACGGGCGAAACTGGGCTTGGGCCGAAGTTTCGGGCGCCCGAAAGTGAGTTCTGGGCGCCCGGAAAGCACTGTAGCAAACCCGGTTTTGGGGGCTGCAGTGAACCGGGCTGCACTGTTGCGAACCCGGTTCACTGTAGCAGCCCGGTCCGGACCTTGATGCGCCCGAAAATTACTGTAGCGCGCCCGAAAGTTACTGTTGGCACGGATCCCGAGGCAGTGGCACGGATCCCGAGGCAGTTGGCACGAATCCCGAGGCAAGCCTTTCCCGCGCGAGGCGCGCGTGATAGGTGGGGAGCGCCACGTGGCGCTCCGTCATTGGACGCCCTGACCGAGGGAGCGGGCTGCACGGGGAAGGCGCGCGGCCACTGTAGCGGTGTCAGCGGGGACAGGCCACGTGTCGGCCTCCCATTGGTCGGTCAGGGCGACGTGACGCGCTGACGCGACGTGACACTGCAGGCGGGCGTCAGAGCGGGAGATAGTGCGGTCCACGTGGCGGCCCCTGATTGGCCGCCACGTTTCTGTGGTCGCGGTGCACGGGTCCAGGGACACGTGTCACGCTCGGGTTGGCCGAGCGTGGTGACGTGGCGCTGAGCTAGCGCGGCATGGACGCGTGGACCGCGGCTGGGGCGGTTACTGTAGCCGCCCGGAAGTTTCCGGGCGCCCGAAAGTGTGCGCCCGAAAGTTCGGAAATGGCCTATAAAGGCCCGAAATGGCTCATTTTTCCTCCTTTTCTCCATTTTGGCTTCACCCGAGAGTACCAGGAGGCGATCCGGGCGATTTCGCCCGGGGTTTTCGAGGGCGCACGAGCGCGCCGTGGACTCCGTGGAGCGCGCAGGATGTTCCAAAGAGCCTAGTGGACACGTTGGACGACGCGACGAGGTTGAGGTAGGTTCCGTGTGCCATTTTGCGGTATTTTTGTCGCAGTTTTTACATTTCCTTTTGGATTATGGATTTGACCCCCATGCCTATGTGCGAGTTAGGGACCAAGTTTTACTGTGCCGTTTTACTGCTCGAGTTTCGCGGGCATTTTGGGCGCGCCTCGTTTTGCGTGCCGCTCGTGGAGATATGCACCGTTTTGCGTGCGGATTCGACAAGTATGCGCAGTTTTGGGCGTAGGCTCGAAAAATATGCACCGTTTTGCATGCAAAGTTGAAAAAGGAACGTGCACCGTTTTGCGTGCCCAACCGAGGTATGTGCTCTGTTTTGCGTGTAGGTTGGACTAACGGGCACCGTTTTTCGTGTAGACTCTAACAATGCGTCTCGTTTTACGTGCAGGATCGGAAAAGTATGCATCGTTTTGCGTGCAACCCTACAATGGAGCGTGCACTATTTTGCGTGCCAGTACGGGGTACGTGCTCCGTTTTGCGTGCGGGTTGGACCAATGCGCGTCGTTTTGCGTGCCGGTTAAAGTGGCGCGCACCATTTTACGTGTGGGTTATTAATTTAATAACGTGCACCGTTTTGCGTGCAGGTTTGGTGGACGTACACCGTTTTGCGTGCGGACTCAAGGGATGTGCACCGTTTTGCGTGCAAGCTCGAGGAGGCAAGTGGAATCGCGCGGAGACCAATTGCAAGTGTCTACAAGCAATTGGGTACACCACAAGGTGGGGAATTCTGCCAAAATTAGGTGACCTCTCCCCTTGCTCCTTTGCTTTTTGATTCGAAGCATGATAGTAGCCTGTTAGAGGCATTAGGTAATTATGATTATGATTGTCTGTGTAGATGGATTCAGATGAAAAAGTGCAACTGTTGGTTGCCAGAGATAGATGATAAATGTGCATGTGTAAAAGGACACAGATGAAAAGTGCAACTGTTGGTTGCCAAAGATAGAGGATAGATTTGCATGCCTAGAGGATAAATATTATTTTTATGATGGATGTGAAAATAATTGCATGCATGAATGTGATTAGCCTTTATGATTGTGATCATGTTAGGGTATAACCCTAGGAATCATGTGACATAAGGAAAGGGAACATGTTGGTAGTAAGACTAGGAGAAAACCTAGTTTCAGGGTTCACTGAGTGACATCAAAACTTAGGAGTTATCCTAGGATTGGACGAGTGGCATTGTCTTAGGTGATAACCTAAGGACACTGGATAGAGTGATCAATATAGAGTCAAGGAACTCTAGGATGAGTACGACATGGAACTTAGGTAAAGATAACCTAAGGTGAACTAGTGAACAAGATAGAGTCAAGGAACTCTAGAATGAGTATGACATGGAACTTAGGTAAAGGAAACCTAAGGTGAATTAGAAGAGTTTAAACTCACAGACAAGGAATTAGAGTCAGTGTAACTCTAAGTTAATAGTGGAACAGAAAAATAGAGTTAAGTTAACTCTAGGATTCAGTGAGGAATCAGGAAAGCGGGATAAGATCCCAAGGTTAAAGAATTAAACAAATATAACCCTAGAGAGTCATAGGGTGTCTGGGCAAATGGACAATAACTTTAACTTCAATTTGAGTTAAACAAAGAAAGTGAAATGTGTAAGAGTCCAGAAGACTCTCTGGTTACCCGTGTGGCAAGACCTAGGGTAAGGGATGAAAAAGTGGTTAATAAGTAAGACAAACAAATTGCTTAAGATAAAGAAAATGAAAAGAGAATGTAAATGGCGCCTTCGAATTTGAGACTCGTCAAGTGGAGCAGGACTCCCTGGGCAATGACCCGTCGGACGAGGTACTTTCGAAAGGCTTAAAGTTAAAAGCAAGCTAAAAGTGGCTAAAGAGCATAAAGAGAATGTAAATGGCGCCTTCGAATTTGAGACTCGTCAAGTGGAGCAGGACTCCCTGGGCAGTGACCCGTCGGACGAGGTACTTTCGAAAGGCTTAAAGTTAAAAGCAAGCTAAAAGTGGCTAAAGAGCATAAAGAGAATGTAAATGGCGCCTTCGAATTTGAGACTCGTCAAGTGGAGCAGGGCTCCCTGGGCAGTGACCCGTCGGACGAGGTACTTTCGAAATGCTTAAAGTGAAAGCAAAGAGCTAAATGCTCAAAGGAAAGAGTGATAGTAATTGCCAGTGGCAATGTGAGCTGAAGGCTCGAGTGAGAAAGAAAAGAAAAGCAAGTGCTTAAGAGTAAAGATAAAGACAAATGCATAAAGTGCAGAAAAGGGCTGAGTGCCCAGAGGAAAGGAAATGAAAGATAAGAAAAGATAATAAAACGGGCGTGCCTTCGAAGGTTGAAATGTGGTTCTGCGGGACGTAAAGGGCTTGCCCTCTCCCCGGGCGCACTAGGATCGGTCGTAAAGGGCAGCCCCCTCTCCGATAGCAGGTGGCCCGAAGAACACATTTACTTCGTAGGACGGGGTAACACTTGCGGGTGTTATCGGCAACCTTAGAAATCTTATCTGATTGTAGCAGGACTATCGGGCTCGGGCACGTTGGATAAGAATTTCTCAGGGTTAACTTGAACTAAAGCACCAGAATCTAAAGAATAAAGAGAAATTAGAGTGGCCAAGGTGGCCGGGTTAGTTTAACCCTGTGTACAGCGGCATAGTGGCCGAGTTGGTGCTTAGTAGCCTGATATGACTAGACAGAGTAGTGCTGGGTTGATGAGTATATACAGACAGTGATATATTATTGCATAGCTGCATTTTGATATTGAGGATTTTAGTTTCCTAGCACTATTATTATTGCTTCCATTGGACCAAGTTGTGCAGGACACTCTCTCTCGGTGGTTGAACCCACTGGGAACTCAGATGTAGTTCTCACACCCCTTGGGTGACCCCCCCCCCCAGGTTCGGGTATGGATGCAGCGGACGAGACGGTTCAGATGCAGACGGCGAGGCATACGACAGGGGCAAGGGCCCAGCAGCATAGAGACCTAGAGGGTCTAGCAGAGGTACCTTCCTTTTATGATCGAGTGAACCATGTATTGTGAGGAAAAGCATTGTAATATTATGTAATTGTAAGTTGAGAGATGTAAAATGTAATAAAGTTTATTATGGTTCATTCTTATCATGCTTTCATATCGGCTTAAACAATTTGTTTATTGAATGAAAGTTTTAAATTAGTAGTGATCTTACTCTGATATTATATCTCATCATAAGCATTGTTTTGATTCGAGATGGTTGTGACCGTTCCTTTCGGGTAGCGTGAGGTCGTGCCCGATTGGCGGGTCTGTTGGCATGCCCGAACCGACCCAATTGGCGGGCTCGGGGCGTGACAGTAATATCATGACCTTTTCTGTTCTCTTGTACTTTCCTTGATAATAAATTAAGTGTTAGGGGAAATAAACTATCGAGTCTTCTTGGATAGAACGTCGGTGATTGCGTGAATTTTTCGGTGATAGAGCGCGAAAAAAACGGTGAACGGCAAAGCGATCGGATCGGAAATCCGACTTACGGATCTCCCGGAATGGGTCTTTTGTGTTAACGGGTACGATAGAATAAGTCGAACCCGTTAAGACCTTGGTGCATCAAAATCCGTGCAGGATATTTTAGAAACATTGCTTAGGTGGCACTCTTATTAAGAAGTTAGTTGGAGAATCCCTCTTATCGAAATTTCAGGTTTTGTACGTAGGATAAAATAATATTTTTAAATTAGTTGATTTATTCTTCTCCACTTTTATGAACCCTAGTCAGAGAGAGAGAGAGAGAGAGAGAGAGAGAGAGAGAGAGAGAGAGAGAGAGAGAGCGTTCCCTACTTCTTCGTGATCAAGCGCGCCGGAAACGGGGAACGGAACCGGATTCTCATCACCGGCGAGGGACGTGTCTTCCTTCCTCTTCCTCTTCTTCTCCGCGAAATCAAGGTTAGCGTTCAATTTTCGAGTTTTGGGTCTTGTCCTTCTTTATCTTGCACCGCAATGCCCTAAGACACCGCCGCCGCCGCGGTATGCGGGCGCGCCGCCATCCGTACCACGTGCCACGCAACGCGCAGGATCGCCGCCTGCGCGGGGCCGCACCGCAAACGGCGCGGTGCGGCATGCCGCGCGGGGCCACACCCACATGGCGCGGCGTGGCACGCCGCGCGGGGCCGCCTCCCGCGCGGGGCCGCCTCCCGCGCGGGGCCGCCTCCCGCGCGGGGACCGCCTCCCGCGCGGAGGCCGCCGCTCGCGCGAGGACGCCTCCTGCGCGGGGCCGCGCTGCGGGCTGCGCGGTGCTGCGTGCCGTGCGGGGACCGCCTCCCGCACGAAGGCCGCCGCTCGCGCGGGGCCGCCGCCCGAGCGGGGCCGCCTCCCGGGCTGCGTTGTGCTTCTTGCCGCGCGGGGGCCGCCTCCCGAGGGGGGCCGCCGCCCGCGCGAGGCGGCTACGCGCGCTGCAAGGTGCGGCACACCATGCGGTGCCGCCGCGCGAGGGCAAGTGCTCGCACTGCGCAGTGGAGCGCGCCATGCGGTGCCGCCACGCGGGGCAGGTGCTCGCGCGGGGCCGTGTCGCATGCGGTGCGCTGCGCGAGGCAGGTGCCTGCGCAGGGTTGCGCCGCCGCCGTCGCTCAGCTTGCCACCCTCACTTGGCGCGAGCGGGGTCTCAGTTCTACTAGCGAGTCGAGTCTGACCAGTTGTTTCTTTTGGGGACTTTGTAGGTCCGGGAGTTGTTCGAGGACGTGGGTCGGCTCCGGGAGTTTCATTCGACGCGTTGTTGAAGTATGGTTTTACCAGGTAATGTGTAAGAGTAAAGTAGATGTGCAAATGGATTGTGACTAACCCCTTTTCGCGTGAGTACCCCTTTCTTATTACTATCTGTGGCGACTGGGTGTTGCGGTGCTTTATATTACACGCCGATTCCGGCCTTTATGCTCATGGCTGCTTACATGCACACCGGCGGTTTGGCCACCGCACTGGTGTACTTTTCCGAATAGGCGGTACGTTGACCGGTCTACCCCACAAAGGTAAAGGTGACGTAGTGGGGACGCCTCGCGGTTACTTACGGTGCTGCACAGGTACCGTGGAGGGGTTAAAGCATCAATGTAGTACCCCGAACCCCCCATGTAGCTTTTTCCCGTGAATCCACTGTTTAGACACCTGTTGATGGTGTATCTGGCCCATAGTGCATCAAAGGGATGCCACCGATGGACCCTGTGAGCTTTGGTTAGCCGTTTTGGCCTTCGGCTGCTTTTGCCGAATTTTAGAAAAGGATTTAGGCCAAACGGAGGATGGATTTGGATTCAGCGCGGAAAAACACTTGAGATTGGCTTTTTGTTCGCCCAATTCTGAGTCCGGATGTCCAAAAGCGGACTCCCGGAAGTTTTGGCAGTTTTCGGCGCTTGCGGGAGCCTCCGGCAAATTTTGGAGGCGGAATTTGGCCAAACGGACCTCGTTTTTGGAATCAGCGCGCGAAAACGGTCAAGATGGGCTATTTACTTGTCATTTTTGAGCTTGCGGGTACTGTTCACGCCGGAACAGTGTCGCCGGCGATCGCCGGCGGCTGCCGGCGGCGGCGGCGCGGCCTCGGGCAGGCGGCGGCGCGCGGCGCGGGCAGGGCGCGGGCAGGCGCCCGGGCGCGCGGGCAGGCGCGCGGTCCACGGCGGCGCGCGTGCACCAGGCGGTGCCACGTGGCGAGGCCTTGTTGGTCCGGTTCTGTGCTCCCGGTCCACGCAACCGGCTGAGATGGTGACCGGGGCAGGTGGCCGTACGCCCGGGTCAGCCGCGACGTGCGCGGTCCACGGCGCGACGTGCGTGGTGCACGGGTTGCCGGGCCACGTGTCGCGCGGCCATTGGCGGGCTCTGGTGCTCCGGGTGCAGCGGGGTCTGAGGGAGTGGTGGACTGGGCTGCGCGGTGGACCGGGCCGCACTGTGCGCGCCCGGAAGTTCTGCGCCGGGCCGCACTGTGCGCGCCCGAAATGGGCCGAGCGCCCGAAAGTGGGGACTCGTTGGGTATTAATCCAATTGTTTTTTCCCTCAGCCTATTTAAGCCAATCCGAGCTCACTCTTTTAGGGTTTTTCTCCCAAACCGAGCCTCTTCAGCCCAAGCACCTTTCAAGCAAAGATTTTCATCTTTTTGTGCTGGATCTCCCTGCCAAGTTTCAAGAGTTTTGGAGGCACGAATCCCGAGGTTCCCCATTTTACGGTGCGGCGCGACGTTGCTTCCTAGTGTTCTTCTTCGGCGCAGCGATCGTATTTTTGCTCCCCTGGGCTACCCCGACATCATTTTCCTGTGATTCTTGCACCAGTGGACTCCTAAGAGGTAGGACTTCATCTTTCGTTTTGGTCGCGCTTTCCCGTTTCGAGGTTTTGGCACGGTTTTCGAGGCAGTAAGTGACCCCTTTTTCTGTATGGAATTCCTTGACAGCAGCGGGGTATTTTGGCCATATCTTTGCGCACGAGCGTCTGACGGAAACGAGCTTATACAACTTTTTCATCTACGGATCGCAAGGAACGCGCTCGTATTTTTATTGGATTTTTGTGAATTTTCTTTCGAGGTGAGAATTAATGATTTCTCTGTGAACAGTAATCAGTCCTTAATACAGATTGTTGTATGAGAGTGCCCTCTTGCCGAATTTTTATCTTGACTTACCGAACTCCGATTTGGACGTGCAAGGTACCGTTTCGAAGCTATCGACGCAAGGATCGCCGTGATATTTTTATTGGAATTTTCTGGACATTTGCTGCAGGTGATAATTTGACAGTTTGGTACTCGTGATTGTATGTGGTTATAAGTGCTGAATTTGGGAGTCTAGTGTAATTAGTGGATTTCTTGATGTACCAGGAGTGTTGCGGGTGTGCTAAAATTGTGGGAGCGAGGATTTGGAATTTTGGTATTTTCTGACTGTACGAGTTTGGACAGTTGCGCTTCAGGTGGGTGGTTGTTGTACTCCTCTCTTGTATGCCCACTAGGAATATCAGAGTACCCTTGCTATGACAATGCTAAATGTGTTGATTGGTAGACTTGCATGCTCTAGGAAATTGATAATTGGTTATCAGATCTCTAATAAATTATTGTTAGATTAATCACTCGATTTAATCGCTTATTGATCCTGGAATTGTATACTTGGAGACAAATAGAAATAGAGGACTGCAAAACTGATGTTTGTGCATGTGAGACGGTCACTCTAGCTTATGTCACTTCAAACTGTTATACTTAGAAATTGGACAAAATATTGGAACACTGCATGATTAAATTGGTCACATAATTATTGTCATCTTTTACTGCTACACTATTTTTGGGACTTGACTTAGGAGAAACCATGCATTTACTCTTTCCTTCTCCTATTATGGACATTAGCGGCTTAATCGCTCAGGTTCGAGCGTATGTTGGACAGTGTAGTCAGGTATTGGGGATTGGGACAGGTTAGGGGTATGGCAGGGTGTTGCGGCGACCACGGATCTTGGGTGGTTGACCGGTTTGTACTATCGCATCAGATTGGGTGTTTTGGGGATCGGGCTTTCTTTAGTGGAGGGTTGTTCCCACTTCTGTGAGTCTCGATCCAGTCCTGCTATTATGAGACAGTGGTTACAGAGATGCTTGATACAGTGATATTTTACTCGTGTGGGTCGCTCCCCTCGAGTGCCACTCCGGAGTAGGCTTTCCACGGTGCAGAGCGCCGGGCACCTTGCTGCTTTCCACGGTGTGAGCGCCGGGCACCATGCTGGTTTCTTGAGTTCGACAGCAGAGCAGGCAGTGCCAGTGTTCACTGGCTGTCAGATTGGGTCATTATGACAGGCTTCTTGATTCTGATGCATCACTTTCTCCATCCTTATTGGTTGGTCATATAGAGGCATATTAGGGATAGCACTTTATCAGTTGCTTTATTTATCTGCATCTCCTTTCTTTTCCTTTCCCTTTTTCGCCTCTGAGCACCTGGTGGGCATATCTGAGCTGAGGCTTTACCCACTAGGGGAGGCTACTGTTTATAGTAGTACTGACCCCCATTGTTTTTCTTGTTTCTTTCTTTCCCCTTGTTTTGCAGAGTCCTCAGTGGGAGTTGCTGGGCCGTCAGCAACTGATCGAGGTAAGCGAATTGCGGACTAGATAGAGAGCCACCGAGGGTCATAGCTGGAGATTTTGGGTACCAGGACTTCTCAGACAGTGTTTTTGTATTTCTTTTTGGGGACTGGCTTCTGCCAGCTGTTTGTATTATAGTAGTGAGCTGGGAGAGACATCTGTATTTTATCTTACTGTTGTACCTTTTACTTCCAGCATCTGTCTGAGATACAGTAGTTTTATCTTAGCTCTGATTATTATGCTCTTTTATTATTATTTCTTATCTGAGCAGGTTACCGACGCTTCGTGTATGTGGGAAATACCGCATGCACGGCGGATCTGTAGACGGGCCCGGGTTCTGGTTTACACCCGGGGCGTGACAGATTAAGTTGGTATCAGAGCTTAGGGATAGGTCAGTTGGGACTTAGGAAACCCTAGGCTTTTGGACAGACCCTAGGATTATAGGGCGTGAGTGGCGTGACTTGTTGCGAAAGTCGGTGATTTTTACTGTTAACTCTTCCTGTGAGTGAAGAGTGATCGACATAGTCTATTTCTGTTGAACCATTATGTTGGCTGCAGACAACATAAGGTTACAGAAATAGGGGGATGTCTTTTGACTTTCGCCAGATTGGGTCGTGTGGAGTTTTGTTGCTGATGTTTGGTTTCTTGTGGCAGGATGCCTCCACGACGTCGGATTCCCACTCGGGGTGTTCCTTCGCCCCCTGTTGAGCCAGAGCAGCCTACACCACCCGAGCTTACTGAGTTGAGGGCCTTGGTGGCCCAGTTGGCGGAGGGTCAGCGCCGCCAGGAGCAGAGGATTGAGCAGCTGCTTGCTCAGAGGGAGGCACCACCCCCAGCTGTTCCGGAGGTCCCTGTGCCTCTTGTTGCACCTTTTGTGCCGTCAGCGCCATCTTCGAGTAGTGGGGCTCCTGCGGCATTTCAGCCCTTGACTGCGGAGGAGGAGCGGGATTTTGCTGACAGACTCGCTGCATTTGTTAAGCGGGGACCACCTAGATTCTCGGGGCGGGATGCTCAGCCCCGGGCTGTTGGGATTTGGCTTTCTGCGATGGAGAAGCTTTTTCGGGACTTCTTCATCGACCCGAAGTACCGAGTGCACATGGCGGTGCACTGTTTGGACGGAGATGCTGATTTCTGGTGGCAGCGAGTTGAGCCACTGGAGTTCCGGATCACCAGGCAGTTACCTTGGGAGGAGTTCAGACGGATGGTGTTGGACACCTATTTCTCTACCAGTGTGAAGAAGAAATTGGAGGACGATTTGAAGAATCTGCAGCAGGGCAATCGACCGGCCCAGGCCTATTTTCAGGAGTTCGGGAGTTGCTGAACTGTGTGCCCTACGTCGCTCGTGACGGTCCGCACCAGGTTGAGTTGTTCGAGGGAGGCCTTCGTCCAGAGATTTTTACACTTGTGCATGCTCAGAGATTTCAGACCTTGGAGGCAGCCGCAGAGCATGCACAGTGGGTGGAGAGAGGCGATCAGGAGGTGGCCAGACGGAGGGCCGCGGTCGCGCAGAGTTCCGACAGGAAGCGACCAGCCCCAGAGGACGGGGGACAGGCCAGCTCTTGGAGACCGCCACGGCCGCCGCAGTCCCAGTCTTATGGCCGTGGGCGATCTGATAGGAGAGGGCCTGGGGGACCCCAGAGACCGCAGCAGCATCAGCAGCAGCACCAGCAGCAGAGATCGCATCAGGGGCAGCAGAGATCCCAGCAGCAGTCCTCGAGACAGCAGCAGCAGCAGCCGAGACAGCCCCGATCTTCTGACCGATGTATTTTCTGTGGAGGTCAGCATGCCGCCATTACTTGTGACCAGAGATGGGGTCGATGCTTCCGTTGTGGACAGCCAGGGCATGTGCGAGCTACTTGCCCCCTTTCTACTTCCTCGGCACCGTCATCGGCATCGGCTCCATATCCCCCTCAGCAGCAGCGGCCACCAGCTCAGCGGCCTTATGCTCCAGCGAGCAGGCCGTCCACTTCTCATCCTGTGGATTCTCGACCTCCAGCACCGAGCGGGCGGGTGTATGCCGCCCAGTTGGCGGATTCTTCAGCGGCAGACCAGGTGGTGGCAGGTATTATTCTACTCTTTGGTATTCGGGCTCGTACTTTATTCGACACTGGAGCATCTCATTCTTTTATTAGTCGAGCATTTGCATCCCTGCATGACTTAGAGAGAGAGTCCTTGTCACATACTTTAGAGGTGCGGATTCCTGATCATATTTTGCATGTCGAGGAGCGTTGTGTGGCTTGCCCTGTGCAGTTGGGGCCTTGGATTTTGCCTGCAGACTTGCTTGTCTTGCAGCAGCTCCATGATTTTGACTTGGTGTTGGGGATGGATTGGCTGTCGCGGTATTCCGCCACTATCGACTGCAGAGAGAGGACGGTGACTCTTCGCGAGCCAGGACAGGAGGAGTTCATCTTCAGAGGCTGCCAGAGCACGCTGTTCGCAGCGACCATTTCCTCGGCCAGAGCTAGGAGGATGATGAGTAGGGGTTGTACTGCCTTCTTGGCCACTGTGGTGGAGGTGCCTACGGCGGCACTGGGACTCGAGGATATCCCTATTGTCCGAGAGTTCCCAGATGTGTTTCCCCCAGAGCTGACGACGATGCCGCCGGAGAGGGAGATTGAGTTCGTGATTGATGTAGTTCCTGGAACTGCACCAATCTCAAAGGCACCCTATAGGATGGCGCCAGCTGAGTTGAGGGAGTTGAAAGCCCAGCTTCAGGATCTTTTGGATAGGGGCTTTATCAGACCCAGTGTTTCTCCGTGGGGAGCGCCTGTGTTGTTTGTTAAGAAGAAGGATGGGTCACTGCGGTTGTGTGTGGATTATAGGGAATTGAACAAAGTGACCATCCGGAACAAGTATCCCCTCCCCCGGATCGATGATTTGTTTGATCAGTTACAGGGAGCATCGGTGTTCTCGAAGATTGATCTGCAGTCCGGTTACCACCAGCTGAGGGTGAGGGCCGAGGACATCTCCAAGACGGCTTTCAGATCGCGGTACGGGCATTATGAGTTTACTGTGATGCCTTTCGGGTTGACAAATGCCCCTGCCGCATTCATGGACTTGATGAACAGGATTTTTCAGCCGTTTTTGGACCGGTTTGTGGTGGTGTTCATAGATGATATTCTGATCTACTCCCGTAGTGATTTGGAGCACGAGGAGCACTTGAGGACCGTGCTACAGCTTCTGCGAGAGAAGAAGCTGTATGCTAAGTTCAAAAAGTGTGAGTTTTGGCTCCGGGAGGTTGCTTTTCTGGGTCATGTTGTTTCAGCTGCTGGAGTGGCGGTGGATCCGGCCAAGGTGGATGCTATTCGAGATTGGCCGAGGCCGACGACTATCACTGAGGTGCGGAGCTTTCTTGGTTTGGCGGGCTACTATCGGCGTTTTGTGGAAGGCTTTGCGAAGCTTTCCTCTCCCCTCACTCGTCTGACCAGGAAAGGAGTTAAGTTTGTTTGGAGCGAGACTTGCCAGAGCTGTTTTGAGGAGCTGAAGCAGAGGCTGATGACCGCTCCAATCCTTGCCCTTCCAGTTATGGGGGAAGGATTTGTGATTTACAGTGATGCCTCACATAGTGGTTTGGGGTGTGTGTTGATGCAGCAGGGTAGGGTGATTGCCTATGCTTCACGGCAATTGAAGGACTATGAGAAAAATTACCCTACTCATGATCTGGAGTTGGCAGCGGTGGTGTTTGCTCTGAAGCTGTGGCGGCATTACTTGTATGGTGAGCATTGCGAGATATATACTGATCACAAGAGCTTGAAGTATCTGTTCACCCAAAAGGAGCTGAATTTGAGGCAACGCCGGTGGTTGGAGCTGCTAAAGGATTATGATCTGAGTATCCTTTATCACCCCGGCAAGGCCAATGTTGTGGCGGATGCTTTGAGCAGGAGGACGAGTCTGAGTTTATTGATCTCGCAGCAGGCGCCGTTGGTCGAGCAGATGAGGCGATTACAGCTAGAGGTAGTATCCCCTGGGGTCTCTGCTAGACTTATGTCTATGGTCTTGCAGCCCACTCTGTTGGAGAGGATCAGGGACACTCAGAGTGAGGACCCCCACTTGGTGAGGATCAGGACGCAGCTTCAGGCGGATCAGACAGGGGATTTTTCTGTGGATAGCTCGGGAGTACTGCGGTACAGGGACCGAGTGTGTGTGCCTTTGGATCAGGAGATTAGAGATCAGATTTTGAGGGAGGCCCACCATACACCTTATACCGTCCATCCTGGAGGTACTAAGATGTATAAGGACCTCAAGGCACAGTTTTGGTGGCCCGGAATGAAGCGGGACATTGGGAGATTCGTAGCTCACTGTTTAACTTGTCAGCAAGTGAAAGCTGAGCATCGCGTCCCTGCTGGCAAGTTGCAGAGTCTTCCAATTCCCGAGTGGAAATGGGACCACATCACTATGGATTTCGTCACTGGATTGCCGAGGGCGCAGAGCGGGGCAGATGCGATCTGGGTTATTGTTGACAGACTCACCAAGTCGGCGCACTTCTTACCGGTTCAGATGACTTGGTCATTGGAGTATTTGGCACAGTTATATATGGATGAGATAGTGAGGCTTCACGGTATACCTGCTTCGATTGTGTCAGATCGGGACCCGAGATTCGTATCACGCTTTTGGGGGAGTTTGCATTCTGCTTTGGGGACTCAGCTCAGGTTTAGCACCGCTTTCCACCCACAGACCGATGGGCAGTCAGAGCGCACCATACAGACCCTCGAGGATATGCTTAGAGCGTGCGTTATGGATTTTGGAGGAGGGTGGTACCGGCACTTATCTTTGGTTGAGTTCGCGTACAACAACAGCTATCAGGCGAGCATCCGGATGGCTCCGTTTGAAGCGTTGTATGGACGCAAGTGTCGGTCTCCCCTATACTGGAGTGACGTGGGTGAGAGGAGGACTTTGGGACCGGAGTTACTTTTGGAGGCAGAGGAAAAAGTCAGGATTATTCGCCGGCATCTTGAGACAGCCCAGAGTCGTCAGAAGAGCTACGCAGATACTCGACGGCGAGACCTGGAGTTTCAGGTTGGTGATCATGTCTTCTTGAAGGTCTCGCCCTCGAAAGGGGTCCGGAGATTTGGAGTACGGGGGAAGCTCAGCCCCCGCTTTATTGGACCCTTTGAGGTACTTGACAGAGTTGGTCCTGTGGCATACAGAGTTGCCTTACCCCCGCGCCTGGCCGGAGTTCATGATGTCTTCCACGTCTCAGCTCTGAGGAGATATGTTTTTGACCCGTCGCACGTGATTGACTTCACTTCGTTGGAGATCGGCGAGGACTTGGTCTACGAGGAGCGCCCGTTGCGGATTCTTGCTCGTGAGGTGAGGGAATTGCGCAATCGGGCCATTCCATATGTGAAGATCCTGTGGAGCAATCATGAGGAGCGAGAGGCTACATGGGAGCTGGAGACAGAGATGAGAGATGCCTACCCCTTCTTGTTCGAGGCCGCAGTTTGAGGTACGTCTGCTTTGTTTATCTTTGTTTCGGGGACGAAACTTTTTTAGTGGGGGAGGGTGTAGTACCCCGAACCCCCATGCAGCTTTTTCCCGTGAATCCACTGTTTAGACACCTGTTGATGGTGTATCTGGCCCATAGTGCATCAAAGGGATGCCACCGATGGACCCTGTGAGCTTTGGTTAGCCGTTTTGGCCTTCGGCTGCTTTTGCCGAATTTTAGAAAAGGATTTAGGCCAAACGGAGGATGGATTTGGATTCAGCGCGGAAAAACACTTGAGATTGGCTTTTTGTTCGCCCAATTCTGAGTCCGGATGTCCAAAAGCGGACTCCCGGAAGTTTTGGCAGTTTTCGGCGCTTGCGGGAGCCTCCGGCAAATTTTGGAGGCGGAATTTGGCCAAACGGACCTCGTTTTTGGAATCAGCGCGCGAAAACGGTCAAGATGGGCTATTTACTTGTCATTTTTGAGCTTGCGGGTACTGTTCACGCCGGAACAGTGTCGCCGGCGATCGCCGGCGGCTGCCGGCGGCGGCGGCGCGGCCTCGGGCAGGCGGCGGCGCGCGGCGCGGGCAGGGCGCGGGCAGGCGCCCGGGCGCGCGGGCAGGCGCGCGGTCCACGGCGGCGCGCGTGCACCAGGCGGTGCCACGTGGCGAGGCCTTGTTGGTCCGGTTCTGTGCTCCCGGTCCACGCAACCGGCTGAGATGGTGACCGGGGCAGGTGGCCGTACGCCCGGGTCAGCCGCGACGTGCGCGGTCCACGGCGCGACGTGCGTGGTGCACGGGTTGCCGGGCCACGTGTCGCGCGGCCATTGGCGGGCTCTGGTGCTCCGGGTGCAGCGGGGTCTGAGGGAGTGGTGGACTGGGCTGCGCGGTGGACCGGGCCGCACTGTGCGCGCCCGGAAGTTCTGGGCCGGGCCGCACTGTGCGCGCCCGAAATGGGCCGAGCGCCCGAAAGTGGGGACTCGTTGGGTATTAATCCAATTGTTTTTTCCCTCAGCCTATTTAAGCCAATCCGAGCTCACTCTTTTGGGGTTTTTCTCCCAAACCGAGCCTCTTCAGCCCAAGCACCTTTCAAGCAAAGATTTTCATCTTTTTGTGCTGGATCTCCCTGCCAAGTTTCAAGAGTTTTGGAGGCACGAATCCCGAGGTTCCCCATTTTACGGTGCGGCGCGACGTTGCTTCCTAGTGTTCTTCTTCGGCGCAGCGATCGTATTTTTGCTCCCCTGGGCTACCCCGACATCATTTTCCTGTGATTCTTGCACCAGTGGACTCCTAAGAGGTAGGACTTCATCTTTCGTTTTGGTCGCGCTTTCCCGTTTCGAGGTTTTGGCACGGTTTTCGAGGCAGTAAGTGACCCCTTTTTCTGTATGGAATTCCTTGACAGCAGCGGGGTATTTTGGCCATATCTTTGCGCACGAGCGTCTGACGGAAACGAGCTTATACAACTTTTTCATCTACGGATCGCAAGGAACGCGCTCGTATTTTTATTGGATTTTTGTGAATTTTCTTTCGAGGTGAGAATTAATGATTTCTCTGTGAACAGTAATCAGTCCTTAATACAGATTGTTGTATGAGAGTGCCCTCTTGCCGAATTTTTATCTTGACTTACCGAACTCCGATTTGGACGTGCAAGGTACCGTTTCGAAGCTATCGACGCAAGGATCGCCGTGATATTTTTATTGGAATTTTCTGGACATTTGCTGCAGGTGATAATTTGACAGTTTGGTACTCGTGATTGTATGTGGTTATAAGTGCTGAATTTGGGAGTCTAGTGTAATTAGTGGATTTCTTGATGTACCAGGAGTGTTGCGGGTGTGCTAAAATTGTGGGAGCGAGGATTTGGAATTTTGGTATTTTCTGACTGTACGAGTTTGGACAGTTGCGCTTCAGGTGGGTGGTTGTTGTACTCCTCTCTTGTATGCCCACTAGGAATATCAGAGTACCCTTGCTATGACAATGCTAAATGTGTTGATTGGTAGACTTGCATGCTCTAGGAAATTGATAATTGGTTATCAGATCTCTAATAAATTATTGTTAGATTAATCACTCGATTTAATCGCTTATTGATCCTGGAATTGTATACTTGGAGACAAATAGAAATAGAGGACTGCAAAACTGATGTTTGTGCATGTGAGACGGTCACTCTAGCTTATGTCACTTCAAACTGTTATACTTAGAAATTGGACAAAATATTGGAACACTGCATGATTAAATTGGTCACATAATTATTGTCATCTTTTACTGCTACACTATTTTGGGACTTGACTTAGGAGAAACCATGCATTTACTCTTTCCTTCTCCTATTATGGACATTAGCGGCTTAATCGCTCAGGTTCGAGCGTATGTTGGACAGTGTAGTCAGGTATTGGGGATTGGGACAGGTTAGGGGTATGGCAGGGTGTTGCGGCGACCACGGATCTTGGGTGGTTGACCGGTTTGTACTATCGCATCAGATTGGGTGTTTTGGGGATCGGGCTTTCTTTAGTGGAGGGTTGTTCCCACTTCTGTGAGTCTCGATCCAGTCCTGCTATTATGAGACAGTGGTTACAGAGATGCTTGATACAGTGATATTTTACTCGTGTGGGTCGCTCCCCTCGAGTGCCACTCCGGAGTAGGCTTTCCACGGTGCAGAGCGCCGGGCACCTTGCTGCTTTCCACGGTGTGAGCGCCGGGCACCATGCTGGTTTCTTGAGTTCGACAGCAGAGCAGGCAGTGCCAGTGTTCACTGGCTGTCAGATTGGGTCATTATGACAGGCTTCTTGATTCTGATGCATCACTTTCTCCATCCTTATTGGTTGGTCATATAGAGGCATATTAGGGATAGCACTTTATCAGTTGCTTTATTTATCTGCATCTCCTTTCTTTTCCTTTCCCTTTTTCGCCTCTGAGCACCTGGTGGGCATATCTGAGCTGAGGCTTTACCCACTAGGGGAGGCTACTGTTTATAGTAGTACTGACCCCCATTGTTTTTCTTGTTTCTTTCTTTCCCCTTGTTTTGCAGAGTCCTCAGTGGGAGTTGCTGGGCCGTCAGCAACTGATCGAGGTAAGCGAATTGCGGACTAGATAGAGAGCCACCGAGGGTCATAGCTGGAGATTTTGGGTACCAGGACTTCTCAGACAGTGTTTTTTGTATTTCTTTTTGGGGACTGGCTTCTGCCAGCTGTTTGTATTATAGTAGTGAGCTGGGAGAGACATCTGTATTTTATCTTACTGTTGTACCTTTTACTTCCAGCATCTGTCTGAGATACAGTAGTTTTATCTTAGCTCTGATTATTATGCTCTTTTATTATTATTTCTTATCTGAGCAGGTTACCGACGCTTCGTGTATGTGGGAAATACCGCATGCACGGCGGATCTGTAGACGGGCCCGGGTTCTGGTTTACACCCGGGGCGTGACAATCAAGGTGAGAGCAAGGTTTCTCCGTTCGCCAGAGGTCTTTTGTCACGCCCCGGGTGTAAACCAGAATCCGGGCTCGTCCACAGATCTGCCGTGTACACGGAATTTTCCGTGTACAGGAAGCACTGGTAACCTGCTCAGATATAAATGATATAATAAAAGAGCATAAAACAGAACTAAACTACAACTAATACATCTCAGATAAAGCTGGAAAGTAAAAGTACAAAAGTAAACTCTCAAAAATACAAGAGTCTCTCCCAGCTCACTAATCAAAATACAACCAGCTGGCCGAGGCCAGACCCAAACGAAATGAAAAGTACGAGTATCTGAGTGTGTAGGGGTACATCAAACAACTAACTGGTGCCCGGGTAGACCGCTATCTAATCCGCGATCCTCTTACCTCGATCCGCTGAGGAGAGTCCCCCAACTCCCATAGATGACTCTGCAAAACAAAGGGGAAAAGAAAAGGAAAAACAGTGGGGGGTGAGAACTACTATAAAACAGTAGCCTCCCCCCAGTGGGTAGACCTCAAACTCAGACATGCCCACTAAGACTACTAGAGGCAAAAATAAAACAAAGGTGGTAAGCTGTAAATATGACTACTGATGAAGAAGCTACCACTAGTATGCCTCTAAAATACCAAGCTAGATGAATGGCTAACTGTATGCAACGGTACTAGGATGCCCGAACAAGTGTACCCAATCAATAAACCAGTAATCACTGGCACTGCCTGCTCTGCTGTCAAACTCAAGAACCCAGTATCTGATCGGCACACGGCTCGATCTAAAGATGTCCAATCGACCGGCACAAGGCTCGGTCGTAAGCCTACTCCGGAGTGGCACTCGAGGGGAGCGACCCACACGAGTAAAGTATGTAGCCATAAGAAATCTGATATAGCACGATTGGATCATGACTCTAAATAAGTGGGAAAAACCCTCCACTAAAGGAAGCCCGATCCCTCACATCCAATCTGATGCAATAATAATAATAATCCAGTCAACCGCCCACAGGTCGCGGTTACCGCAATACCCTACCAACAGTCCCCATCTGCCCCAAAACTCTAAGTATCTGACAACACTCTCAAGTTCCTCGCTCGAACCCGAGCACACTATCCCCTAAGTCTAGATAACAGGAGAAGGAGATGAAAGCATGGTTTCTCCTAAGTCAGTTCCAGCATGATGGTGTACCAGAAAAAGGTGGCCTAACTAGGTGACCATTCAAGCATGCAAAGTCCTTTACTTAATAACATGGTTTCAAGTATTCTAATTCTCACAAAATAAAGGTATGCCATTTAATAAATTTCCACTTTACTAAGTTGCCACAAGTCGGTGGTCTATATATATGCATAAGAGGTCCCAATATAGATACAACATAATATAGTTTAGCAAAACTCTTCCCAAGGGGCTTAGGCAACATATCCTTTGCAAGAATTAACATTTTATTAATACTTAGTCCTCTAGAGATGCAAGTGCTAACCACAAGCCCATTCTTTCAATTAAGCATGCTATATTTATTTCACCGGTTTACTAGCAATGTAACATAGGGATAGCTCCAATAGGCCTGGTGGGTTATCACAAGTAGGAGGTTAACAACGGTACCCACCTCGAGCACTAAATCCTGGTCCCAGAAGTGAAGTCCACGCCCAGTCTAAGCAATCACCACAACACTGCACAATATACCCCAAAAGAACATACACAATTAACATACAATGCTCCAACGAAATCTGTCCTAAAATACAACAGTCCACAGTTTTGCCTTTTTCACCTGCGAGATCTGCTCGAAAAATTCCAGAAAAAATACTGTCACGATCATCGCGACGAACCGGTCGAAACGAGTCCCTGCACGTTCAAATCTGAGTTTCCTACGCTGAGATACAAATTCGACAAGGGAACCACCCCGAAATAAACCAATCACAAAATCTGAATCACAAGGTTCTGTAAACAGGGATTTTTCACCTTCGGGGAGAATTCAGAAAATTCCAAGAAAAATCTGAGGATATTCCTCGTGATGTGTTGATAAAAAACGCCTCTTGGCACGCCCCAATCCGATGCCTGTACGCGAAGATATCGTCAAAATACCGCAGCGCTGTCCAAAACTCCGCGAAAGAAAAAAGGGTCAAAAGAAAGCTCTGAGAACTCCAAGACAACCTCGAAAAGAGGGAAAACTTAACAGAGAAATCGGAGTCCTACCTGTAGAGAATCTAACGGTGTGAAAATCGCCTAAATCGGAGGTCGGGGTTAGCCGGGGGAGTCCGCGCACTGAAATGTGACGAAACGGGTCGCCGGTGAACGAGCGTCGCGCCGCGCCGTAAAAACAAAAATCTCGGGATGCGTGCCACAAAAAAAATCCAAGAATGCTCTGTGGGGTGTAACTCTGGTGGAGGAAGAAATGCTCAGAAGAAACCTCTGTGACAAACTGCCCAGAAAGAGGGGAAAACGGGACCCAAAGACCCTATTTATAGCCCACAGCCCAATAAGTGGGCCTGGCAGATTCGGGCCCAACTTTCGGGCGCCCGAATCCGCCAGGAGGGTCGGATGAAGCACCGTCCGACGAGCCCGAAAGTGCCTGGTGCTGACACGTGTCCCGCACAGCAAACAGCTGTGCGGGGCGCGTCAGAAGCCGCAGCGTGGCCCGCCTGTGTCACGCCCCGGGGTCGAAACTGCGACCCGGGCTCGCTAACAGATCCGCCGCCCATACGGTGAACCCCGTATAGACGAAGCGTCTAACCTGCAAAAGAAAGACGCTACACTAAACAGATATCAGAGCTGAAAGTAAACTGCCAGAAATAAAATATATACAACACAAGTCCTCACCAAAAGTACATAAGTCCCTCAGCAAAAACAGAAAAGTACAACTCTATACCTCACTACATGGGTCTCTCAACAAGAAACTCTCAAAATGAAAAAAAAGTACATCTACTCTCTGGATGACGACTGGTAGGGATCTAACTCGCGACTCCCTTACCTCGATCGGAAGAAGCAGCAGCTGGAACAGCAGGAACAGGTGTAGAAGTCCCTGGGAAAAAAGACACCACGACGGGTGTGAGAACTACATCCCACAGTAGTTCTCAGTGGGTGCCGTCAACAAGCCCAACGGATTGCCCACTAAGTCTACTAGAGGCATGAAGAAACAAATGCAGTGCTGAAAAGAAAAAGCTGGAAAATAAACTCTACAGCTACTATGCCCCTATCTAGATGCTCAAAAAGTGGAACAGATGAAAATATGATGCATCTGCTAACATATCAGTATAGTCACCCAATCTGAAACTGACTGCCTCCTCGGGTCCAGTCAAACCTGCGCCTACCTACTGCCGTTACATCCCGGAGGACCGAACTTACGTAGGACGTCCGTAGCTGCCAAAACTGGCCCAGCCAGAGGGACTGTGTTGACAAGTCGCGATACAAAAGTAACAAATCCACCCCCGGCGTGGCTCTCGAGGGGCGCGACCCCACCGAGGAAAAGGTATCTGCGCACTCTGTCGCTTAGGTGGCACTGCAGGCTATAGTCAAAATCCACACTCACGCTCTGAACGGTAGGACTCAATCCTCAAACATCTCGCACAACAGTCGGAGCACTCTCGACGACTCAGCTGATCAGCTCTAACGAACACGAGACGCTAGCCTCTCCAATAACTCACAGCACAAAACACACTGGCTGGAGATACTCCACAGTCAGGATCAACCCACCACTCAGGGCTAACTAAACTGGTTGGACAACACTCAACGACCCGGGACCACCGTCAACCCCGACGGTTCCCAACAACAGAACATCTACCCAACCTGCAGACTCACTGACAGGATAAACCCCACAACAGACAACAATAAAGGATCCGGGAACCCCGAAAGACTAGAACCTACAACCCTATCAAACAAGAACAGGCTCTAGGCATAGCCTTTCGTTGTTCTCGTCCCAAAGAAAAAGGCAGCCCTTGGAACCTAGACCACTCGAATCATCTCGGGTGGTTAAATTTATTGGAAAAAGGTGATATTTCTTACTGAAAGCCACCTGATCTGGAAGAAATCTATTTTTAATGATTTTTAGTTCTTTTTAGGAAAACAGTTGAAAACAAGTTTTATATCCAAACCTCGAAGAGCTAATGCCTTCGTCCAATCAAACAAGAACAGACTCAGGCGACCCTACGACGCTTGGAAGAAAACATTTGGTTGACTAAAATCATATGTGGGTCCAAAAAAGGTTCTGGGTTCAAGGTCCTGCTATCACTGGTATACAGCTGCCACTGACACAGTGGCGACAATAAAACAAGAAACCAAAACATCTCGGGACTGCCGTCTACCCAAACGGCTCCCGCCATAGAGGAACAACCAACTACATCTACCAGACTCCACTCTGCTCCCAAGCACGAGTGTAAAATGCATCCCACACTAAAAGAAACCCAACAACTCGGCCCACTAACCGGGCGAGTAAAACACTAAGTCCAGGAAGGAAAGAAGTGTGGATGTCTAAAGCAGAATAAACCTAGCCCAAGTTGGAGTTTTCTACAGTCTGGCTGAGCATGCTACATATGACGGGGGTGCTAGGTCAAGTTCCAAGATAACAATAATTTTACAGATAGTAGGAAACAAGAGCTCGCATGATCATCAAATAACTCTAGAATTATCACCTATCACAATCTAGCAAGCTACACAAGAATATCACTATCATGCATGGTCCTACTATAGCAGATTTAATGAATATTCCATCAATCTTGGAGACAGGGCCACCCACCTGAAAGGGCACAATTGTCCAATGTCCAAAAAGTTGAAACTGTACCGGGACAATCCACAGATTTCCACAAATCCGTCGGGCCCAAAACCTCCCAAAAATACCTCCTGGATACAAAAATATGGCCCAAAAATACAATTACAACAAAATCCTAAGTGTGCTGTCCAAGCTGAGATTTCAGTCCCAAAGATGCAATATTTTCACCTACAAACAATGCTCCAAAAATTCCAATAAAAAATACTATGACGATCCTCGCGTCGAGACCTTCGAAACGGGTACCTGCACGTCCAATTCCGAGCCCCGTAGGCCGAGTTACAAATTCCACAGTACAGGCGCGCAAAAGCTCACAACCACACAACTGTAATAATCAGCACAGTAAAAGGGGAAACAGTATACCTTCGGGCAAGCCTCAGAAAAATCCTGGAAAAATATGATGATAATCCTCGCGACGAGTAGATGCAAAAAGTGTCAGGCTCGTCTCGATCCGACGCTCGAGTGCGGAGATAAAATTCCGGCAAGGGGCTACTGTCCAAAAACTCCAACAGCAAATAGCAGCTTAGAAATGTCTCGAAAACTATGCCAAGAACTCAGAATCCAGCAAGATGATCAACACAAAAGTCGAAGACGTACCTCTCGTGAATCCAACGCCGCAGAAATCATCCAAAAATACCGTCGGAGTAGCTCTGTGGACCTCTCAGACCGAAATGCGGCGATAACGGGCCTTCGATGAAAGATCGTCGCTCCGCGCTACGATGCCGAAATCGTCGACGCCGGGGCTTTCAAAAAATCCGGGCCTCTGTCAGAAGATGCGCAACACGAAGATCTCCAACTTAGCTGAAGGGTCCAAGGGTAGGGGAGCTCGGGAAAAGGGGCAAAAAGCCCAAGCAAGGTGCCTATTTATAGGCCCAAACAAGAGAAAGAGTCTATTGGGCTTTCGGGCCCAACATCCGGGGGCCCGAAATAATTCGGGCTGCTACAGTAACGGGCCGGCCCGTTACTGTTCATGCCCGAAAATTCCTCAGCCCGCCACGCGTCCACCCAAACAGCGTACAGCCATTTGGGCCAACGGCGCTGCGCCGCGTGGCCTCAGCTGGTGCCGACACGGGCGCCCACGCGCGGGAGCCGCGGGTCAATTCGCCCACGTCGCGCCCACGCGCGCCTTTCGGGCACGCAGCCCGAGGCAACCACTCCCCGCCCCGTGGACCGCGAGCACAACACCTCTCCAACCAACAGCTGCCACGTGTCCACCCCCGGTCCACCGTGCACCCGCGCCATTCCATGGACCGCGCCTGCCGCGCCGACCAATAGGGAGGCGCCACGTGGCCAGCGCCCGGTGCACGCCTTCCACGGTGGACCGCGCGGCTGCGCCTCCACCCGCCGCCAGCTGCCGCTGCCGGCGCCTCTCCGGCCACCGGAACAGTAAACCCACACCTCGAAATTCGTGTTTTCGCGTTCGGGCTCCGAAAAATACAAGTAATAGTCCATCTTGACCGTTTTCGCGCGCTGAATCCAAATCCGATGTCCGTTTGGCCCAATTCCACTTCTAAAATTTCCAGAAAATTTTCGAAAAAGTAAACTTGATCCATTTTCGCGCCGGGTCAATTCCTTGGTTCCAATACGCGCGCAGAAACCTCAATCACCCAATATGGGCCTCCTGATAAGCAATCTTGCTCCCATTTCACCAGGAATCCATTTTCGGGCCCCGACACGCGCACAAATACACCCAGAAACCACTAATCCATCAATAAACCGTTAAGTGGGGATTCGGGTCCTCATAACCTCGGTGAGGGACGCGTGTCCCGCACAGCAAACAGCTGTGCAGGGCGCGTCCGGTGCCGACACGTGGCACCGACCGGGCAGGCGGGTGGCTGGCGCCCGCGAATGGCCGGGCGCCATGCGTCCCCGCCCTGTCGCGATCAGGCGCGCGGGCAGGCGCAGCCTGACCGCCTGCCAGGCACGCGCCCCGAGGCGCCAGCCCGCGCCCCCCGTGCGCCGCGCTTCGTGAGCCTGCCAACAGCATGCCGCCACGTGTCCCTGCGCCGGGTCCATGCACCCGCGCGGAGAACTCCATGGACCGCGCACCCAGCGCCAACGAATCGCCGGTCGAAACGTGTCCTCCCGCTCGAAACCCTGCACCGCCGCTCAGATCCATGCACCGCCGCTCAAACTCCGTGGACCGCGCACCAAAAGCCACCTAATCCGCACCTGCCACGTGTCCAGCGCCGGGCTTGTGCACCCAGCCGCGCCGCTCCATGGATCGAGTGCTGCGAACCGGCCAATGACGGGCTGCCACATGGCAAGCCGGCGGTCCACGGTCCCCCCATGCACCAGAAACCACTAAAAACTTCCGGGAGTCTGTTTTTGGGCATCCAAACTCAGAAATTAACAAGCAAATAGCCGTTTTCAAGCGTTTTTCCGTGCTGAATCCAAATACGACCTCTGTTCGGCCCAAAACCCTTTCAAAAATTTGGCAAATGCAGTCGAAGGCCAATCTGACAATAAATACCTCAATGGGTCCATCTGTGCTATCCCTTTGATACACTGTGGACCAGACACACCATCAACAGGTGTTTTGCACATTGGATTCACGGGAAATATAGCATGGGAATCTAGACCATCACATCCTCCCCTACCAAAAAGAGTTTCGTCCTCGAAACAAAAGTCATACCTCAAGCCGAGGCCTCGAACAAGTGGGGGTAGGCATCCATCATTGCTGACTCCAGCTCCCAAGTAGCCTCGCGCTCGCTCTGGTTGCTCCACAGAATCTTCACATAAGGAATGGCCCGGCTGCGCAACTCCCTAACCTCACGGTCTAAAATCCGCAACGGCCGCTCGACATAGCTCAAGTCCTCAGCGATCTCCAGTGGGGCGAAATCAATGATGTGTGACGGGTCATAAACATACCTCCTCAGAGTAGATACATGAAACACATCGTGAACACCAGCAAGTCTGGGAGGAAGTGCAAGCCTGTAGGCAACTGGCCCTAGGCGCTCCAATACCTCGAAAGGTCCAATATAACGAGGGCTCAGTTTCCCACGAATCCCAAATCTCCGAATCCCCTTCGACGGCGAGACTATCAAAAAGACATGATTGCCCACCTGAAACTCTAAGTCTCGCCGTCAGGTATCAGCATAACTCCTCTGCCGACTCTGGGCGGTCTCAAGATGTCGTCGTATCAATCTGACCTTTTCCTCTGCCTCTAACAGTAGATCAGGACCCAAAGTCTTTTTCTCACCCACGTCACTCCAATATAGGGGTGACTGACACTTGCGTCCATACAACGCTTCAAACGGAGCCATCTGAATGCTCGCTTGATAGCTGTTGTTGTACACAAACTCAACCAATTCCAGGTGTCGGTACCACCCTCCTCCAAAATCTAGGACGCATGCTCTCAACATATCCTCGAGGATCTGAATGGTGCGCTCTGACTGTCCATCGGTCTGTGGGTGGAATGCTGTGCTAAAACGGAGCTGCGTCCCAAAGGCCGTCTGTAAACTCCTCCAGAAATGCGAGACAAACCTCGGGTCCCTATCTGATACGATGGAGACGGGTACACCGTGCAACCTGACCACCTCAGCTAAGTACAATAGTGCCAGTCGCTCCATAGGCCAAGTCATCTGAACCGGTAAAAAGTGGGCGGACTTGGTGAGTCTGTCCATGACTACCCAGATCGCATCCGCCCCAGTCTGTGCTCTCGGCAATCCAGTGACAAAGTCCATAGTGATATGATCCCATTTCCACTCAGGGATTGGGAGACTCTGCAACTTACCAGCAGGTACACGATGCTCAGCCTTTACTTGCTGACAAGTTAAGCAGTGTGCCACAAATCTCCCAATGTCTCTTTTCATACCACTTCACCAAAACTGTGCCTTGAGGTCCTTATACATCTTAGTCCCACCAGGATGGATGGTATAAGGTGTATAATGGGCCTCCCGCAAGATCTGCTCTCGAATCTCTGAGTCCATAGGCACGCAAGCTCGGTCCCTGTACCGCAGTACTCCCAAAGCATCAACTGAAAAATCCCCTGTCGCTCCAGTCTGAATCTGCTCTCGAATCCTCATCAAGTGGGGGTCCTCACTCTGTTTCTCTCGAATCCTGTCCAACAGAGTGGGCTGCATAACTAAAGACATAAGTCTAGCAGAGACCCCAGGGGACACTACCTCAAGCTCTAACTGCCTCATCTGCTCAAGTAATGGCGCCTGGTCGGTGATCATCAATGATAGGCTCTGTACTGCTCTCCTGCTCAGGGCATCAGCGACCACGTTGGCCTTGCCAGGATGGTAGAGTATGTCCACATCGTAGTCCTTTAACAGTTCCAACCATCTGCGCTGCCTCAAATTGAGCTCCTTCTATGTGAACAGGTATTTCAAGCTCTTGTGGTCGGTGTAAATCTCGCAGTGCTCCCCTTACAGGTAATGGCGCCACAACTTCAGTGACAAAATCACAGCAGCTAGCTCCAGGTCGTGGGTAGGGTAATTCTTTTCATAATCCTTAAGTTGTCGTGAAGCATAAGCAATTACCCTACTCTCCTGCATCAGCACGCAACCAAGTCCACTGTGCGATGCATCACTGTAAATCACGTATCCTTTCCCCATAACAGGGAGGGAAAGGATAGAAGCTGACATCAGTCTGTTCTTTAATTCCTCAAAGCTCCTCTGGCAATCCTCACTCCAAATAAACTTAATTCCTTTACGCGTCAAACGAGTGAGGGGTGCGAAAAGTTTCGCAAAACCTTCCACAAACCGATGGTAATATCCGGCCAAGACCATAAAACTGCGAACCTCTGATACCGTCGTCGGCCGGGGCCAATCCCGGACTGCCTCAATCTTCGCCGGGTCCACTGCCACCCCTGCGGCTGAGATCACATGGCCCAAAAAGGCAACCTCCCGAAGCCAAAATTCGCACTTAGATAACTTGGCATACAACTTCTTCTCTCTCAGAAGTTGCAGCACGATCCTCAGGTGCTCCTCGTGCTCCACATCACTCCGGGAATAAACCAGGATGTCATCGATGAATACTACGACAAACCGATCCAGGTAAGGTCGAAAGATCCTGTTCATCAAATCCATAAAAGCGGCAGGGGCATTAGTCAATCCAAAAGGCATGACGGTGAACTCATAATGCCCGTACCGTGTCCTGAATGCCGTCTTTGGGACGTCCTCGGCCTTCACCTTTAATTGGTGGTAACCGGACTGTAGATCAATCTTGGAGAAGACACAAGACCCTTGCAGCTGATCAAATAAATCATCAATGCGCGGCAAAGGGTACTTGTTCTTGATGGTCACTTTATTCAACTCCTGGTAATCCACACAAAGTCGAAGTGAACCATCCTTCTTTTTCACGAATAGCACCGGCGCTCCCCAAGGCGATACACTTGGTCTCACGAAACCCTTGTCCAATAAATCCTGAAGTTGCGCCTTCAACTCTCGCAGCTCAGCCGGTGCCATTCGGTAAGGAGCCTTAGAGATTGGCGCAGTTCCTGGGACTACGTCAATCAAAAACTCGATCTCCCTATCCGGCGGCATACTAGTCAGCTCCGGTGGAAACACATCCGGGAACTCGTGGACAATAGGGATATCCGCGAGTCCCGGTGCCGCCGTAGGCTCCTCAACCACACTAGCCAAAAAGGCTACGCATCCACTGCGCATCATCTGCCTCGCACGAGAAGTCGAAACTACTGAGGCGAAGAAAGCACTCTGGCACCCTCTATACACAAACACCTCCTGGCCTGGCTCACTAAAAGTCACAGTCCTCGCGGCACAATCTATAGTCACAAAATAGCGAGCCAGCCAATCCATCCCAAGTACCACATCAAAGTCTCGCAGCTGACTCAGGACCATCAGGTCTGCTGGCAAGATCCACGACTCGATCTGCACAGGGCAAGACCAACAACACTCCTCTACATGCAAAGTATGATCCGGAATCTGTACCTCTAATGCATGTGACAACTGACCTAACTCTAGTCCATGGGATGATGCGAATGCTCTACTGATAAAAGAATGTGATGCACCGGTATCGAATAAAGTGCGAGCTCTACTGCCAGAAAGTAAAATGATACCTGCCACCACGTGGTCCGCTGCCAAGGAGTCCTCAACATGGGCGACATAGACCCGCCCGCTCTACGCTGGTGGTCGGTAGTCTGCAGGGTGGGAGGAAGGAGCCTTGCTCGCTGGAGCATAGGGCCGCTGCTGAGACGCAGAAGGAACTGATGCCGAGGAAGGAGCCGTCGATGTCAAAAAAGGGCAAGTAGCTCGCATGTGACCGGGCTGCCCACAAATGTAACAGCGTCCCCACCGCTGATCGCAAGTACTAGGAAAGTGCGGATCTCCGCAGAAGACACATCTATCTGACGGCTGGGACTATCGGGACTACTGCTGCGGCCTCCGTGACTGCTGCTGCTGCTGTCGCTACGGTTGCCGCTGTGACCCCTGCTGCCGCGGCTGTGACCTCTGCTGCTGTGAGTGCTGCTGCTGCCTCTGGTACTGCTGCTGATGGTACTGCGGGGGCCTCTTGTCACGCCCCGGAGTCGAAACTGCGACCCGGGCTCGCCAACAGATCCGCCGCCTATACAGTGAACCCTGTATAGACGAAGCGTCTAACCTGCAAAAGGAAGATACTACACTAAACAAATATCAGAGCAAAATAAACTGCTAGAAATAAATAAAGTATAACTCTCATAATACAATAAGTCCTCACCAACCATACAAAAGTCTCTCAAAGAAAGAAGAAAAAGTACAACTCAATACCTCACTACAAGGTCACTCAACATACCACTCTAAAACATACAATAGGGTACATCTACTCTCAGGATGACGACATCTGGTAGGGATCTAGCGCGCGGCTCCCTTACCTCGGTCAGAAGAAGCAGCAGCTGGAACAGCAGGATCAGGCGTAGAACTCCCTGGGGAAAAAGACACCACGACGGGTGTGAGAACTACATCCCACAGTAGCTCTCAGTGGGTGCCGTCAACAAGCCCAACGGTCTGCCCACTAAGTCTACTAGAGGCAAAAGAAAGAAATGCAGTGCTGAAAGGAAAAGTACTGGAACATGAATTCTACAGCTACTATGCCCCTATCTAGATGCTCAACGAACGGGACAGATGAAAGGCATGATGAAACTACTGACTCTCCAGTATAGTCACCCAATCTGTACTGACTACCATAAGGGGTCTAATCAAACCTGCGCCTCCACTACTGCCGCACATCCTCAGCAGGACGGGTCTACCGTAGGGTGTCCGTGACTGCCAAAACTGGCTCAGCCAGAGGGACGGTGTCGACAAGTCGCGATAGCAAGTAACAGGCCCAACTCCGGAGTGGCACTCGTGGGTAGCGACCCCACCGAGCAAAGTATCCGCGCATCTCTGTCGAGCTCAAAGGTGGCTCTTGCAGGCTATGGTCCAAATCGCTGTCTCAAACACTAGCTGGAACTACACTGCTGATGTCACATCTCTCACTCACTGGGTAGAAGTACTCACAGCTGGGACTACCGTCTACCTGACGACTCCCACAACAGAACACCAGACTCGGGAGAACCGACGCTCTGAACAACAAGCGGAGAAAAGAGAACACCAAACCAGGGCCCGAAAGTCCCGGAAGACCAACACCTACAACCCTATCAAACAAGAACAGGTCCTAGGCTCGGCCCCCGTGGCTTTCGTCCCGAAAAAATAGGAACGGTCCCTAGAACCCAGATCACCTAATCCATCTCGGTGAAGAAATTGCAATAAAAAGATGACAGTTGTTATAAAAATACTGTTTTAATCTTGGGAAAACCAAGTTTAGCATATTTTACTTTCTTTAAGAAAATCGGTTAGAATAAATGGATTTTTCCAAACCCCGAAGGGCTTTTGCCATCACCCAATCAGACAAGAACAGGCTCCGGCGACCCCTCGAGATTTGGAAGAAAACATTAAATTTTTCGAAATCATGTGTGTCAAAAGTCTGGGTCCTAGGTCCCTCTGACACAGGTAAACAACTGCCACTATCCCAGTGGCGCCAACAAACACCTCGGGACCGCCTTTTCCCCTAAACGGCTCCTGCTATATGATGAACGGTCAACCACCTCTACCAGACTCCACTCTGCTCCCAAGCACGAGTGTAAAAGGCATCCCACGCTAAAGGAAACCCCAACCACTCATCCCGCTACCCGGGCGAGTGAACACTATGTCCAGGAGGAAAAAGTGAGTACCTACATCAGGATAAATCTAGCCCATACTGAAGTTTTTCCAAAGTCCGGTTAAACATACAGCTTACGACGGAAAATCTAAGTCAAGTTCCAAAATAATATTAAATAACAGGATCATCTGATATCACGATAATTATCAGCTATCACATTCTAACACAACTACTCATGAGTAACCTATCATGCATGGTCTTACAAAAGCAGATTTAGCAAACATTCCATAAGTCTTGAGGACAGGGTCACCCACCTGAAGGTGCACAACTGTCCAGGGTCGCACAGATAAGAAAGTCCAGAAATGACCAAAACACGATACCCTCCAAGCTAACAACACCGTAGTAGTGCTTACAGCGCCCTGGATACAAACACAAACCAATTCTACACTTAAAATCCACAAAAATCCCAAGTTCAAAATCCTGCATGAACAGTCCCTCTTATCACGAAATTTTCACCTGAAAATATTCTTCCAGAAATTCCGATAAAAATACCACGGCGATCCTCGTGAAGTTTAGATGTCGATAGGCTCTTGAATCGTCGAATTCCGATGTCCGGATGAGGAGATAAAAATCCGCAAAGTGAGTGCTGTCCAGGAATCTCACAGTAAAACAACAGCTCAGTAATGCCTCGAAAACAGTGCCAAAAACCCAAATCCAGGCAAAACACTCAACACGAAAGTCGAAGATTTACCTCTCGTGAATCCAACGCCGCAAAAATCGCTGAAAAAGACTGTCGGGGTAGCTCTGTGGAATTTTCGGACCGAAAAGTGACGATGACGGGCCTCCAACAGTAGAACGTCGCTCCGCACTACGAGGTAGAAAACACAGTCGTCGCGGCTTCCAGAAAATCTGAAACTTTGCAGGAAGATTGGCAAGAGGGAGAGGAGAAAATTTTATGAAGGGCTCAAGAGCTAATTCTCACGAAAAGGGGGTGAAAAAGTTGGCCCAAAGCAGCCTATTTATAGGCTCCAAGAAAAATCAGCCCAAAAGCAACTTTCGGATTTTTGGGCCCAGGGATTTCGGGCGCCCGAAATTTTCCGGGCTGCTACAGTAATGGGCCCGGCCCGTTACTGTATGCGCCCGAATCATCCTCAGGCCGCCACGTGTCCCTGATCCGCCCTCTGCACCCGGCGCACGAACCCCGACGAATCCAGCGGTGCCACGTGTCCCGACCAGGCGACGTGCACCGCTGTGCTCGACCAACCACGGGGCGCCACGTGGTGCCCCCACGTCGCCCCCGGTCAACGCACGTCGCGCGACGTGCGCGGCCGCGCCGCCGCCGGCTCCTGGTCGGGCACGCGCCCCGAGGCAACCGCCTCAGCCGCCGCAGCCGTATGGACCGAGTGCACCAGAACCCGCCAACCACGTGATGCCACGTGTCCCTCGGTCCACCGTGCACATACGTCGAAATCCAGTGGACCGCGCGTGCAACGCCGCCACTCACAAGATGCCACGTGTCACCTACGTACGGTGCACGCTTCCGCGGTGGACCGCGCACCTGCCCGCGCGCCCGCGCGCCTGCCCGCTTTGCTCACCGCCTGCCCGCGCCGCTCCGCCGCCTGCCCGAGGCTGCGCCGCCGCGCTCCGCCGCCCGCCGGCCACCGCCGGCGGTTCTCCGGCGGCCGGAACAGTAACCCGAGCCTCGATTTCCGTGTTTTCGCGTCCGGGCTCCGAAAAATTCAAGTAAATAGTCCATTTCGCTCATTTTCGCGCGCTGAATCCAAATTCGAGGTCCGTTCGGCCAAATTCCGCTTCTAAAATTTCCCAAAATTTCCCGAAAAAATAAACTTGATCCAATTTCCGTTCCGGGTCACATTCTTGGCTCCAGCAAGCGCACAAACACCTCACAAACCCAAAATGGACTCCCAGAAAAGAAAACAAGCTCCAATTTCACCAGAAACTCAAATCTGGGGCCCGACACGCACACACGCACACCCTAAAGCCTCCAAACCAACAGTAAACCCTAAAGTGGGCATTCGGGTCCTCACACCTCTGGGATCCACCAGGCCCTCGCCGCTCCGAACGCCCACGGCCCATGAACTGAGGCGGTGGCGGTCGGGGCGGCCTCCAGGAACTAGCCTGTCCCCCGTCGTCCTGCGCTGGTCGCTTCCTGTCAGAGCTCTGAGCAACCAAGCCTCCACGTCTGGCGACGACGTGGTCTCCCCTCTCAACCCACTGTGCATGCTCTGCTGCCTCCTCCAAGGTCTGTAGCCTCTGAGCATGCACCAAAGTATAGATCTCTGGGCGCAGGCCCGACTCAAAGAGCTCCACCTGGTGCGGTCCATCCCTGGTGACATAAGGTACGCAGTTGAGCAACTGTGTGAACTCCTGAAAGTAGGCCAATGCTGTCCGGTCGCCCTGCTGAAGATTCTTCAAATCATCTTCCAACTTTTTCTTCACACTCGTGAAAAAGTAAGTATCCAGAATCATCATCCTGAACTCCGACCAGGGTAGCTGTCGGGTGATCTGAAACTCCAGGGGCTCTACCCGACGCCACCATGCATCTGCATCCCCATCTAAGCAATGTATAGCCATATGTACCCTGTACCTCTGGTCAACGAAGAAGTCCCGAAATAACTTCTCAATTGCTGAAAGCCAAGTCCCGATCTCCCAAGGCTGAGTACTCCGCCCTGAAAACCTAGGCGGTCCCCGCTGACAGAACTGGATGAGTTTGTCAGCAATCTCCTGCTCCTCCGCTGGGGTCAATGGCTGGATCGCTCCCTGAGCACCACTGCTCGAAGATGGTGCCGCAGGCACTAGCGGTATAGCCGGCGGTATAACCGGTGGTAGGGGGCCTCAACAGTAGTAGGGGGAGGTGCCCCTGCCTGAGCGAGCAACTGCTCAATTCTCTGCTCCTGCCGGCGGTGACTCTCCGCCAGCTGGGCCACCATGGCCCTCAACTCGCTAATCTCTGAAGGCCCGGACTGCTCCGGCTCCTCCGGGGGTGTAGGAGTACCCCGGGTAGGAATCCGCCGCCTAGGAGGCATCCTGCCATACAAGAAACCACGGATCAGTAAACGAAACCACACTCGACCCAATCTAGCGAAAGTCAAAGGCATCTTCCTATTTCTGTAACTTTATGTTGTCTGCAACCAACATAATAGTTCGCCAGAAATAGGACATGCCAATCCCTCTTCACACTCTGGAAGAGTCAAACAAATACATAAATAAATTGCCGACTTTCGCATAATGTCGCGTCACTCACGCCCTGTCTTCCTAGGGTCTGCCAAAAGCCTAGGGTTTCCTAAGTCCCAACTGACCTATCCCTAAGCTCTGATACCAACTTAATCTGTCACGCCCCGGGTGTAAACCAGAACCCGAGCTCGTCCACAGATCTGCCGTGTACACAGAATTTTCCGTGTACACGAAGCACTGGTAACCTGCTCAGATATAAATGATATAATAAAAGTGTCACGCCCCGGAGGTCTCAGGATAAGCGGAAAACGTGTATTTTTTTTTTTCTTTTAAAAATCAGATGGTCAACGACCTCGCCTACCGGTGCGCGACAGACCCGCCACACGTACAAATTCACTCTGCAAACGGACAGAGTCTCCTTTGTACGTGCACGGCGTCTCGACTACATTTACAATAATAACATTCACGGCATTGATCACACAGTCACAGAGAGTGAGTACAACAAGTATCAACATTGAAAGAACCTAGGAGTTCGCAAACAGTGTCCACTCGACACCCAAGTCTTTAAAACATCTAACATTCACATGCAGGCGGCTACATTGCTTTGAAAGGATAAATCCCCAGGGTTTTCAAAGTGGTGCCCACGCGACACCCTATTTTTGAAAAGCGTTTTCGAAATTCTTTTTCATCGTAAAACGGCCGCACAGTTAACATGAAGCATAACCATGACTAAACATTTAAAAATACATGTCCACATATCCAGCATGATCCACATATCCACACAGAATAACCAAAAAGGGAAAAGAGAGAGATAACCGAATAAGAGTTTGATCAAAAGGCCTCATACGGCCAAACCTAAAGTCCGCGATGCCTCACCACCGTCCCACCGTGCTTACTTAGATGGACCTGTCACGGAGTGGGTAAAGTCAGTGACAAATAAAGTAGATGGTTAACAATAATAATCAAGAGTTTGGAAAGAGTTACGCCGCACCGGAACCTTCGCTATCCTTTGCCCTGAAACTTACTTTAATTACTTTATTTACTTTAGTTACCACCGTCCCGTCAGGGTAGATCGATGATCTCCCCACGTGACACGTCCCGTCAGGGTAGATCGATGATCTCCCCACGTGACAATTGAAGCTCTAACCCTCTCACGATGCATGGGCGACACGTTTGGCCATCGTGATAAGGTCCCCAAACAACACACGTGGGGCACACGGGTCATATAGATCACTTCTCCGGAAAAGTACACCAATGCGGGGGCCTATTTCGCCGGTGTACGTGCAGCATTCAAAATGGGATGCCGAGGTCGGCGTAAATTAATTATTTGCGACCCTTGGTCGCCTTAAACATTAACAAAAGAACAGTACATAATAAGCGAAGGGTTAAAACATTAGCATCTGTCATCTACTTTATTAACCGGTTAGCAATAAACATTTTAGTGATATGTTGCACTCAATGCACTTACAGCACTTGATGCAAAGGAACCCACCTGGTTGAAGATAACCGACTGCGCCCGCGTTCGTCCTAAGCAAAACGGAACTCCTCGCGGCCTACTAGAATATCCAAAAGCACCAATTAACACATTACCCTAGTCAGGTAAAATCAGTGGTCCCAACCACTGATACAATAAACCCACAAAGCCAAAATCATCATACCTAGAGGACCGCGACGTCAATCGAAAACCGACAAATCAAAACCATCGAGTAAAACCGATAACATTGAAGACTAACAACAACCGGACCGCGACTACTTCGTCGCGGACTCCGTCGGAACCCAAAACCGCTAACGGAATTCAACAAAACCCATTCCTCAGCCGATAGCCCTCTCGGGGCGTCAAAGGTTAAACCAGGAGGGCCCCGACGGCAAAAACGATGAGAAAAGAGTCCCGACGGCGCGCCCCCGACAATTCCGTCGAGGCGCGGAGCGTCGGCGAAACGACACCCATCATAATAAAATAGTGACCAAGAAGGTCCCAGGTGGCCATGACAAGAAAGCCACGGAAATAACGATCCCAACGGCGAAAACGGCGCTCAAAACGGTGGAAAAACGGGCAAAAACGGAGCAAAAGAACTCCGGGCTGTCGGGTGGTGCACAGGCCAGGGCGTGGACCGGGTTTACAGCTCGGGCGGCCGCGCGACATGCGCCGGGTGCACGCAGGGAGCGTGCACCGCGCGTCTTGGGCCGGGCCGGTGCACGACACAAGCGTGCACCGGGTCTGCGCTTCCCGGGTGCGGAGGCGTGCGTCGGGTGCACGCCTAGAGCGTGCACCGCACAGGCCGGTGCACGATTGCGTGCACCGGGTCCGCGGTTTTCCGCACCGCGGGCGTGCACCGGGTGCATGCCACGGGCCGTGGACCATCCTGTACGGAAAGGCACAGTAAACCCTAGTTTTCGCCGTTTTCGCTCCCGTTTCGCGATTTCTTCTCCGTTTTCGCTCCCGTGCGATCCCGGCGACGACCCCGCGAACTTGGTAACGACGGCGGCGGCCTCCCGTCTAACAACGGCGGCGGCGGCCTCCCGTTAACCCACTATGTCCCGACGAAGTCGCCCCACTAATTCTCGAAAAATTCCCGGTAATTCTAACGGCTAAACCGACGACCGTCGAACAACCAAAACGTCGATCGGAGGTCCGTCAAAAAGAAACCGATTAAAAACCATCGGTTAAATTCGATAAAAAAAAAACACTGATCACCCCCAATCAAGAACAAGAAAGACACGGATCAAAACCCGACGAAAATCCGCGATGTACGATCTTACAAGAACACGAAAAACCCTCGATTAAATTCTACGAAAGGATCTACAACACTAACCTCACTTAATCGAAAAATAAAGAACCGATCTTGGTCCTCGCGTCGTCGGAGATCCGGATCCGCTCCCCGTAGACGATGGCGTCTCGTTCTCCGGTCTCCGGCACGTAAAACGGGCGATCGGGTTCCTCCGCTTCTTCCTTCTTTTCTTCCGATTAGGGTTTCGCCCTTCTTCTTTCCTTTCTTTTCTCTCCGCTCTTACGGCTAGGGTTTAGAATTCTCTTTTCTTAACGAGGGGAAATACTTATATTATCCAATTATCTTAATATTTAATTTTCCCAATTTTTGTTATTTTACAAATCGTACGTAGAGAAAAATCTATTTTCCCCGTCACCGGATAATTAATTAATTAATTAATTAATTAATTATCCACACGAGATAACCCCCATTATCCACAAACGGGTGCAAGATATTTTGCACGGATTTTGATGCACGACTAATCCCCGCATCACTAAAAATCCTGTTCCGGGGGTTCCCGACATCGGATTTCCGATCCGATCGCATCGTCGGTCTTCATTTTTCGCGCTCTTCCGCAGAAAAATAAAAGTACCACACACACCGACCGACAAACCAAAAGTAATATTCCCGGGATACTAAAAGAACACTAAAATAGAAGGAGGGTTAAATATTACAAAATACCGTGTTATTACACCACTCACACTTTATAAAAAGTTTCGTCCCCGAAACTTAAATACAGCCCTCGCTAAACAGCTCGGGAAAACACTCCCGCATTTTCGATTCCAGCTCCCACGTCGCCTCGCGTTCCTCGTGGTTGCTCCATTGGACCTTCACGTAGGGGATGGTCCGGTTACGCAGTTTCTTGTTTTCTCGCGCCAGGATCCGCACCGGCGTCTCTTCGACAGTTAGATCCTCCTGAAGCTTGATCGTGGATATGTCCAGGGCGTGAGAGGGATCGGGTAGGTACTTTCGGAGCATCGATACGTGGAACACATTGTGTACTCGGTCCAGGCTTGGCGGCAAGGCCAAGAGATAAGCCACCGGACCCACTCGCTCTAGAATCTCAAACGGTCCCACGTACCTCGGGCTTAATTTCCCTCTCAGGCCGAAACGTCGGGTTCCTTGCGAAGGCGACACCCGCAGCAACACGTGCTCGCCCACTGCGAATTCCAACTCCCGTCGCCTGCGGTCTGCGTAACTTTTCTGTCTGCTCTGGGCGGTTAGCAGTCGCTGCCTGATGAGGCGCACCTTTGCCTCGGTTTCTTCGACCAAAACCGGTCCCAACCATTTACGCTCTCCCAAGTCATCCCAGCACAAAGGCGACCGACAGCGGCGCCCGTACAAAGCTTCGTATGGCGCCATCTTAATGCTGGCTTGGTAACTGTTATTATAGGCGAATTCCACAAGTGGCAGATATTGAGACCATCCGTCGCCTAGGTCTAGCACGCATGCTCGCAGCATGTCTTCAAGGATCTGGATCACCCGTTCTGATTGTCCGTCTGTTTGCGGGTGAAAGGCCGTGCTGAAATGCAGCTTGGTCCCCATTGCTCGCTGCAGACTGTGCCAAAAACTCGACACGAACCGCGTGTCTCTGTCTGACGTGATGGACACCGGTACACCATGCAATCTTACTACCTCATCTATATAGGTTCGTGCCAGTCGCTCCCGGGTCCACGTCGTATGTATCGGCAGGAAGTGGGCGGATTTCATCAAACGGTCTACTATGACCCATATCGCATCGTGCCCTTGGGATGATCTCGGAAAACCAGTCACAAAATCCATCGTGATCATCTCCCACTTCCACTCCGGCACGGGCAACGGCTGCAACTTTCCTGCTGGACGCTGGTGTTCAGCCTTCACCTGTTGGCATACCAGGCAGTGTGCCACGAATCGAGTCACATCTTCCTTCATCTTGGGCCACCAGAAGGTTTGTTTGACATCCTTGTACATCTTCGTTCCCCCGGGGTGCACCGCATAAGGGGCGGTATGCGCCTCCCTCAGGATCTCTTCCTTGAGTTCCGGTAGATCCGGCACACAGATTCGTCCCCGAAAACATATCGTGCCGTTAGCATTTAACGCGAAATCGCCTCCTTGGTCTGTGGGTAGCCTATCGCGCACAAGTTGTAGCTGGTTATCCGTCGATTGCCCTTCGCGGATTTTATCCAATAAGGTCGGTCGGACCACCAGGGTCAAGAGCCGTACGACCGTACCTGCTGGCACTACCTCCAATCTCAATTGCGAAGACTCTTCAATCAGACGGTCCTGTTGGTAAGGGCGTTCGTCATTGATTCCACCGTCTGTCCCTTGCGGCTCAAGGCATTAGCCACCGCGTTCGCTTTCCCGGGGTGGTAGCGGATGGTTAGATCATAGTCCTTTAGCAATTCGAGCCACCGCCTTTGCCGCAAATTCAGTTCCTTCTGGGTGAATAGGTACTTTAAGCTCTGATGGTCTGAGTACACGTTGCAGTGTGTCCCATACAGGTAGTGCCTCCATAACTTGAGGACGAAAACGACCGCTGCAAGCTCCAGATCGTGCACGGGGTAGTTCCTCTCGTACTCCTTGAGTTGCCTCGACGCATAGGCTATAACCCTGCCCCGTTGCATGAGCACGCCGCCGAGACCGTTTCGCGACGCGTCGCAGTACACCTCGTAGTCCTCGCCAGGTTCCGGCAGAGCGAGCACCGGGGCTCGCGCCAACTTGTCCTTGAGTTCTTCGAAACTCTTCTGGCATTGCTCCGTCCATATGTACTTTTCTCCTTTACGGGTCAGGCGAGTGAGGGGCAAAGCTATCTTGGAGAAGCCTTCCACGAAGCGTCTATAATACCCTGCTAGCCCCAGGAAGCTTCTAATCTCAGTTACCGTCGTCGGTCTGGGCCAGTCGGTTACCGAATCTGTCTTCTTCGGGTCGACCGCAATCCCAGCAGCCGACCAATATGCCCCAAAAAGCCCACCTCGCGGTGCCAAAACTCACACTTTATAAGTTTTGGCATATGGTTTCTGATCCCGGAGGGTCTGGGGATTTACCCGCGGGTGTTCCCCATATCCCTTGTCTATGCGAGGGTAGACCGGAACGTCATTTAGAGGCTATCACCGACTGGTCTAAGATGGGCTTGAGTATCCCATTCCTCATGCCCGTGAACACCGCTGGTGCGTTAACGAGTCTAAACGGTATAACTGTAAACTCATGTTGACCATTCCGAGCTCGCAAGGCTGTTCACGGTATGTCATCACCCGGAATCCTAGGCTGGTGGTAGTCAGACCGCAGATCAATCTTTGGGAATGCCATTGCTCCTTGTAGTTGATCGCATAAGTCATCCATCCGAGGTAGGGAGGGTACTTGCTCATCTTGTGTAAAGATCTATAGGAAACTCGTGAACGCTACACGACTGCCGTCTACAAAGCTTTTTGCCCGCAACCCAGAAGTGCGAGCAGAAGGCGCTCCTACACGCTAGGTTTACAAGTTCCGGCAAATCCGGTTCCCGGAGACACGCTTGGAACTTCAAGCAGTCAACACCGCTTAAAGATTGCCGCAACTGTCGGCCCCAAGCGCTACACCGTAAACCTCATTAGTTCTTAGAGACTAAGAACCCGCCTCACCCTCGTTGGACAGGAAGGAGTAAAGCCGCCTGCCTCGAGGGGTAGCTTAAAGGTTTGACCGAACTTATTTCTACGATACTAATAACTACGGTAGGGTTGGAAACATGAAGCAAGGTGAAAGAGTGGGACGCTCAGGTGTTAACACAAAGGTTTTAGCACGAAGATTTGAAACTTGAGTATTACCTGTTGCATCGTGCTCTGTGGGTCCGTCCCCTGGTGGGTCACCGTATAGGCTCTCCCTGCTCCCGGTCGTCGAGACAATGGTGTAGATGCCGCTACGGATGATGTCCCCGCGTACAAGGGGCAGCTGAAACGTAAGTGCCCCGGTTTGCCGCATCGAAAACAGTGGTCTTGCTTCTGGGGACATTCGATCACTGAGTGTAATCCATCGCAAATGATGCAAGGCTTGTACACCGGCCTTCGTCCTCCCGTCGGCACATTCTTGGCTCCTTGTTGTGATCTCGGGCGTTTCGGGGGCCGGCTCCCCTTGGTACGCTCTTCACCGAAATAGGACCGAGTTCGTTTCTTATCCCCGCCGTATTTCGAGCTCTCCCGTCGGGCTTGTGAAAGCATAAATCCGCGCTCCACCACGGTGGCCCTATCGACCATCTCCTGGAAGGTGCGCAAATCCGCCGCTTGCACCACCTTGAAGACGTCGCTCCGTAAACCATCCATAAAAAGACGGGCCTTGTGAAGTTCGTCCCTTATGATAGAGGGGACGCATTTGACCAACCTCACAAATGCCCGTTGGTACCCCATAACTGTCCGACTTCCTTGCTTGATGTGCACCAGGTCGTCTTCCATCTGCTGTTTGATGCTGTCGGATAAGAATGCCCCAAACAATTTTCCTCGGAACGAGGACCTAGATGGGAGGGCGGTGCCTTCCGAGGGGTCCGAGAACACCGCCTTCCACCACATGCGGGCGTTTCCCTCTAGAAAGTTGACCGCCAAGGGGACCCGCTCCTGCTCCTCTATCCGCAGGTCTTCGAAGAGCCTTTCCATGGTATCCACCCATTTTTCCACGACCCAAGGGTCGGACATCTCTCCCTCAAACACGGGTGGGTTGTACCTCTTGAAATTTGCCAAGTTCGCCGTCGCTCTATCCCATTCGGTTTGCTGGATAGGGGCTTTCCCCGCGGCATCGGTGGACATTCTAGGGGTAGGCGCCACCACGGTCTCTCTCAAGGGGTCTCCAACAGTGGCCGCCGGCAGAAGTCTCGCTGTTGCTGGTGTGGGTGCTACTGAAGGTGTTGTTGCCTGAACCGACGGTGCCCCGGTTACCGTGGTCGGAGGAGGGGCGACCATGATCTCGCTGTCCGCCACCGGCGGTCCCATCACTGGCGCGGCTGGTCCGGGCGGAGGAGTCTGGGCGACCTCCTCTGGTGTAGTCGGCAGTTGCGTCAACGGACGCACTTGTTCCATAAAGGTTGCTAACTGCCCGGCCATCTCTCGTAGTTGTTGTCGGAGGAGCTGATACTCCGCCGCTGTTGGCCCCATATTTTCTGCCCCTGCATTCTCCGTCGATAACCCATTTCGAGCCATTATGCTGCTGTATACAAAGAAACCGCATTAACCCTAAGGTTCCTAGCCTAGTACTAGACCTACAAAAACACTACGGTTACGACCCCTTTATCCCCGCACACTCACGTTCTAAGACACCTACGACCTGGTTATCTCATATCCAATTTTGGTGGTAGGATCGTGCACTGCGGTTACTGGACACCGACTGTTGTGGTCAAAGCCGTTTTTCTCTCTGATACCATAAAATCTGTCACGCCCTGGAGGTCTCAGGATAAGCGAAAAACGTGTATTTTTTTTTTCTTTTAAAAATCAGATGGTCAACGACCTCGCCTACCGGTGCGCGACAGACCCGCCACACGTACAAATTCACTCTGCAAACGGACAGAGTCTCCTTTGTACGTGCACGGCGTCTCGACTACATTTACAATAATAACATTAACGGCATTGATCACACAGTCACAGAGAGTGAGTACAACAAGTATCAACATTGAAAGAACCTAGGAGTTTGCAAACAGTGTCCACTCGACACCCAAGTCTTTAAAACATCTAACATTCACATGCAGGCGGCTACATTGTTTTGAAAGGATAAATCTCTAGGGTTTTCAAAGTGGTGCCCATGCGACACCCTATTTTTGAAAAGCGTTTTCGAAATTCTTTTTCATCGTAAAACGGCCGCACAGTTAACATAAACATAACCATGACTAAACATTTAAAAATACATGTCCACATATCCAGCATGATCCACATATCCACACAAAATAACCAAAAAGGGAAAAGAGAGAGATAACCGAATAAGAGTTTGATCAAAAGGCCTCATACGGCCAAACCTAAAGTCCGCGATGCCTCACCACCGTCCCACCGTGCTTACTTAGATGGACCTGTCACGGAGTGGGTAAAGTCAGTGACAAATAAAGTAGATGCTTAACAATAATAATCAAGAGTTTGGAAAGAGTTACGCCGCACCGGAACCTTCGCTATCCTTCGCCCTGAAACTTACTTTAATTACTTTGTTTACTTTAGTTACCACCGTCCCGTCAGGGTAGATCGATGATCTCCCCACGTGACACGTCCCGTCAGGGTAGATCGATGATCTCCCCACGTGACAATTGAAGCTCTAACCCTCTCACGATGCGTGGGCGACACGTTTGGCCATCGTGATAAGGTCCCCAAACAACACACGTGGGGCACACGGGTCATATAGACCACTTCTCCGAAAAAGTACACCAATGCGGGGGCCTATTCCGCCGGTGTACGTGCAGCATTCAAAATGGGATGCCGAGGTCGGCGTAAATTAATTATTTGCGACCCTTGGTCGCCTTAAACATTAACAAAAGAACAGTACATAATAAGCGAAGGGTTAAAACATTAGCATCTGTCATCTACTTTATTAACCGGTTAGCAATAAACATTTTAGTGATATGTTGCACTCAATGCACTTACAGCACTTGATGCAAAGGAACCCACCTGGTTGAAGATAACCGACTGCGCCCGCGTTCGTCCTAAGCAAAACGGAACTCCTCGCGGCCTACTAGAATATCCAAAAGCACCAATTAACACATTACCCTAGTCAGGTAAAATCAGTGGTCCCAACCACTGATACAATAAACCCACAAAGCCAAAATCATCATACCTAGAGGACCGCGACGTCAATCGAAAACCGACAAATCAAAACCATCGAGTAAAACCGATAACATTGAAGACTAACAACAACCGGACCGCGACTACTTCGTCGCGGACTCCGTCGGAACCCAAAACCGCTAACGGAATTCAACAAAACCCATTCCTCAGCCGATAGCCCTCTCGGGGCGTCAAAGGTTAAACCAGGAGGGCCCCGACGGCAAAAACGATGAGAAAAGAGTCCCGACGGCGCGCCCCCGACAATTCCGTCGAGGCGCGGAGCGTCGGCGAAAACGACACCCATCATAATAAAATAGTGACCAAGAAGGTCCCAGGTGGCCATGACAAGAAAGCCACGGAAATAACGATCCCAACGGCGAAAACGGCGCTCAAAACGGTGGAAAAACGGGCAAAAACGGAGCAAAAGAACTCCGGGCTGTCGGGTGATGCACAGGCCAGGGCGTGGACCGGGTTTACTGTGACGCCCCACTTCCCAGGGGGTCACCCATCCTAGAACTACTCTAGCTCTAGCACGCTTAACTCTCATGTTCCTCTTGGATCTTGCTACCATCCAAAATGCTATAGCCGGGTTAGAGATTTAGTCCTATTATATCATTTATATAGAGGACTAATCCAAATTCCGGGGGTGTCACATTCTTCCCCCCTTTAAGCCCTGACGTCCACGTCAGGCTCAAGCACACTCACAAGCACCAGGCGATGTGAGACTCGTCTCGCTAGCCTTAGCCGACCTTGTGAGGAGTTGCACTCCACTCACAACGGTCATTAGCCGGGGAGCCTCGCTCTACCCGCTATATAACCCTGGCTCAACCGAGACTCATCTCACATTTCCGGCTAGTGAATGTCTCTGATACCAACTGTGACGCCCCACTTCCCAGGGGGTCACCCATCCTAGAACTACTCTAGCTCTAGCACGCTTAACTCTCATGTTCCTCTTGGATCTTGCTACCATCCAAAATGCTATAGCCGGGTTAGAGATTTAGTCCTATTATATCATTTATATAGAGGACTAATCCAAATTCCGGGGGTGTCACATTTACAGCTCGGGCGGCTGCGCGACATGCGCCGGGTGCACGCAGGGAGCGTGCACCGCGCGTCTTGGGCCGGGCCGGTGCACGACACAAGCGTGCACCGGGTCTGCGCTTCCCGGGTGCGGAGGCGTGCGCCGGGTGCACGCCTAGAGCGTGCACCGCATAGGCCGGTGCACGGTTGCGTGCACCGGGTCCGCGGTTTTCCGCACCGCGGGCGTGCACCGGGTGCACGCCACGGGCCGTGGACCATCCTATACGGAAAGGCACAGTAAACCCTAGTTTTCGCCGTTTTCGCTCCCGTTTCGCGATTTCTTCTCCGTTTTCGCTCCCGTGCGATCCCGGCGACGACCCCACGAACATGGTAACGACGGCGGCGGCCTCCCGTCTAACAACGGCGGCGGCGGCCTCCCGTTAACCCACTATGTCCCGACGAAGTCGCCCCACAAATTCCCGAAAAATTCCCGGTAATTCTAACGGCTAAACCGACGACCGTCGAACAACCAAAACATCGATCGGAGGTCCGTCAAAAAGAAACCGATTAAAAACCATCGGTTAAATTCGATAAAAAAAAAACACCGATCACCCGCAATCAAGAACAAGAAAGACACGGATCAAAACCCGACGAAAATCCGCGATGTACGATCTTACAAGAACACGAAAAACCCCCGATTAAATTCTACGAAAGGATCTACAACACTAACCTCACTTAATCGAAAAATAAAGAACCGATCTTGGTCCTCGCATCGTCGGAGATCCGGATCCGCTCCCCGTAGACAATGGCGTCTCGTTCTCCGGTCTCCGGCACGTAAAACGGGCGATCGGGTTCCTCCGCTTCTTCCTTCTTTTCTTCCGATTAGGGTTTCGCCCTTCTTCTTTCCTTTCTTTTCTCTCCGCTCTTACGGCTAGGGTTTAGAATTCTCTTTTCTTAACGAGGGGAAATACTTATATTATCCAATTATCTTAATATTTAATTTTCCCAATTTCTGTTATTTTACAAATCGTACGTAGAGAAAAATCTATTTTCCCCGTCACCGGATAATTAATTAATTAATTAATTAATTAATTATCCACACGAGATAACCCCCATTATCCACAAACGGGTGCAATATATTTTGCACGGATTTTGATGCACGACTAATCCCCGCATCACTAAAAATCCTGTTCCGGGGGTTCCCGACATCGGATTTCCGATCCGATCGCATCGTCGGTCTTCATTTTTCGCGCTCTTCCGCAGAAAAATAAAAGTGCCACACACACCGACCGACAAACCAAAAGTAATATTCCCGGGATACTAAAAGAACACTAAAATAGAAGGAGGGTTAAATATTACAAAATACCGTGTTATTACAAAAAGAGCATAAAACAGAGCTAAACTACAACAAATACATCTCATATAAAGCTGGAAAGTAAAAGTACAAAAGTAAACTCTCAAAAATACAAGTGTCCCTCCCAGCTCACTAATCAAAATACAACCAGCTGGCCGAAGCCAGACCCAAAAAAAAGAAAAGTACGAGTATCTGAGTGTATAGGGGTACATCAAACAGCTAACTGGTGCCCAGGTAGACCGCTATCTAATCCGCGATCCTCTTACCTCGTTCCGCTGAGTAGGGTCCCGCAACTCCCACAGATGACTCTGCAAAACAAAGGAAAAAAGAAAAGGAAAAACAGTGGGGGGTGAGAACTACTATAAAACAGTAGCCTCCCCCCAGTGGGTAGACCTCAAACTCAGACATGCCCACTAAGACTACTAGAGGCGAAAATAAAACAAAGGTGGTAAGCTGTAAATATGACTACTGATGAAGAAGCTACCACTAGTATGCCTCTAAAATACCAAGCTAGATGAATGGCTAACTGTATGCAACGGTACTAGGATGCCCGACCAAGTGTACCCAATCAATAAACCAGTAATCACTGGCAATGCCTGCTCTGCTGTCAAACTCAAGAACCCAGTATCTGATCGACACACGGCTCGATCTAAAGATGTCCAATCGACCCGCACACGGCTCGGTCCTAAGCCTACTCCAGAGTGGCACTCGAGGGGAGCGACCCACACGAGTAAAGTATGTAGCCATAAGAAATCTAATATAGCACGACTGGATCATGACTCTAAATAAGTGGGAAAAACCCACCACTAAAGGAAGCCCGATCCCTCACCTCCAATCTGATGCAATAATAATAATAATCCGGTCAACCGCCCACAGTTCGCGGTTACCGCAATACCCTACCAACAGTCCCCATCTGCCCCAAAACTCTAAGTATCTGACAACACTCTCAAGTCCTTCGCTCGAACCCGAGCACACTATCCCCTAAGTCTAGATAACAGGAGAAGGAGATGAAAGCATGGTTTCTCCTAAGTCAGTTCCAGTATGATGGTGTAGCAGAAAAAGGTGGCCTAACTAGGTGACCATTCAAGCATGCAAAGTCCTTTACTTAATAACATGGTTTCAAGTATTCTAATTCTCACAAAATAAAGGTATGCCATTTAATAAATTTCCACTTTACTAAGTTGCCACAAGTTGGTGGTCTATATATATGCATAAGAGGTCCCAATATAGATACAACATAATATAGTTTAGCAAAACTCTTCCCAAGGGGCTTAGGCAACATATCCTTTGCAAGAATTAACATTTTATTAATACTTAGTCCTCTACAGATGCAAGTGCTAACCACAAGCCCATTCTTTCAATTAAGCATGCTATATTTATTTCACCGGTTTACTAGCAATGTAACATAGGGATAGCTCCAATAGGCCTAGTGGGTTATCACAAGTAGGAGGTTAACAACGGTACCCACCTCTAGCGCTAAATCCTGGTCCCAGAAGTGAAGTCCACGCCCGGTCTAAGCAATCACCACAACACTGCACAATATACCCCAAAAGAACATACACAATTAACATACAATACTCCAACGAAATCTGTCCCAAAATACAACAGTCCATAGTTTTGCCTTTTTCACCTACGAGATCTGCTCGAAAAATTCCAGGAAAAATACTGTCACGATCCTCGTGACGAACCGGTCGAAACGAGTCCCTGCACGTTCAAATCCAAGTTTCCTACGCTGAGATACAAATTCGACAAGGGAACCACCCCGAAATAAACCGATCACAAAATCTGAATCACAAGGTTCTGTAAACAGGGATTTTTCAACTTCGGGGAGAATTCAAAAAATTCCAAGAAAAATTGAGGATATTCTTCGTGATGTGTAGATGAAAAACGCCTCATGGCACGCCCCAATCCGATGCCTGTGCGCGAAGATATCGTCAAAATACCGCAGCACTGTCCAAAACTCCGCGAAAGAAAAAGGGTCAAAAGAAAGCTCTGAGAACTCCAAGACAACCTCGAAAAGAGGGAAAGCTTAAAACATAGAAATCGGAGTCCTACCTGTCGAGAATCCAACGGCGCAAAAATCATCTAAATCGGAGGTCGGGGTAAGCCGGGGGAGTCCGCGCACTGAAATGTGACGAAACGGGTCGCCTGTGAAAGAGCGTCGCGTCGCGCCGTAAAAACGAAAACCTTGGGATGCGTGCCACAAAAAAAATCCAAGAATGCTCTGTGGAGTGTAGCTCTGGTGGAGGAAGAAATGCCCAGAAGAAACCTCTGTGAAAAACTGCCCAAAAAGAGGGGGAAACGGGCCCCAAAGACCCTATTTATAGCCCACAACCAAATAAGTGGGCCTGGCGGATTCGGGCCCAACTTTCGGGCGCCCGAATCCGCCAGGAGGGTCGGATGAAGCACCGTTCGACGCGCCCGAAAGTGCCTGGTGCTGACACGTGTCCCGGACAGTAAACAGCTATGCGGGGCGCGTCAGAAGCCGCCGCGTGGCCCGCCTGGGTGAGGGACGCGTGTCCCGCACAGCAAACAGCTGTGCGGGGCGCGTCCGGTGCCGACACGTGGCACCGACCGGGCAGGCGGGTGGCTGGCGCCCGCGAATGGCCGGGCGCCACGCGTCCCCGCCCTGTCGCGGTCAGGCGCGCGGGCAGGCGCAGCCTGACCGCCTGCCAGGCACGCGCCCCGAGGCGCCAGCCCGCGCCCCCCGTGCGCCGCGCTTTGTGAGCCTGCCAACAGCATGCCGCCACGTGTCCCTGCGCCGGGTCCATGCACCCACGCGGGGAACTCCGTGGACCGCGCACCCAGTGCCAACGAATCACCGGTCGAAACGTGTCCTCCCGCTCGAAACCCTGCACCGCCGCTCAGATCCTTGCACCGCCGCTCAAACTCCGTGGACCGCGCACCAAAAGCTACCCAATCCGCACCTGCCACGTGTCCAGCGCCGGGCTCGTGCACCCAGCCGCGCCGCTCCGTGGACCGAGTGCTGCGAACCGGCCAATGACGGGTTGCCACGTGGCAAGCCGGCAGTCCACGGTCCCCCCCATGAACAAGAAACCACTAAAAACTTCCGGGAGTCCGTTTTTGGGCATCCGGACTCAGAATTTAACATGCAAATAGCCGTTTTCAAGCGTTTTTCCACGCTGAATCCAAATACGACCTCTGTTTGGTCCAAAACCCTTTCTAAAATTTGGCAAATGCAGCCGAAGGCCAATCTGACAATAAATACCTCAATGGCTCCATCTGTGCTATCCCTTTAATACACTGTGGAACGGACACACCATCAACAGGTGTTTTGCATATTGGATTCACGGGAAATATAGCATGGGAATCTGGACCATCACATCTTTAGACCGTTTGGCAGGTGCTCTGTTTCGATTTACAGGAGGGTTACTGTGGATTCATGAAGGGGAGATTGGGTGCTCTGGCTTATCGGTTTGCTTTCCTTTTAATACTGATAGCATCTTACATGTTTTACATCTACCTCTTACTCTTTTTGTCACTGACTTCCCACACTGCGACAGGTTCGGTCAGGGGTGGGCTCCGGGACGACGGTGAGGTTTCGACTAGACGACCGTAGCTTCGTACTGTGGCTAAATACCTTTCCTTTATGCTTTTGGTTAGTTTGATTTGTTAGGTAGCATGTGGTTTCTCTTTAATGTGGATGTTGTGGACCCTAAAATCTTGTGATGAACGCTTTCCTTTATTTTCCTCTTAGTTCGACCATTTTCAAATAAAGAAAAGGTTTGTGAAAATTGATTTTGAAAAGAATAAGGTGTCGTGTGGGCACCGTCTTATAAACCCGTGGATTTATCCTTTCAAAACTTGGTGGTCTTATTCGAAATGTTGTATGATTACCTTCTCCCTTCTCTTTCTTTAGTTGTTATCCTGACTGTTGTGGTTAAAGTGCAAATCGCGAATGTGACGCCGTGCACATACAAAGGAAGCTCTGTCCATTTGTGGGGCGAATTTGTATGTGTGGCGGGTCTGGCACGTACCGGAGAGTGGAGTTGTTTAAAAAAAAAGGATATACATTTTCTGCATATTTAAACCTCCGGGGCGTGACACCGGACTGTTCATGCGATTTCTGCAAACACATTGTTCAAGGTCCGGACTCGATGGAGGCTGATCCGGACTAAAATGCCGCATGAACTAAACTATGTTCGGGGTCCGAACTGGATGGTCCTGATCCGAATCCTGAACACTTAACTTGTTCAGTTTTTTATTTTTATGTATTAAAAAATATTCCAAGTGTTTCTAAACTACAAGAATGTATTCGGATCACCAAAATTATTTAGTTTAACGTACCTGATCCTTTTGAATTCATTCTTCTTGAGATTGATGTATATGATCCATAATTCTTCATCTTCAATCTTCAAGACTTAGAACACTTCACGAAATAAGCCAAAACAAAATCCTTAACAAGGGGTGTTGCGGCAACCGCGGATATTAAGCGGTTGATCGGATGTCGATTTTCCCACTTTGAGCATAGTCTTGACTAAAGTCCTGCTGTACTTTGATACTTATGACATGGTTACTTTCTCGTGTGGGTCGCTCCCCTCGAGTGCCACTCTGGAGTAGGCGGCAGGACCGGACAGAGAGCGTCAGTCGGATAGAGGACACTTGAATTTTATCACATCGTTGAGGCACGATGGTGATGGCAGAGCAGGCGGTGTTCGAGTTGTCTGACTCGGGGTGATTGGGTTATATTCTGAGATATCTTGCACTGATGCATGCATACAGTTGTTGTTATTCAGTATCACATTAGAGGCATAGTAGTGGTTATTCCCTTATCAGCATATTATTCCAGTATACCACTTTACTTCATTCCTAACCTCTGGTAGACTTAGTGGGTACGTCGGAGTTTGAGGATTTACCCACTGTGAGCTACTGATTTACCAACAGTTCTCACACCCATTGTTGTTTTCCGTTCTCTTTCCTTTGTTTTTGCAGAGTCTTCTACGGGAGCTGCCAGGCCTTCGGTGGCTGATCGAGGTAAGGGGATCGCTGAGTAGATTGATCTCCTGTGAGACTGAGAGATAGCTGGACTTTTAATGTACCCTCTTTACTCAGACTGTAGTACTCTTCTTATTTTGGGTATGGTTTCAGCCAGCTGTTTTGTATTTTGGGGAGCTGGAGAGTTGTTATTGTATTTTACTACTGTTGTACTTCTATTTCAGTCTGAGATAGCATAGTTTTTAGTTGCTGCTCTATAATTGTGCTCTTTTATTGTTCATCTTATCTTTGAGCAGGCTTGTAGCGCTTCGTGTATGCGAAAAAATTCGTGTACACGGCGGATCTGTAGACGAGCCCGGATTCTGGTTTACTCCCGGGGCGTGACACATGGTGTGGCCAATAGAGTTTTAGCTCAAACATTTCAACATTCAGGAGAAACGATTAGTAGGCATTTTAATAATGTGCTGCGAGGTGTCGTGGAACATAGACATGATTACATCCAACTACCACTTTCTAATGTGGGAATACATCCAAGAATTTCAGAAAATCCGATATTCCATCCATTCAAGGTGAGTATATTACTGATTGTTATAACTTTGTGAAACAATTTTTTTACTCTTTGTAAGTTATGAAATCTTTGATGTTAACTATTTTATGTAACTATTGACTTTCAGAATGCAGTTGGTGCAGTAGATGGGACACACATACCGGTGGTTATACGGAAGACTAAGCAACCAAAATATCGATGTCGAAAAGGGTTTACATCTTAGAACATGATGGCAGTATGTTCATTCGACCAGTACCAATTTCTATTTCTGTGGGCCAGATGGGAGGGTTCTGCAGCTGATATGAGGGTACTACGATGGTGTAGTGAGAGTGGCGGCTTCACGATACCGGAAGGTAACTACTATTTTGCAACAGTAAGATATAGCTTTCATTGTCGAAATCTTGATAAAGCTTTGTATTTTTTTGTTAGAAAACTTTTATCTAGTCGATTCAGGATATGTGAACAATGACCGCTTCCTCGCCCTCTATCGAGGGGAGCGATATCACTTGAGCCAATTCGATGTAAATGCATAGGCCCAAAGACATCGAGGACCTCGAGATTTATATAATCATCGTCACGCTCAATTGAGAAATGTTGTTGAGAAAGCTTTTGGAATTCTAAAAAGATGATTCAAGGTACTTCGACAAACAACACCGTATCCATATAAAGTGCAGTGTCGCATTGCACTCGCATGTTGTGTGATACACAATTTCATCAAGAGGCACCAAGGGATCGATTAGTACTTCAACATGCAAATGGATCCATTGCCCACGGACGACCACGAAAATGAATCAGCTCCTCCTTTTGGCCCAGATGAGTCTTGGCGAGGTGATGCCCTTCGTACAATGACCACATACCAATTGTGGAACAATAGATAGGAGAAAATATGTAAATAATGCAAATTTTAGATTTTAACTTATTTCTCTACATGTTGAACTAATTTCTTATTTCTTCGTATATATTATATCAAGTTATTTCTCTTATCTTCGCATATGTTGTATCAACTTGTTTCTCTTCTCTGTTTCTCTTCTCTTCATGTTGAACTAAATTTGTGTTGTTGTTGTACTATTTGTAATTGGAGTATTTATTTTATATTAGAATTGTTACATTTATTCATTAGTATTCATGAGTTGTTCAAAGTTAATTCAATTTAAAAATTTTGTTTCATTTCAATATTGAGTTAGATTGTTGCATATTTTCAATATAATGTATTTTCTTTATGTTGTATTACAACCTACAAGTATATTGTAATTTTTAATTATTATTGTATTTTGTTATAATATTTTATTGTGTAAATAAAGAATTCATTATAAATTTAAAAAAACTTCTGACTCATTTAAATAGTCTTTTGATTGTGTTGAAATTATTGAGTTTAATTATGAACTCTTAAAATGTCCCTAAACTCAAAATTTTATTCATATGTATTAAATTAACACAAAATTTAAACCAACAAAAAATTTTATTCATGAGTTTACTTACGGAAGAATGCTAAGGACAAAATTGATATTATAAATTTTTAACCACCATATTTTTTCACTATTCTTACTTATCCCAATAAATAAACCAAACACAATTTCAACTATTCGTAAAAATAACAGCTTTATAAATCAAACACTATTTTTTTTTTATCCCTCACTATCCAAAAATAACAAGCTACTCCAGAAATAAAAAAATTATCCCAAAGCTCATTATCTCCGAACCAAACGGTACCTAAAATTATTCCCCTCTGAATTAGACTGAATGCCCAAGGCAAATGGGAATAAGATCCTCTAAATTTTAGTCGTATCCTTTGAAGAGATGCTTTTATCAATATTATAGTGTCGGAAAAGTTGTAAGGCAACGCTCCTTATATTCACAAGGGTGGTGCTATTGGTACACCCCTGTTAGGGGTGTATATCATACACCCCTAACAGGAACGGCTGGGATTGAAAGTAAAAATCCCAGCCTTCTATTCTCACACCCTCTTCCCTGCTCACACTCTCACACCCTCTTCCCTGCTCACACCCTCTCTCTCTCTCTCTCTCTCTCTCTCTCTCTCTCTCTCTCTCTCTTTCTAAACGCCCCCATTTCCCTCTCTCCGTCAAACACGCCGCATTTTCCCTCTCTCCACTCCCTCCGCCAAAACCGCCCCTCTCTCTCTCGCGCTCCCTCGCCAGGGCTCTCTCGCGCTCGCTCTCTCGCTTGCTAGGGCTCTTGAACTCTCTCTTGCTCGCTAGGCCTCTCGAACAGCACCCGAGGACTTCTCAAGCAGGGCTTTCTCCCCTCCGTCGGTGTAGTTTGCTTTACTCGCATTTCGCAGCACCCGAGTGTTGGCTATTTATTTATGGGTTAAAATAGGTCCAACGTCCTGCCCCGTGACAATAGGCCCAGGAGACTAATAAGTTGAGTTGGGTGAGCCTAATAAGTTGAGTGGAACTGCGGTCCACAATAGACCTAACGGCAAGAGGCCCAACAATAGACCCAACGTCCAGGTGGGTTGAGTCCGGTCGAGACCCGTGGGCGCTGTGTCTGTACGCTTTAAGTGAATTGGTTGCGTATTTCTAACAGCTCGAGCTTTTGGGATTAATGGTTAGCGCCAACGATCCGACAAGTGGTATCAGAGCCAGTGGCACGGGTTCGATTCCCACACGGTGCAGGTGTTGGGGGGGGGATTGTTGGCTATTTATTTATGGGTTAAAATAGGTCCAACGTCCTGCCCCGTGACAATAGGCCCAGGAGACTAATAAGTTGAGTTGGGTGAGCCTAATAAGTTGAGTGGAACTGCGGTCCACAATAGACCTAACGGCAAGAGGCCCAACAATAGACCCAACGTCCAGGTGGGTTGAGTCCGGTCGAGACCCGTGGGCGCTGTGTCTGTACGCTTTAAGTGAATTGGTTGCGTATTTCTAACAGCTCGAGCTTTTGGGATTAATGGTTAGCGCCAACGATCCGACACCGAGGACCGCTCTCTCTCTCGACCTTGAAAATAAAGATTATTTACAGGTACATTCAATCCCAGCCATCCCTGTTAGGTCTGCTGCTACATAGCTCTCCATTCCAAATTCATATAGATGGGTTAAGCACAGTTATAGATGTTCCATCTACAGCTATGGATGGGTTTTGTACAAATTCAAGTTGCCACCCAATTAGACCATTTCCTTTGTACAGGAAAAAGTGTACCGGTACATTGTTTACATTGTGTACCGGTACCAACCTTAGGAACACATATGTACTTGTACACTTATTTGTGTACCGGTACACTGATTTGTGTACCGGAATACCCCTGTAATATTAGTGTCAAGAAATTAAAGCAAAAAACACTACAACATCTACATTAATCTTCTAGAGGAGATTATAACCAGTCATTCCAGGCATGCTATAGGCTGTGATGATCAAATTCACCTCAATGAACCGAATTCTTGTAATTGTTCAGGACTATTGACCTTTTAAAGAGCTGTACAACATGAATATATGGGTACCATATATTATAATTGTTACAATTGTAACATTTTGCAATTGGTCGGGAATATTGGTTTAGGTAACAGATATATATGGTTTCTGTAAAGTCATATAGACAAAACGGATTAGTTGTATGCTTTCCTTGCTTTCATCAGTGCATATATAGCTCTTTAAACAGTCCATATAGAGAGTAAAATGTTCCTTATGACCCTCTTATGGAGAGTAAAATGTTCCTCTTGCGTCAAGAAACTTATAACACAATGTAAAAGTTTATAAGATATGGGCCTTGATAAATATAAGACAACACAATGTAAAAGTTTATGAGATACGGCCTTTATAAATATAAGACAAACAATGTAATAAAAATAAAATAAAATTAAAAATTAATTAAAAAAAAATGCAATACTAACCTGATAAGCTGTCATAAGATCCCAATATTCCTCTAAAAGCTCTTCCAACTTCGGAGCCCCAGGTTGCGCATCAACATAAGTGAACATATAAGTGGTGCGATCTGTGGGACCAGAACCAGCAGGAAATGCCTAGAAAACTGTGCAGATGAGACCAAGATCTGACCAGTCTATGTTGTACTAGATAATATGCACAAATTATGACTGATTAAAATCAGCTCTATCAACGGCTTAGTTCACCTTTTATGTAAAAGTTAGAGAGTGTGTTGAACATACTTTATGTGGAACTATGCAGAATGTCATTGTATTTAAGGAGTTAGGATATAATTGTTTTGAAGGTCCACTATAAGGTGATAATGTAAAAGATGTCTAATTTCTGGTGTCCTTTTGGTTAGAACTGAGATGAGAATAAGAAACACACCTCCCAAAAGTACTGTGCAACGGAATTTCCTGCTTTCTTCACAGATGAGCTGCTAAAAATGACATCACTCGTCGTATTATTACGAAAACCACGAGAGCAAGAGCCAACAACAAGGCATACTCCATCTGGTTTTCTAGCACGGCGTATCTATTAAATAAATTAGATGAGCAAAAACTTTATGGAATTGGAAACCAATAAAAACAAGGAAAATAAATAGTTTTGGCACTAATTATAGTCACTTGGATTGATATTGAACACAAAATAGGAATAAAGAGTTATCCCAGTGGCTTGCAATCAATTCTAAGCTTGGAATCAGTTCTAAGTAGTCCCATTCTTCAGTTGTTCTGTTTAGTTCTATCCTTTGCTGAGTAATGTTGATTTATTTTTTCTTTTTACTACGTCTACTTGCTATGGCAAATATGACGAAACTATCATATTGAAGTCATTTGTTCTTAACAGATCATCATGTAAAAACTAGTAGCAGTGTTGTTTTCATCCATTGAATTATACCACCCCTCCTACACTATTTCTTGACTGTTCCCCTTATGAAAATTATATATGGTTACTTCCAAAACCACGCCCGGATTGACAATACTTCATATCAGGTGATCCCATATATAACCCCATTGAGTGATTGAACACACAGACTTTGTGCATTAAAAAAAAAACTTTTGCAGCATCTTTTGATCTAAATTTTCAGAATTGTTCGGAAGTATCACAAGAGTGAAAAACTATTCTGAATTGTGGTTAGCTTATGATATGAAGATTATTTCATACTTCCATTTTTCATACCATACCTCACCAAACCTTGAACAATGGATTTAGCAATTTTAACCTAAGTTTCATACAAAACTGATCCTCCAGCTTATTATAATGATTGTGCAATCCATCCAATGTTTCGCCATTTAGATTAGCATATGTTAGGTTACAGAAGTAAGAAAACAGCCTAAAGTATCAACTTCTATATATAGATTGCCCATGTCTCTCAAAGCCTGAAAATATACAAGCACAGAAAAGCAACAATTTCCACCGAGAATATGTAAGCAACATGCTTAAAGACATACCTGCTTCACAACTGGAGAGAAATTTCCCATAGAATCAATAACTAGGCGACAAGACAAAGCCTTACCATCATTCAGTTGAAGAATCTGAACAATAAAATTAACATGTTACTATCTGGCATCCAAGTCTTGTTGCTTATAGAGCTTCATCACCATTACACAGAATAGACAAATGGACAAATTATGCAACCTATATCAGGAAAGTTATGACAAAACTAAAAGGAAGCAAACATTCAGAATGCCATTGTTGTTCAGGTCATCGTCATTGTCATGTAATGGAGCAGAAAGGAATTTAATATACCAGAATCAGTAATAAAGTTTTATGCAAGATAGTAGGCTTTTGTTATAATGTTTTATGCAATATTTTTTTTTAAAAAAATGAAAACAAATTTCACATGGTAGTAGGCTTCTGTTACACTTCATAATGCAGTAATTACAGAAATGTAGAGATGTTTGACTAGTCCATATTGCTTTGAATAGTCCATAAATTCATGATGTACTAAGATATGATTTTATCAATACAAACTGATATGGTGATTATAATGCAGCTGAAGATATGGTTTCTACCAGAGCTATGTCATCGAGCAGAGTGGCCAAGGAGGCCAGCACTAGTAGTCATGGTAGGAGAAAGAGCCCAACGAAGACTCAATTGGTTTGTGGAAGATGTTTTCCAAAACATCTATACAATACGATGAATGTACAAGAGTCTCCCAAGACTGAGGCCAACTATACCACTGCTGGCCCAGCACTAAGGGAAGTTATCTCTACTGAACAAATGGCACTCTTGAGAACAACGCCATTTGCTTCATATATTGACCTTCCACCTCTAAAGTAAGACCTTGTATTAGTGGATACTCTCCTAAGTTTTTGGGATGAGGAGAACAGAGGTGTTAGAATCGAAGATACTTTCATTCCCCTGATTCCAGATGAAATAGCTGTCTTGGTTGGGTTACCGACGCAGGGGGAGCCGATAGAATGGTCAAAAAAGAGTATAAATTCTAATATATTTGATAAATACTTTAATGGCGAGTATAAGCACGCCGATAGAAGAAAATTTCGTCATATCTTATACACTCTTGCTGGACAGCAGGGTGGGAACGCCGTCACCGATTTTGTCTCTATTTTTGTATTATATGTTTTTGCGACGGTTCTCTTTCCCACTAGCCACTACAATGTGCCTAAGGCTCTGTATAGATATATAGATGATATACATAGAATAGGCGACTATGCCTGGGGGCATACTGTATATAATTTTCTTGTAAGTTCTATTTCGAAAGCATCCCGTCATGTAAAGCGTCGGAATAGAGGGGACGAAATAAAAGCCGGCTATATTGATGGGTGTACAGTAGCCTTCACGGTGAGTACAATTCTAAATTAGTGTTTTAATATATTTTATTTTTAAAATATTTATATGTTCATTCCATTACTGATAAGTCATGATGACTCTGTGACACCCCCGGAATTTGGATTAGTCCTCTATATAAATGATATAATAGGACTAAATCTCTAACCCGGCTATAGCATTTTGGATGGTAGCAAGATCCAAGAGGAACATGAGAGTTAAGCGTGCTAGAGCTAGAGTAGTTCTAGGATGGGTGACCCCCTGGGAAGTGGGGCGTCACAGTTGGTATCAGAGCCATTCTGTGATGACCCGGATCCCCGCAGAGCTGCTGCAGTGCGTTGGGGGTGGCTTTGGAGGCTTACATGGTGTGTCGGAGGTGTCTGGGGCACAAGTGTTGGACCTCGGGCTTATTTGGATCACATGGGTGATCGGAGGACCCCCGTGGAGGGTTTAGAGGTGGTTTCGCGCGAATCGGATATCAAATTTGGGCTCCGCGCGAAATTCGGGCTAAGAATACACTTCCGGGAGCCTCCGACAATTTTTAGAGTTGGAATTTGGCAAAATGGACGTCAAATTCGGATTCAGCGCGCGAAAACGGTCAAAATGGACTACCTACTTGACTTTTTGGGCACGGGTTACTGTTCACCGCCGGAACAGTAACTCCGGCGATCGCCGGCGGCGGGCAGCGGCGGAGAGCGGCGGCGCGGCCTCGGGCAGGCGGCAGCACGGCGGCGGGTAGGCGCGGGTAGCGCGCAGCGCGCGGGCAGGGGCGCGAGCAGGCGCGCGGTCCACGCGCCGGCGTGCACCAGAGCGGGGTGCCACGTGGCATGACTGGATTGGGTGGTTCACTGGTCCCGGTCTACGGAGTTGTGCGGTGCACAGTGGACTGGGCGGGAAAACACGTGGCATCTTTCTATTGGTTCGGTTCATGAAGTCGAGTGCACCGGGTGCAGTGAGCGAGAGGGTTGACACGTGGCGCGCGGGGATTGGGCGCGCCACTGTGCGCGGCAGGCGCGGGCGGTGCGCGGTGTACGGTGGACCGGATAGGGACACGTGGCAGATGTTCATTGGTTCGGTTTTTGGGGTTGTTGTGCACCGGGGTCAGCGAAATTATGGCTTGGACACGTGGCGCGTGAGGATTGGCTGTGCTACTGTGCGCGTGCGGCGGCGGTGGCAGGCGTGGCAGGCGGCGGTGGCAGGCGTGGCAGGCGGCGGTGGCAGGCGTGGCAGGCGGCGGCCGGCTGGCGTGGCGGGCACGGCGGCGAGGTGGCGCACGCGGGCGCCACGTGGCGGCCCGCCATTGGTGGGCGCCAACGGCCCCGTTGACCGAGGGCGGCCACGTGGCGCGAGGGGAGCGGCCGGGTTGCCTGTTCGGTGTTCGGGGACACGTGTCAGCGCGTGGAGCGGGTCGGACGGTCACGCGGTCCGACCGGATCGGGTGTGCGGGCGTGGGCCGTGTGGGCCGGGTTACTGTGCGCGCCCGAAAGTGTAGGCCGGGCCGCACTGTTTGCGCCCGAAAAGATTCGGGCGCCCGAAAGTGAGGACACAGTGGGCATTTTTGGATTTGTTTGGAATGGCCTATAAATACCAACCCGAGCCCCTTCTTTTCGAGTTTTTCTCCCCATTTCGAGCCTCTTCTGCCCGAGCCACTCTAAGGAGATTTGTTCACCTCTTGATGCTTGATCTTCCTGCCAAGTTCTAGGATTTTAGGAGGCTCGAATCCCGAGGTTCCCTATTTTACGGCGCGGTGCGACGATGCATTTCCTGTTTCCTTCTTCGGCGCAGCAGTGATGTTTTTGCTCCCCTGGGCTACCCCGAGGTCCCTTTTCTGTGATTCTTGCGCCGGCTGACTCCTTACAGATAAGGCTTCAACTTTCATTGTGATCGCGCTTTTCCGTTTTGAGGTTTTGGCATGGATCCCGAGGCAAATAGTGACCCCTTTTTGCTGTGTGGATTTCCTTGACAGCAGCGGAGTATTTCGGCCATATCTTCGCGCACGAGTGTCAGACGGAGACGAGCTTATACAACTTTTTCATCTACGGATCGCAAGGAACGCGTTCGTATTTTTCTTGGATTTTTCAGAGATTTATTTCGAGGTGATAATCACTGTTTTCTCAGTGTACTGTGTACAGTTTTTCTTCACAGTTTGTTGATTGGATTACCGCCTTGACGAATTTATAACTTGGCTTACCGAACTCTGATTTGGGCGTGCAAGGTACCGTTGCGAAGCTATCGACGCGAGGATCGCCGTGATATTTTTCTGGGAATTTTCTGGGCACTTTCTGCAGGTGATAATTTAACAGTTTCGGGACTGTTGTTGTATGGGTTAATTAAAGCAATATTTGGGAGCCTAAGTGTATTTAGTGGACTTTGTGTTGTGCCAGGAGTGTTTCGGGTGTACTGTACTTGTTGGAGCGCAGGATTGGAGTTTTTGGTATTTTCAGCTGTACGGACCCGGACAGTTAGCGCTTCAGGTGGGTGGTTGTTACTTGCCTCTACATCTGACTTACTCACTAAGTTTATTAGAAAACCCCAATGTTGAGCATAATGATTGAGTATCCTGCATGTTTGACTGATATAGATGTGAGCCTATCATCTGAGGTTTCTTTGGTGGATATAGCATGTTGGGGATATTATTGGGGTAATACTGCTGTAGGAACATGATCATTGGAGTAATTTATTATTGATAATTGACATGCTACTTTAGCACCCAGATTTTATGAAAATGGATTAAATAGATTAATTGGTGGGACATAATGACTTATTTATGTGCGGGTTTTACTCTGGGGATTTATTATGGATCAGGGATCATATACATGTGTAGTTGACTGATGATTTTAGCATGACTGTTTTATCTATGTGGATATTATTAATCGATACACATGTTAAACTGTTACTTGACTTTCTTTCTCTCCCACATCGTATGAGGACCTTTGCATGCTTATTTGGACATCTAGATAGGCCACTGTTTTATTGCTACACTATCATGTTGGGATTTGACTTAGGAGAAACCATGATTGCTTTCTTTCTCCTTTTTATTTTGACTTTTGAGTCATGTTGCTCGGGTTCGAGCAGAGGTTTGGGATAGTGTAGCTGGGACCTGAGGGTCAGAGATAGGGAGTACTTGATGTTGGATTGTGGGGTACTGCGGCAACCGCGGACAGTAGGCGGTTGACCGGATCTTGATTATATTACCCAATTGTGGGTTGTTGCGGTGACCGCGGACTTTGGGCGGTCGACCGGGTGTTTACTGTTGCATCAGATTGGGTATCAGATTTCTCTAGTGGATGGTATTTCCCACTTTTTGAGTATTATTGCATCAGATCGGGGTTTCTTTTAGTGGACGGAGTTTCCCACTTTGATCATAGTCTTGATCCAGTCCTGCTATATTGAGATATGTGTGACAGGGTTACTTTACTCGTGTGGGTCGCTCCCCTCGAGTGCCACTCCGGAGTAGGCTTTAGACCGTGTTGGGTTCCGGTCATTTGGACAGTGGAGATACTGAGTTCTTGAGTTCGACAGCAGAGCAGGCAGTACCAGTTTTACTGGTGGCACTAGATTGGGTCTATTTAGCCAGATGTTGTTTCCTGGTGCATTCATACCGTCATTTCCTTCGGTATTGCATTTAGAGGCATACTTGTTGTGGTTGTCCCCTTTTATTCAGTAGTTCTGTTTACAGCTTTACTACTTGCCCTTTTCTTGCCTCTAGTAGACTTAGTGGGTACGCCGGAGCTTGAGGCTTTACCCACAGGGGGAGGCTACTGGTTTACTAGTGGTTCTCACCCCCACTGTTGTCTCCTCTTCTTTTCTCCCCCCTGTTTTGCAGAGTCCTCATTGGAGTTGCTGATCTTCGGTCGTTGTTCGGGGCGAGGGAGTCACGAGCTAGATCGTTACCACCCGAGGAGTGTAGCTGTATCCCCTGGTTGGAGATTCCTCGTAGCTGTTGGCTGGTTTTTACTGTTTATCTGGAGGAGAGAGATCTTTTGTATTTGGAGAGACTGATGTACTATAGTTTTAGTTTATCTCCTCTTCTAGTTGAGAGATGCTGTACTGAGGACATGGTATGATGATTATCTGTATTTGAGGAAATGGATATTGTACTTTATTTCATATTGTTCAGTGATTGGATTTTATTTTACAGCATTTTTATTTCATCTCTGATATTTGTGTAGCCATAGTACTATCTTTTGCAGGTTTGACGCTTCGCCTATGCGGGTTTTAGCATAGGTAGCGTATCTGTTGGCGAGCCCGGGTCGCAGTTTCGACCCCGGGGCGTGACAGATTAGGTTGGTATCAGAGCTTAGGGATAGGTCAATTGGGACTGTAGAAACCCTAGGCTTATGGTTGGACCCTAGGATGACTTCGTGAGTGTAGTGCACCGATTTCTGCGAAATAGCAAAACTCGGAAAAAAATGCTTGTAACACGTTTCAAATATGATTACAAGTGGGTTAGAAGCGTTTCGAATCAACGCAAAAGCCGTTGAGTCGAAAAGTGAGTTGTGGTTGAGAAGCGAAGCCTCAAGTTTGCAAAATTGGGACTCGTGTTCGCCGAGTTCGCAAAATGGCGAAATTCGGCGAGAAGACTTGTAACATGTTTTAAATATGATTACAGTCGAGTTCGGTGCGTTTTGGGCTGACGGGAAGGGCATCGGGTCGAAAAGTGACCTGAACCCGAGGACTTAGCAAATTCTGGAATTTCCAGAAATTTGTGATCGCGAAGCTTTTTCGGAGCTCTCTTTCGAGGGCTTAGAGTGCCCCAAAAATTTAAAAGAAATCGTGGGGTGTCTCACAAAAGTTTTCTGATTAAAAGGGGCGAAAAACCTAGGTGAGCGATTAAGGAAAAATTGGAGAACGAAGCGAAGAAAAATGCTTCGTGAATTCTGAAACTGCAGTTTTTGGACAGTGAAGTTGATCGCGAAGCTTTTTCGGAGCTCTCTTTCGAGGGCTTAGAGTAGTCCAAAAATTTAAACAAAATCGTGGGAAGTTTAAGAAAAATTTGTAGATTAAAGGGGCGAAGAAAAATTACAATTTTGATTTCTCAGTTGACGGGAAAACGTGGTGAAAGAGGGCTATCCGAAATTGCTCACTGCAGAAAAAAAAAACTGCAGGAAAAAGGGGCAGTTTTGGGATATTTTTGAAAGTGAGGGGCAAACCAGTAAATTCCTTTTCCCAACCACCACTGCAGGAAATAAATGCTCTCTCTCTCCCTCTCACACTCACTCCCTCTCCCTCTTCCTCTGTGAGCAGGAAACGAAAGAAAAAAAAAAGGGGAGAAGAAGAAGAGAAAGAGAAGAGAAAAAAAAAAAGAAGAAGAAAAAGAAGAAGAAGAAGGAGAAAGAAGGTATTCTCCCTCTCTCTCTCTCTCTCCTTCTCTCTCTCTCTCTCTCTCTCTCTCTCTCTCTCTCTGCCTTCAGCAGCAGCTTATGCTGCTGCTGCCCAGGGCAGCAGCAGCTGAGGCTGCTGCTGCCAGCAGGCTCGGCAGCAGCAGCTCATGCTGCTGCTGCCATGCGCAGCAGCAGTTGAGGCTGCTGCTGCCAGCTGGCTCGGCAGCAGCAGCTCATGCTGCTGCTGCCATGCGCAGCAGCAGCTGAGGCTGCTGCTGCCAGCTGACTTGGCAGCAGCAGCCTAAGCTGCTGCTGCCTGCCTTGATGCCCAGCAGCAGGGCATCCTCACAAAAAAAAAAAAAAAAAAAAAGAAAGAATGGAAAGAAAGGAAGAGAAGAAGAAAAGAGAAGGAAAAAGAAAGAAAAGAAAAGAAGAAAAGAAGAAAGATAGAAACTTCTTCTCTTCTCTTTTCTCCAATGAGAAAAATGAAGAAAGATAGAAACTTCTTCTCTTCTCTTTTCTCCAATGAGAAAAATGCAACTCTCGATTTTTGCCAAAAGCAAAATCGGCAAATTGGGGGAAATAGCTCAAATTGAGCTTTTCTCAAATTTTTGAGAGCATTTTGACCCCGGATCGAGTTGTGCAAGTTTCTTTTTGGCAACATGCCATGAGATGATTATTCTCCTCCCAATTTTATGAACCGATAAAAATTTAGCCTTTTAATGGGGAAATTGACCAAATAGGAGTTTTTCCCTTTAAGTTGTCAAAGGGGTTTCTAGTTAAATTTTTATGGAAATATTAGATCATAAGAGTCATTGCTTCAAGACTTGCTTCTCTTTTAGGAAAACCTTGGAGACCAAGAGATCAAAATTTCTCTTTGGCGAACGTGACAAGAATGGGACTTTCTTTCCTATTCCCTTCAAATTGATTCAAAAAGAGAGTCAATTAAGGAATTCTCCCTTTTATGTTTTAAATAGGGTTTTAGTTTTATAATTTTATGGAGTTAGAGAATCATGGAAAGAAATTGCTTCATGATTTCTCTTTTCATTATAGGGAAAGTCTTGAAGATCAAGAGGGCAACTTTTGGTCTCTTTTAAAAGCAAAGTGAAACATTAGCTTTCATTGCTTCTCTTTTGGTCAAAAGAATACCCAAAGAGGTAAGGTTAAAATTCTAGGGTTCTAGTTTTTGAACTCTTGTGGAATTAAAATGACAATGAGATAATTTCCTTCATGGTTACATCATATTTAGGATTTTCTTTTAAAGATTAAAATATTAAAGAGACCAAAATATCCCTATTACAAGAGTATGCTAATAAGGGATTTTTGCAACTTTCTTTCCTTATTGGTCAAAATGAACCCATAGAAAGAAATAAAGAGTAAACCTAGGATTCTCTTTTATAGTTGTGTGGAATTAAAAAAAAAAAAAAAAAAAAAAAGAGTATGAAAGTGATTCCTAATTGGTTTCATTATGAATTTAGGGATTTCTTGGAGAATAGAAGGTCAACCCATCTTATCCTTGCAAGAGCGACTAAAGGTGGGGGATTCTATCGAGCGAGGGTGACCTCTCCCCTTATCTTTTGCTTTTCCTTAGAAGCATGTTAATAGAGTGGCTAGGATTGTATTTTCATGCTTATGTAGAAGTGAATTATGGCATGTGGAAATCTCGACTTAGGAGAAAACTTATATTAGGCTCTAATGTGTGGCATTCACTATAGGATTTCACGAGTGGCATTTTGCTTGAGTCAATTATGTGAGTACATGGAAGTAGGGCTTAATTTAGAGTTATGTCTCTAAGGGAATCATAGTATAGTTGAGGTTAAAATCCAAAGTGAATGAAATCCCTAGAATCGTCATAGGGAATTGGGTTAATACACCTACACTTTAACTTCAACTTGAGTATAATAAAAGTAAAGAAAGACTAAGTCCAAGGGACTTCTGTTACCTTGAGGCATGGACCTAGGGTAAAGGTATTGAGTACATGAAAAGATAAGCTAAAAGCTTAATTGAAAAGAAAGAAAATGGCCAAGAGGCAATGTGAGCTACGAGCTCGAATGAAAAGGAAGCTGAGTGCTAAAGAGCAAAGAGAAAGGCAAAGGCCTAAAGTGAAAAGAGGCTAAGTGCAAAAGCAATAAAAGAGATAATAAAACGGGCGTACCTACGGGGGTGAAACGCGGCCCATGTTGGAGTAGCAGGCAGTGTCCCTCTCCCGGGTAGAGACCCGTTCGGGACGTTTCTCCCGTAGGACGGGGTAACACTTGCGGGTGTTATCGGCAACCTTAGAGGACTTGTCTTATGGCAGCATGTCTGCCGGGCTAGGGCCCGTTGGGCAAGATTCTCCGAGGGTTAGCAACTTTAATTAAAACACAAAGAAAAGTAAAGTGGTTGGTCAAGTAAGTGTTTGGTTAGAATGGTATCCTACAACGACATAAAGACATGTCATGGTAAAGGTAAAAGTGTTAAGCATGCTAGCTAAGATTTACAGCTTTTATTACTGTATTTCATTCTCTATTATATTGCTTCCATTAGACTAAGCGGTGCAGGGCATTTTCTCTCGGTGGTTGAACCCACTGGGAACTTCGTTGTAGTTCTCACACCCTTTGGGTGACATCCCCACAGGTCCAGGTACATCGAGCGAGGCACGCGACAGGGGCAAGAGCCCAGCAGAGTAGCGACCTAGCAGTCTAGAGTCGCCAGTACCATTTTGGAGTTTTATTTTCTTGAGCGAACTTTTGTATGTGAGCAACAATGTAATCTTTAAATGTTCAAGTTTCATGTTGGAAAAAGAAAAAAAAAAAAATATGGATGTAATTTGTATTGTAGTTGCATGTTAAAAGAGAGTTGTATTATAAACAAAAGTATTTGTTTTCGCTCAAGTGATGTACTTTCATTTCTTCTAACTATTTGTTTGAATGATTGGAAGTTTAAATTCATAGATCTCTCCTCTGATTGCTTACTCTTCCGCTATATTGAATTAGAATTGTTGGAATAAACCGTTCCTTTCGGGTCTTGAAAGGTCATGCCCGATTGGCGGGTCTGTTGGCGCGCCCGAACTGTTCAAATTGACGGTCTCGGGGCGTGACAGATAAGAGTGGTATCAGAGCCTAGGAATAGTTCTAGGTGGTTAGCAAACCTTAGGAAGACTCTAGGGTTTAGGCACGAGAGAGTGTGTGGATCTTTTGGCGAAAGTATATGATTGGGTTTTACGATTCCCAAGAAGGACATTGGGAATGGATCGAGGGTAATGAGCTTTCATTCTTTGGACTATTACGTTGGCGGCCGACAACGTAAGGTCAGGGGTGAAAGGGAGTGCCCTTATGTACTTTCGCATGATTGGGTCGACGAGCCCTTTTGTTTGGTATCTAGCTTGCGCATTGTCCAAATTATCAAATTTGGGCTAATCGTTTCGTTGTGGTGTTGTTGCTTAGGGAATAGCAATTGCATCGAGTGATCGATGAAGAATAGGATCCGCGTGGACGCAAATTGAGCCCTTGGAGCGCTCAGGCTCGAGTGAAGCGAGTTGAAATTTGGTGCTTTAGTTTGTACTTTGGCCAAATTGGGCAAAGTGTGACCGATGAGGTCCGAAGGTGACTCGGTGAAAGACCGACTCACGAGACGTTGGCGATCGTTAGATTGCGAGAGCCATGTTGAAATGTCCTAAGGTTTAGGGCAAGAAAGTTTTATGGACTTGGTGGTGAAAGTTCGCTCTTGGTGATAGTAGCGACCATGTGACGTGTCGATGTGACTGAATTGCCGCATAGTGCGTTGGTGAGGCCCAGGGTAGGCTTCAAGATGTGAGAACCTCTCGATAGAGCGGGAGTCTTGTGGTGCTGGTCCGATGGATCGGTATAACGGCAAGGGTTGCCACCGAAGGGTTCGCGTGTTAGTTGCCAAAATTGGAGAACTATTATTGTGGTGCCTCCACCCAGTTGGGGGAAGTGCACAGGTACCATGGGTGTGCTTAAGCAAATCGCTTAACACCGTGGATTCTACGAGTTGACATAGAGGCGTAAGACGCACAATCTTGTGGGTGCTCATGGAGCACAGGTACCCTTTAGCCAGTTAAGCGTTTGCTTAAGTGTTAAGTGGATACGAGTCGATAAACGAGTTTGTGTCTAGATTGACGACGTAGATTGACGACTAGTGGGTTTTGCTCGGTGAAGAATAGTAGTCACGTGGCGACGCTTAGTGGGTTCGTTGAGGGACGATCCGTGCCTGGACCATATATGAAGACTGTGGAGCCTGTAGCCATGTAGGCAGGCGCAGTCGGCTGTGAGAGACAGTGGCCCGAGACCTGAGGGCGGGGCATAATAGATTTTTGGTCGAGGCGGTAGTCCGAGTGATGACTCGGGAACGTAGAGTGCCACGTGTGAGCCTCGAGGCTGTTAGTACACTGAGAGTGTAGACGCGACCAGGCCATAGGGCTGGTGATTATTGAGATACTATTACTCCTAGTGGGAGTGTTAGTGCGGTAGTCCTAAACGAGGATCTGACCGCATGATGATTGGGTCTGCATGCTAGTTACAGACGATAGGTGATATCGAGTGGAAGGTTGGGCTATAGGCCTGCATTGGACCATGGTCTGTGGACCTGTCAATAGTCTGAAATAAACGGGTTGGCCGAGAACTCGTGGTTGAGAGTGCGAGTGGCGTGTGGAATAGTTGGGAGTAAGGATTGGTTTTCGCCCTCTAAGTCAAGCAAATAGGGCGGCGGAGTTGAAGGAGCTTAAGGCTAAATTGCAAGACCTGCTGGATAAGGGTTTCATTAGACCCAGCGTATCTCCTTGGGGAGCTCCAGTCCTGTTTGTGAGGAAGAAGGACGGGTCACTTCGGCTAGTGTGGACTATCGGGAGCTCAACAAATTGACGATCACGGACCGATATCCATTGTCGCGGATCGACGATTTGATCAACCAGTTGCAAGGTTCCCGAGTATTTTCGAAAATCGACCTTCAATCGGGATACCACCAATTAAAGATTAAGCCGGAGGATGTGCACAAAACGGCTTTTAGAATGCGGTATGGACACTACGAATTCACTGTAATACCGTTCTGGTTGACTAATGCCCCGGCGGCATTCATGGATTTAATGAACCGCAGTTTTCAGCCTTTCCTTGACCGATTTGTTGTCGTCTTCATTGACGACATTTTAGTCTACTCTTGAAGTGACGACGAGCATGAGGATCACCTACGACAGGTTTTACAAGTACTTCGGGAGCGGGGCCTGTTCGCGAAGTTGAAGAAATGCGAATGTTGGCTCCGGGAAGTGGCATTCTTAGGACATGTGATTTCTGAGGCAAGGGTGTCTGTGGATCCCAAGAAAATTGAAGCAGTGAAGGATTGGCCCCGACCAACCAATGTCACCGAGGTTCGAAGCTTTATCGAACTCGCGGGCTATTATAGGCGGTTCGTGGAAGGGTTTTCCAAAATTACCATTCCACTCACCGGCCTTACAAGAAAAGGGGCTAAGTTCATTTGGAGCGATGCTTGTGAAAGAGGCTTCCAGTTGCTCAAGAACAAGTTGACATCGGCTCCAATCCTTGCTTTACCTATTGCGGGAAAAAGTTTGTGGTGTATAGTGATGCCTCAGAGAGTGGTCTGGGGTGTGTACTTATGCAGGACGAGAGGGTTATAGCCTATGCCTCCCGGCAGCTGAAGAGTTATGAAAAGAATTACCCCACCCACGACCTCGAGCTTGCCGCGGTAAATTTTGCATTGAAGCTATGGCGTCATTACCTCTACGGGAAACATTGTGAGATTTACACGGATCACAAAAGCCTCAAGTATTTGTTCACTCAGAAGGAATTAAACCTGAGGTAGCGTTGATGGTTGGAGCTTCTTAAAGACTATGATGTTAGCATCTTGTACCACCCGGGGAAAGCAAATGTGGTGGTCGACGCGTTAAGCAGGAAATACGTGGAGAATCTCGCCATGGCCATTACCGACCAATACACGTTGCAATCCGAAATACGATGGTTTGGCTTGGAGGTTGTGGCTCTCGGTGCACCCGCGAGGCTTATGACACGTACTGTGTAACCTACCTTGTTGGAGAGAATTAAAGAAAAGCAAGCGACCGATGAAAAGCTCCAAAAGGTAAGGTCTGATGGGGAGGGCGGCGTTGCAAAGGATTTTAGTGTCGGATCGAGACCCCCGATTCGTGTCACAATTTTGGAAGAGCTTCCACGAGACCTTGGGGACACGCCTGGATTTCACTACAGTGTATCATCCTCAGAGCGATGGTCAATCTGAGAGGACCAATTAAATCCTCGAAGATATGCTTAGGGCGTGTGCCCTGGATTATGGCCCAGGGTGGCAGCGATATTTGCCGATGGCGGAGTTCGCCTACAATAACAGCTATCAAGCCAGCATTGGAATGGCACCTTTCAAGGCACTTTATGGCAGAAAATGCAGATCTCCACTGCATTGGAGTGAGGTCGGCAAGAGAACATCACTGGGTCCTGAGGTATTGCAAGAAGTTGAGGAAAAGGTGCAAATTGCGCGTCAACGTCTGGTGACGGCGCAAAGTCGGCAAAAGAGCTATGCGGACAAAAGGCGGCGCGACCTAGAATTTAAGGTCGGGGATCATGTATTTTTGAAGGCGTCGCCCACAAAGGGTGTAGTGAGATTTGGGATGCGGGGAAAGTTGAACCCTCGCTTTCTTGGACCTTATGAGGTATTGGAGCGGGTGGGCCCAGTGGCCTATAAAGTAGCTTTGCCCCCAGACTTGGCAGGAATTCATGATGTGTTTCATGTGTCACAACTCCGCCAATATGTCCATGACCCGAGGCACATAATCAACTACCCACCGCTTGATCTGCGAGAGGATATGAGCTATGATGAGTTCCCGTATAAAATTGTGGATCGGCGTGATAGGAGACTAAAGAACCGCTCCATCCCCTATGTGAAAGTGCTTTGGTCGAGGCATAGCGATGAGGAGGCCACGTGGGAGCCTGAGGCTGTGATGCGGGAGCACTATCCTCGCTTGTTCGAGGAATAAATCCCAAGGTACGTGAGTTTTAGTTTCGCGGACGAAACTCCTAAAGGAGGGGAGGATGTAGTGCACCGATTTCTGCGAAATAGCAAAACTCGGAAAAAAATGCTTGTAACACGTTTCAAATATGATTACAAGTGGGTTAGAAGCGTTTCGAATCAACGCAAAAGCCGTTGAGTCGAAAAGTGAGTTGTGGTTGAGAAGCGAAGCCTCAAGTTTGCAAAATTGGGACTCGTGTTCGCCGAGTTCGCAAAATGGCGAAATTCGGCGAGAAGACTTGTAACATGTTTTAAATATGATTACAGTCGAGTTCGGTGCGTTTTGGGCTGACGGGAAGGGCATCGGGTCGAAAAGTGACCTGAACCCGAGGACTTAGCAAATTCTGGAATTTCCAGAAATTTGTGATCGCGAAGCTTTTTCGGAGCTCTCTTTCGAGGGCTTAGAGTGCCCCAAAAATTTAAAAGAAATCGTGGGGTGTCTCACAAAAGTTTTCTGATTAAAAGGGGCGAAAAACCTAGGTGAGCGATTAAGGAAAAATTGGAGAACGAAGCGAAGAAAAATGCTTCGTGAATTCTGAAACTGCAGTTTTTGGACAGTGAAGTTGATCGCGAAGCTTTTTCGGAGCTCTCTTTCGAGGGCTTAGAGTAGTCCAAAAATTTAAACAAAATCGTGGGAAGTTTAAGAAAAATTTGTAGATTAAAGGGGCGAAGAAAAATTACAATTTTGATTTCTCAGTTGACGGGAAAACGTGGTGAAAGAGGGCTATCCGAAATTGCTCACTGCAGAAAAAAAAAAACTGCAGGAAAAAGGGGCAGTTTTGGGATATTTTTGAAAGTGAGGGGCAAACCAGTAAATTCCTTTTCCCAACCACCACTGCAGGAAATAAATGCTCTCTCTCTCCCTCTCACACTCACTCCCTCTCCCTCTTCCTCTGTGAGCAGGAAACGAAAGAAAAAAAAAAGGGGAGAAGAAGAAGAGAAAGAGAAGAAGAAAAAAAGAAGAAGAAGAAAAAGAAGAAGAAGAAGGAGAAAGAAGGTATTCTCCCTCTCTCTCTCTCTCTACCTTCTCTCTCTCTCTCTCTCTCTCTCTCTCTCTCTCTGCCTTCAGCAGCAGCTTATGCTGCTGCTGCCCAGGGCAGCAGCAGCTGAGGCTGCTGCTGCCAGCAGGCTCGGCAGCAGCAGCTCATGCTGCTGCTGCCATGCGCAGCAGCAGTTGAGGCTGCTGCTGCCAGCTGGCTCGGCAGCAGCAGCTCATGCTGCTGCTGCCATGCGCAGCAGCAGCTGAGGCTGCTGCTGCCAGCTGACTTGGCAGCAGCAGCCTAGCTGCTGCTGCCTGCCTTGATGCCCAGCAGCAGGGCATCCTCACAAAAAAAAAAAAAAAAAAAAAAGAAAGAATGGAAAGAAAGGAAGAGAAGAAGAAAAGAGAAGGAAAAAGAAAGAAAAGAAAAGAAGAAAAGAAGAAAGATAGAAACTTCTTCTCTTCTCTTTTCTCCAATGAGAAAAATGAAGAAAGATAGAAACTTCTTCTCTTCTCTTTTCTCCAATGAGAAAAATGCAACTCTCGATTTTTGCCAAAAGCAAAATCGGCAAATTGGGGGAAATAGCTCAAATTGAGCTTTTCTCAAATTTTTGAGAGCATTTTGACCCCGGATCGAGTTGTGCAAGTTTCTTTTTGGCAACATGCCATGAGATGATTATTCTCCTCCCAATTTTATGAACCGATAAAAATTTAGCCTTTTAATGGGGAAATTGACCAAATAGGAGTTTTTCCCTTTAAGTTGTCAAAGGGGTTTCTAGTTAAATTTTTATGGAAATATTAGATCATAAGAGTCATTGCTTCAAGACTTGCTTCTCTTTTAGGAAAACCTTGGAGACCAAGAGATCAAAATTTCTCTTTGGCGAACGTGACAAGAATGGGACTTTCTTTCCTATTCCCTTCAAATTGATTCAAAAAGAGAGTCAATTAAGGAATTCTCCCTTTTATGTTTTAAATAGGGTTTTAGTTTTATAATTTTATGGAGTTAGAGAATCATGGAAAGAAATTGCTTCATGATTTCTCTTTTCATTATAGGGAAAGTCTTGAAGATCAAGAGGGCAACTTTTGGTCTCTTTTAAAAGCAAAGTGAAACATTAGCTTTCATTGCTTCTCTTTTGGTCAAAAGAATACCCAAAGAGGTAAGGTTAAAATTCTAGGGTTCTAGTTTTTGAACTCTTGTGGAATTAAAATGACAATAAGATAATTTCCTTCATGGTTACATCATATTTAGGATTTTCTTTTAAAGATTAAAATATTAAAGAGACCAAAATATCCCTATTACAAGAGTATGCTAATAAGGGATTTTTGCAACTTTCTTTCCTTATTGGTCAAAATGAACCCATAGAAAGAAATAAAGAGTAAACCTAGGATTCTCTTTTATAGTTGTGTGGAATTAAAAAAAAAAAAAAAAAAAAAGAGTATGAAAGTGATTCCTAATTGGTTTCATTATGAATTTAGGGATTTCTTGGAGAATAGAAGGTCAACCCATCTTATCCTTGCAAGAGCGACTAAAGGTGGGGGATTCTATCGAGCGAGGGTGACCTCTCCCCTTATCTTTTGCTTTTCCTTAGAAGCATGTTAATAGAGTGGCTAGGATTGTATTTTCATGCTTATGTAGAAGTGAATTATGGCATGTGGAAATCTCGACTTAGGAGAAAACTTATATTAGGCTCTAATGTGTGGCATTCACTATAGGATTTCACGAGTGGCATTTTGCTTGAGTCAATTATGTGAGTACATGGAAGTAGGGCTTAATTTAGAGTTATGTCTCTAAGGGAATCATAGTATAGTTGAGGTTAAAATCCAAAGTGAATGAAATCCCTAGAATCGTCATAGGGAATTGGGTTAATACACCTACACTTTAACTTCAACTTGAGTATAATAAAAGTAAAGAAAGACTAAGTCCAAGGGACTTCTGTTACCTTGAGGCATGGACCTAGGGTAAAGGTATTGAGTACATGAAAAGATAAGCTAAAAGCTTAATTGAAAAGAAAGAAAATGGCCAAGAGGCAATGTGAGCTACGAGCTCGAATGAAAAGGAAGCTGAGTGCTAAAGAGCAAAGAGAAAGGCAAAGGCCTAAAGTGAAAAGAGGCTAAGTGCAAAAGCAATAAAAGAGATAATAAAACGGGCATACCTACGGGGGTGAAACGCGGCCCATGTTGGAGTAGCAGGCAGTGTCCCTCTCCCGGGTAGAGACCCGTTCGGGACGTTTCTCCCGTAGGACGGGGTAACACTTGCGGGTGTTATCGGCAACCTTAGAGGACTTGTCTTATGGCAGCATGTCTGCCGGGCTAGGGCCCGTTGGGCAAGATTCTCCGAGGGTTAGCAACTTTAATTAAAACACAAAGAAAAGTAAAGTGGTTGGTCAAGTAAGTGTTTGGTTAGAATGGTATCCTACAACGACATAAAGACATGTCATGGTAAAGGTAAAAGTGTTAAGCATGCTAGCTAAGATTTACAGCTTTTATTACTGTATTTCATTCTCTATTATATTGCTTCCATTAGACTAAGCGGTGCAGGGCATTTTCTCTCGGTGGTTGAACCCACTGGGAACTTCGTTGTAGTTCTCACACCCTTTGGGTGACATCCCCACAGGTCCAGGTACATCGAGCGAGGCACGCGACAGGGGCAAGAGCCCAGCAGAGTAGCGACCTAGCAGTCTAGAGTCGCCAGTACCATTTTGGAGTTTTATTTTCTTGAGCGAACTTTTGTATGTGAGCAACAATGTAATCTTTAAATGTTCAAGTTTCATGTTGGAAAAAGAAAAAAAAAAATATATGGATGTAATTTGTATTGTAGTTGCATGTTAAAAGAGAGTTGTATTATAAACAAAAGTATTTATTTTCGCTCAAGTGATGTACTTTCATTTCTTCTAACTATTTGTGTCAAGGGCGTCGAATCCCCGACTGGCTGGGCCGCGGCTACGTAGCTCGTAGCCGCCGGCCGTCTTCTTCGGTGAGGTTATTCCCCTCAACCGCAGGCTTAACAGAGAGAGAGAGAGATTAGGGATATAATTCCTACCTATCTTTATTGTCCCGCGATCACAAGCATATATGGCCACTGGCCCAACCTAAATGGAGAAGGCTCTCCTTGATTCTAGGAATTTCCAAAACAACTTACCTAATCTAAGGAATTTCCAAACAACTTAACAACTTACCTAATCTAAGAAATTTCCAAACAACTTACCTAATCTAAGTTTCTATCTTTAGCCACTAGAGGCTAACCCATGCAGCGCCTGCCCAACGTGCTCAGCGCGCTCAGCCGGTCCGCGCCTGGCATATGTGCGTCCGCACATGACATCTCTCCCCGCCTCGAAGGCCAGCTCGTCCTCGAGCTGAAAGGAAGGGAACCGAGCATGGAGGTCGTCCAGATCCTCCCATGTAGCCGACGCAGGCGTTTGTCCTTGCCATTCAACGAGCACCTGGCGCACTCCCCGGGCCAGCCGCGCCCGAGTCACCCGGGCAGGTGCAGGCACCACAGCACCGTGCAGGAGTGGAGGCAGCAGCGGTGGAACGGCCGGCGGGTTACCGACAAACTTCTTGAGGACGCCGACATGGAACACATCATGAATGCGAGCGTCGGGAGGAAGCTGTAGCCGCACGGCCACCTCGTTGATGAGCTCCGCCACCTGGTACGGCCCGACGTATCGCGGTTTGAGCTTCCCTGTTGCCGTGCGTGGGAGGGATGCTGCTGCCCGCTGCCGAAGGCGAAGAAGAGCCCAATCGCCGACCTGGAAGGACACCGGCCTGTGGTGCTGGTCGTAGACGCGCTTCTGGACCGCCTGCGCCTGTTCAAGGCGATAGCGGATGTCGGCGAGGAAGGCAGCGCGCTCCTCCATCTCCTGGGCGACCGCTGCGACGCGGGCCTCGCCGGGCTCATAGGAGCGGATGGTCGGGGGTTCCCGGCCATAGACCACACGAAACGGAGTTTCGCGGAGCGATGACTGATAGGCGGTGTTGTAGGTGTACTCTGCCCATGGCAGCCACCTGAGCCATTGCCGGGGACGGTCGCCGGTGAAGCAGCGCAAGTACATGACGATGACCCGGTTGGCGGCCTCGGTCTGGCCGTCCGTCTGCGGGTGAAAGGCGGACGACATGTAGAGCTTCGTCCCTGTGAGCCGCATGAGCTCCTGCCAGAACGTCGAGGTGAATACTGGATCGCGGTCCGAGATGATGGACTGCGGAACGCCATGGAGGCGAACGATGTCGGCGAAGAAGGCGTGAGCGACGGACTCGGCGGAGTAGGGGTGCGCCACGGGAATGAAATGGCAGTACTTGCTGAAGCGATCCACGACGGATAGAATGACCGTCTTGCCTTGCACCTTGGGCAGCGCCTCGATGAAGTCGATGCCGATGTCAGCCCACACAGCAGTCGGAACCGGCAGTGGCTGCAGCAGACCGGCCGGCCTGAGGTGGTCGGACTTGTACTGTTGACAGGTGACGCATGCCGTCACGAAATCCTGCACCCGGCGGCGCATGTTGGGAAAATGAAAATCCCGCCGGAGCCTGTGGAGGGTGCGGTGGATGCCCTCATGGCCGTCGTTGTGGACCGCGGCCAGGATCTCCTGCAGCAGCGGCGACGCCGGGGGAATGTATAGGCGGCCGGCGAAGGCGACCATGCCGTCCACCAGCGCCCACGGAGCGGTGCGGGTGGCAGCCCGGACCTCATCGTGGATGGTGACCAGGGCCGGGTCAGTGGCCTGGGCGTGGCGGAGGCGCTCGATGAAGTCAAAGCGGGGTGCCGAAATAGCCATCACCTCCCCGCCGTCACTGTCGCGACGGGAGAGGGCGTCGGCGACGACGTTTGTGGCGCCCGACCGGTACTCCACCGAGAAATCGAATCCCAGGAGCTTGCCGACCCAGTGGTGCTGAGGGATCGTGGCGAGGCGCTGATCGAGGAGGTACTTCAGGCTGTAGTGGTCGGTCTTGACGATGAAGCGCCGCCCCCAGAGATACGGGCGCCAATGCCGTACCGCCTGGACGAGGCCGATGAGCTCGCGCTCGTAGGCGGCAAGCGAGCGGTGGCGAGGTGCCACAGGCCTGCTGAAGAAAGCGACCGGATGGCCCTCCTGGATCAGGACCGCGCCGAAGCCGAGCGTGGACGCGTCGCACTCGACGGTGAACAGCTTGGCGAAGTCGGGCATGGCGAGTACGGGGGCGGACGTGACGGCGGCCTTGAGCGCTGTGAATGCCGCGGCCGCCGCGTCGTCCCAGGAGAAGCCCTCCTTCTTGAGTAGGGCCGTCAGTGGTGCAGCGATCGCCCCGTAGTTGTGGACGAACTTGCGGTAGTACCCGGCGAGGCCGAGGAAACCGCGCACAGTCCGGGGCGAACGTGGAGCCGGCCAATCATGGATCGCCTGCACTTTGGCCGGGTCCATGGCCACACCCGCTGCGGATATGACATGGCCGAGGTAGGCGACGGAGGAGGCACCAAACGAGCACTTGGAGCGCTTGACGAAGAGTTGGTGGCGGCGTAGTTCGTCGAGGACGGCCCGGAGGTGGCGAAGATGATCAGCCCACGTCTTGCTGTAAATTAGAATATCATCAAAAAATACCAGGACGAAGCGGCGCAGGAACGGGCGTAGCACGTCGTTCATCAAGGCCTGGAATGTCGCCGGGGCGTTGCACAGCCCGAACGCCATCACCAAGAACTCGTACAGGCCGTCGTGGGTGCGGAACGCCGTCTTGTGCACGTCCTCCGGGCGCATGCGCACCTGGTGGTACCCGGACCGGAGGTCCAGCTTGGTGAAGAACTTGGCGCCATGGAGCTCGTCGAGGAGCTCGTCGACCACCGGGATCGGGAAGGCATCCTTGACGGTGAGCGCGTTCAGCGCCCGGTAGTCGACGCAGAAGCGCCACGAGCCATCGGCCTTCTTGACGAGGAGGACGGGCGACGAGAACGGTGAGTCGCTGCGGCGGACGATCCCTTGAGCAATCATTGCGGCACACTGGCGCTCCAACTCGTCCTTGTGCGCCGCGGGGTACCGGTAAGGGCGGACGGCGACCGGCTGGGCGTCGGGCTTGAGAACAATGCGGTGGTCGTGCGCACGCTTGGGGGGCAGACCGACGGGGTCCGCGAAGAGCCCCCCAAACGAGAGCAGCAGCGCCTCCAGGAGGGAACCGGCCTCTGTTGTTGCGCCCAGGGCCGGCACGGCGGGGCTGGCCATGCCGGTCCAGGAGACGGAACGCCCCCGGCGCTGGAAGGACATGCGCCGGCGGCCGAGGTCCCAAACAATGGGCCCCAACTCGCCGAGCCACCGGGTGCCGAGGACGACGTCGTACCCGGCCAGTGGCATGACGTAGAGGTCGGCCGGGAATGAATTGCCGTCGATGAGCAGGGGCGCGTCGCGGATGACGCCGGCGCAGGTGACCCGCTCGCCATTGGCGACCAAGGCTGTGAGGCGGGGGTGTTGGCGGAGGGGCAGACCGGAGCGCCGCGCCGCCTCCTCCGAGATGAAGTTGTGCGTGCTGCCGGAGTCGAGGAGGGCGACGAGGAACGCGGAGCCGAGTGCCACGGCGATCTGCATGGTGCCCGCCATGGGAACCCCAGCCACGGCCTGCAGGGAGAAACAGGGCGCCTCGGCGTCGTGCTCCGCGTCGCCCGCGGCGTCCGTGGCGTCCTCGATCTCCACGCCTTCAAGGAAGAAGATGCGCCGGCAAAATCTGTTATGGCCACGGGTATATTTTTCATCGCAATTAAAACAGAGGCCCAGACGGCGCCGTTCCGCCATTTCGTCCGGGGTGAGGCGCCTCTGATTGCCCTCGTCGCGACCCTGCTGGGCGGCCACCGGAGGAGCAGGGAGCGCCAGCAGCTGCTGTGGCCCCGGAAGCGCTGGCCGTGGCGCGGGGGCGGAAAGGAGGCCACGCTGGGGCGCCCGAGGGGAAGGCTGCACCGGCCGGTCGCTCGCCATCAACTCTACTTGTCGCGCCAGGCTCATGGCGGCTGCGAGCGTCTCCGGGTTGTGGATGCGGACGGCGTGGCTGAGCGGCGGCAGGAGTCCGCCAGTGAAGAGCTGGACGCGCTGAGCCTCATCAAGGCGGCCCGCGCGAGGCAGGAGTGCCTGGAAGCGATTGGAGTACTCCTCCACGGTCCCTGTACGCCGGCACTCGGCGAGCTCGAACAGCGGAGCCGAGCGGAGGGGAGGCCCAAACCGCAAGGTCAGGAGCTCCTTGAATCGCCCCCACGACGGCGTGCCCTCGTCCTCCTGGAGTTGGATGTACCAGAGTTGCGCGACGTCCTCCAAATTGTACGAGGCCATCCACACGCGCTCCTCCGCCATGGTGCGCTGTTGGCGAAAATAGGATGCGCACTTGTTGATGAAGAGCATCGGATCGGTCTTGCCGTCGTAGCGGGGAAATTCCAATTTGTGGAATTTTGGGGGGCGATCAAGATCGCGCGGCCCCTCCGGGCGGCCGCCGGCGCCGTTGTCCGACGACGAGGCCGACTTCTCCTTCATAGCCGCCATGTCGGCCTTCATGGTTGTCATCTCCGTGGTGATGGATTTCAACATCTCTATCACATCGGCGACGGTGGGATCGCCCATGGCTGTTGGCTGCGGGGCGGCAGTGGCGGAGGGCTGCGGCGGTGGTGGAGGGCTAGGGTGGTGGGCGGCGGCTTGGGTGGAGCGGGTGGGCTCCGATACCAGGTTGTCAAGGGCGTCGAATCCCCGACTGGCTGGGCCGCGGCTACGTAGCTCGTAGCCGCCGGCCGTCTTCTTCGGTGAGGTTATTCCCCTCAACCGCAGGCTTAACAGAGAGAGAGAGAGATTAGGGATATAATTCCTACCTATCTTTATTGTCCCGCGATCACAAGCATATATGGCCACTGGCCCAACCTAAATGGAGAAGGCTCTCCTTGATTCTAGGAATTTCCAAAACAACTTACCTAATCTAAGGAATTTCCAAACAACTTAACAACTTACCTAATCTAAGAAATTTCCAAACAACTTACCTAATCTAAGTTTCTATCTTTAGCCACTAGAGGCTAACCCATGCAGCGCCTGCCCAACGTGCTCAGCGCGCTCAGCCGGTCCGCGCCTGGCATATGTGCGTCCGCACATGACAATTTGTTTAAATGATTGGAAGTTTAAATTCATAGATCTCTCCTCTGATTGCTTACTCTTCCGCTATATTGAATTAGAATTGTTGGAATAAACCGTTCCTTTCGGGTCTTGAAAGGTCATGCCCGATTGGCGGGTCTGTTGGCGCACCCGAACTGTTCAAATTGACGGTCTCGGGGCGTGACAGTGAGAGTCGTGATTTTAGCGAGAGTCCTGATTGAGTTTTATACCTCTCCCAAGTGATGGGATGGGTGATTGGCATGTTTATTCTCCTAAGCAATTATGTTGGCTGCAGACAACATAATGCGGCGGAACGGTTGACATGCTCTAGACTCTCGCCGGATTGGGTCGAGTTGTGTTTTGTGCTGTGGTGCAGTTGGTCGGGGTGAGCGGTGTCTCCCCGACGCGTTGTGCGGATTGGTGCGCACTCGTCGCAGCAGTGGAGCTTGAGCGGATTGTTTTGGGGCCGGATATCCGGATTGAGGTTAGAGAGCTTCAGGTCCCGATGGCAGGATTGTCTGAGGTATATCAGCGGTAGAGTGAGCCGCTGGTCTGGGTGACACAGTTGTCGGAGCTGTGGGCAGCCCGATAGTGTTTTCTTCTGAGACCACCTGGTTACAGTTTCCTCAGCGGCAGTGATTTCTGAGGCGCCGATGGAGCGAGTGGCCCCCTCCGTGCCAATGTTTAATGCTGAGGCACCGAGGTGGGGTGGATAGTTGACAGCTGATGAGTTGTGGGACATCATTGATCGATGGAGCCAGTTTTGGCAGATGAACCACCCTGATTCATGGAATTAAGTTGGAGCCTTTGGAGGCAAAATCGTGGTTGGTGGTGATGGAGTGATCAATTGAGGGTCTCCCTGTGCTAGAGAGTTGAGGCAGTTGTTGAACTGTACGCTCCAGGTTTCGAGGGACGAAGCGCGTAGGATGTGTGCGACTGGGAATGGATTGCGCCAGGATACCCCGTTTGTTTATCTGATCCCTCTGTTTTGGATTTTGGATTTTCGATGCCTCGATGGAGTAGGCATTGTGTATGGAGCGTACTGTTGCAGTTCCTGTGGATAGGGATCTGCCGCCAGAGGCGAGTTCGAGATAGAGGCGCCTGGCGCTAAGTGTTGGGGGACAGACCGGTTGGCCGAGGCACTTTCGTGTTCCTTTCCTGGATGGTGGACATCCTTGTGGACGGATTATGTAAAGCTTACCCAAAGGAAGGTTACCCTTTGTGATGGATAACATTCGTGTTTGGGGTGCAATGGATACGCTTGAGGGGTGAGCTGAGTAAGGATAATTGTATAAGGAATTGCAGGAATTAATTGTGTTTTGTCATATGACGATTGCAATGATGGATTTTCTGAGATGTCAGAGGTCAGGTGGACCCCGGGGGCAGCATCTGCATCGTTATCAGAGTGGCGCAGCGGTAGCGTGGGTTTATTGTCTGCGAAAGACCGTATTCATCACCTCAGTATGAGCAAAGGCGGAGAATTGTGCTCCTTTTGTGGATAGCCTTGATTTTCAGGCAGATTAAGTGACGACCACCTACATTGAGCGGTTGAGACTGTGCTGCCTGAGTGGAGGGCACCAAGGCAGTGGATCGGGTCGTCGCAGGTGTGATTTCATCACAGCAGTCGGAGTTAGAGCATGTTGCATTCCTGCGTGGACTAGAGGCAGATTTGTTACCACATGCACTTGAGGTACAGGTTCCTGTTGGGGTGGTGCATATGGGGGAGGCTTGTGGATCACGTCCAGTGCAGTTGAAACCTCGAGTGGTATCGGCAGACTTATTGGTAGTTGTACCTGGTCAATGTTTGACCCAGTGCGTGGGATTGGTTGGCACAGTGCCACATGGTGTATGACTGCGGAGAGAGAAGGTTATGAGCTTCTGCAAGCAGACGTTAGAGACTTGTTCTCTGAGACAGTCAGAGCACACAGGTTGCAGCGACTATGCGCGAGGTGTCTACGGCGGCACCGGGACGCGAGGATATCCCCGTTATCGTGAGATCCCGGATGTGATTCCACCGGAGCTGATAATGATGCCGCCGGTTAGGGAGATTGAGATTGCGGTTGACGTGGTTCAGGGAACCACGTCAACCCCGATAGCACCTCATTAGATATCACCTGTAGAGCTGACAGAGCTGATGGCGCAGTCGCAGGATTTGTTGGATCGAGGGTCTGATCGATCCAGTGCCACGTCGTTGGCACACGGCAGTGAGGGTCCTTGTGTGGTGTGACCGCAGGCAAGTTCGAATTTTACTTAGGACCTTTTGATGGAATTATACTCCGACAGTTGTCTACCTGGGATGCATGTATCCTCTGGGATCATACAGCTGAGTATCTTGCCAAGATGGTGTTCTGGACCCGGTACGGGCATTGTGAGTACAGTGAGGATAAATGGAATGACTAAGGCCCTGTCGTCTTTAAGATCTGAGGAATTGGGTGTTCCAGCTGCACCTGGAAGAATTATTGGAGATATTCTTCTGGGATATTTTGATTTTACCCCATCTCTGTATGGTTTAGTGCTGGTGGAGCACTGGTAGACGGTGTGGCAAGGTCTGCGAGAAAGAAGCTATGCCAAGTTGTTGTGGTACAAGTTTTGGCTTCGAGAGCATATCTTCTTGGATCACTTAGTTGAACCATAAGAGGCGGTGGTGGAAATCCGGCCAGAATGGATGCTATGCGAGAATGGCTGAGACCGGCAGTTATTTGTTGAGGTGAGGAGCTTGTGAGCCGGATAGTGCCAGCAGAGCTTGACGAATGGGTGATGAGATTGATACCAGCCCTGATTTCAGCATCGCCAGTGTTGGGAGATGGATTTGTGATATACAGTGAAGCCCCCCATAGTAGCTATGAAGTTACAGTTGGATTTGTGGCAAGCATCCAACATCACCCCGATAGGGCCACTGTGGTGGCGGATACCCGGAGCAGGAGAGCTATTTGGGGTTGAGTTTGTTGATGCCACAGCTGGCGCTGTGTGGACTGTCGAGGCAGACGTGGCGTATGATGGTGTCACTGAGGGCTCTTTTCCTTTCGGAGTGCCTAACACGTCACTGGTTTGGGAGTTGAGGGCACAACTCTCGAAATTTGATGAAGTGATCGTCTGGAGCTGGTACTTTTTCGAGCCTGGAGGATTGGATTTACCAGCTGCAAGGGTACGGGATTTTCTGGAAGATTGATTTGCGATCCGGTTCTTCCAACTGCGTATTGTTGTGTGCCGATGCCCGAGAGTTGGGGAGGTGTTGCTACACCTTGATGGTTTTGGATTAGAGATCAGAGTTATGTGATCAGTTGGAGGGCTTATATTGGATACCTTGGGAGTACAGAGGTATTCGGATCGAGCTTGTGTGCCGATGGACTTGTGGTTAGATATTCTAAGGCCCTGGGAGGAGCGGAGGCCTGTGTACCGATGCAGATTACTTGGTAGCTCGAGCGGTTAGCCCAGCTGTACTTGGTTGAGTTGGTACGGCTTTTCTGGAGTGCCCGCCTTTACTTTGTTCTAGTTGGAGACTCGAGGACCGCATCGCGTCTCTGGAGGAGGTATTTGTCAGCCTTGGGAACTCGAGTGGTGGATGATTGGATATTTACCCCCTTTTATTTGGTTGAGATTCCGTGTTGAGGAACGATTTTAGTTTCGAGGACGAAACTTTCTTTTAGTGGGGGAGGATGTGATGACCCGGATCCCCGCAGAGCTGCTGCAGTGCGTTGGGGGTGGCTTTGGAGGCTTACATGGTGTGTCGGAGGTGTCTGGGGCACAAGTGTTGGACCTCGGGCTTATTTGGATCACATGGGTGATCGGAGGACCCCCGTGGAGGGTTTAGAGGTGGTTTCGCGCGTATCGGATATCAAATTTGGGCTCCGCGCGAAATTCGGGCTAAGAATACACTTCCGGGAGCCTCAGGCAATTTTTAGAGTTGGAATTTGGCAAAATGGACGTCAAATTCGGATTCAGCGCGCGAAAACGGTCAAAATGGACTACCTACTTGACTTTTTGGGCACGGGTTACTGTTCACCGCCGGAACAGTAACTCCGGCGATCGCCGGCGGCGGCCGGCAGCGGCGGAGAGCGGCGGCGCGGCCTCGGGCAGGCGGCAGCACGGCGGCGGGCAGGCGCGGGCAGCGCGCAGCGCGCGGGCAGGGGCGCGGGCAGGCGCGCGGTCCACGCGCCGGCGTGCACCAGAGCGGGGTGCCACGTGGCATGACTGGATTGGGTGGTTCACTGGTCCCGGTCTACGGAGTTGTGCGGTGCACAGTGGACTGGGCGGGAAAACACGTGGCATCTTTCTATTGGTTCGATTCATGAAGTCGAGTGCACCGGGTGCAGTGAGCGAGAGGGTTGACACGTGGCGCGCGGGGATTGGGCGCGCCACTGTGCGCGGCAGGCGCAGGCGGTGCGCGGTGTACGGTGGACTGGATAGGGACACGTGGCAGATGTTCATTGGTTCGGTTTTTGGGGTTGTTGTGCACCGGGGTCAGCGAAATTATGGCTTGGACACGTGGCGCGCGAGGATTGGCTGTGCTACTGTGCGCGTGCGGCGGCGGTGGCAGGCGTGGCAGGCGGCGGCGGCAGGCGTGGCAGGCGGCGGCCGGCTGGCGTGGCGGGCACGGCGGCGAGGTGGCGCACGCGGGCGCCACGTGGCGGCCCGCCATTGGCGGGCGCCAACGGCCCCGTTGACTGAGGGCGGCCACGTGGCGCGAGGGGAGCGGCCGGGTTGCCTGTTCGGTGTTCGAGGACACGTGTCAGCGCGTGGAGCGGGTCGGACGGTCACGCGGTCCGACCGGATCGGGTGTGCGGGCGTGGGCCCTGTGGGCCGGGTTACTGTGCGCGCCCGAAAGTGTGGGCCGGGCCGCACTGTTTGCGCTCGAAAAGATTCGGGCGCCCGAAAGTGAGGACACAGTGGGCATTTTTGGATTTGTTTGGAATGGCCTATAAATACCAACCCGAGCCCCTTCTTTTCGAGTTTTTCTCCCCTTTTCCGAGCCTCTTCTGCCCGAGCCACCTTAAGGAGATTTGTTCACCTCTTGATGCTTGATCTTCCTGCCAAGTTCTAGGATTTTAGGAGGCTCGAATCCCTAGGTTCCCCATTTTACGGCGCGGTGCGACGATGCATTTCCTGTTTCCTTCTTCGGCGCAGCAGTGATGTTTTGGCTCCCCTGGGCTACCCCGAGGTCCCTTTTCTGTGATTCTTGCGCCGGCTGACTCCTTACAGATAAGGTTTCAACTTTCATTTTGATCGCGCTTTTCCGTTTCGAGGTTTTGGCACGGATCCCGAGGCAAACAGTGACCCCTTTTTGCTGTGTGGATTTCCTTGACAGCAGCGGAGTATTTCGGCCATATCTTCGCGCACGAGTGTCAGACGGAGACGAGCTTGTACAACTTTTTCATCTACGGATCGCAAGGAACGCTCGTATTTTTCTGGATTTTCAGAGATTTATTTCGAGGTGATAATCACTGTTTTCTCAGTGTACTGTGTACAGTTTTTCTTCACAGTTTGTTGATTGGATTACCGCCTTGCCGAATTTATAAGTTGGCTTACCAAACTCTGATTTGGGCGTGCAAGGTACCGTTGCGAAGCTATCGACGCTAGGATCGCCGTGATATTTTTCTGGGAATTTTCTGGGCACTTTCTGCAGGTGATAATTTAACAGTTTCGGGACTGTTGTTGTATGGGTTAATTAAAGCAATATTTGGGAGCCTAAGTGTATTTAGTGGACTTTGTGTTGTGCCAGGAGTGTTTCGGGTGTACTGTACTTGTTGGAGCGCAGGATTGGAGTTTTTGGTATTTTCAGCTGTACGGACCCGGACAGTTAGCGCTTCAGGTGGGTGGTTGTTGCTTGCCTCTACATCTGACTTACTCACTAAGTTTATTAGAAAACCCAATGTTGAGCATAATGATTGATATCCTGCATGTTTGACTGATATAGATGTGAGCCTATCATCTGAGGTTAATTTGGTGGATATAGCATGTTGGGGATATTATTGGGTAATACTGCTGTAGGAACATGATCATCGGAGTAATTTATTATTGATAATTGACATGCTACTTTAGCACCCAGATTTTATGAAAATGGATTAAATAGATTAATTGGTGGGACATAATGACTTATTTATGTGCGGGTTTCACTCTGGGGATTTATTATGGATCAGGGATCATATACATGTGTAGTTGACTGATGATTTTAGCATGATGGTTTATCTATGTGGATATTATTAATCGATACACATGTTAAACTGTTATTTGACTTTCTTTCTCTCCCACATCGTATGAGGACTTTTGCATGCTTATTTGGACATCTAGATAGGCCACTATTTTATTGCTACACTATCATATTGGGATTTGACTTAGGAGAAACCATGATTGCTTTCTTTCTCCTTCTTATTTAGACTTTTGAGTCATGTAGCTCGGGTTCGAGCAGAGGTTTGGGATAGTGTAGCCGGGACCTGAGGGTCAGTGATAGGGTGTACTTGATGTTGGATTGTGGGGTATTGCGGCAACCGCGGACAGTAGGCGGTTGACCGGATCTTGATTATTTACCCAATTGTGGGTTGTGGGTTGTTGCGGTGACCGCGGACTTTGGGCGGTTGACCGGATGTTTACTATTGCATCAGATTGGGTATCAGATTTCTCTAGTGGATGGTATTTCCCACTTTTGAGTATTATTGCATCAGATCGGGGTTTCTTTAGTGGACGGAGTTTCCCACTTTGATCATAGTCTGATCCAGTCCTGCTATATTGAGATATGTGTGACAGTTACTTTACTCGTGTGGGTCGCTCCCCTCGAGTGCCACTCCGGAGTAGGCTTTAGACCGTGTTGGGTTCCGGTCATTTGGACAGTGGAGATACTGAGTTCTTGAGTTCGACAGCAGAGCAGGCAGTACCAGTTTTACTGGTGGCACTAGATTGGGTCTATTTAGCCAGATGTTGTTTCCTGGTGCATTCATACCGTCATTTCCTTCGGTATTGCATTTAGAGGCATACTTGTTGTGGTTTCCCCTTTTATTCAGTAGTTCTGTTTACAGCTTTACTACCTTGCCCTTTTCTTGCCTCTAGTAGACTTAGTGGGTACGCCGGAGTTTGAGGCTTTACCCACAGGGGGAGGCTACTGGTTTACTAGTGGTTCTCACCCCCACTGTTGTCTCCTCTTCTTTTCTCCCCCCTGTTTTGCAGAGTCCTCATTGGAGTTGCTGATCTTCGGTCGTTGTTCGGGGTGTTACGGAATTTGAGTTGGCGTATTTCGTGATTGTTTAAGTCTTGAGGATTGAAGATGAAGAAACTGTGGATCATATACCTCAATCTCAAGAAAGAAGAATTCAAAAGGATCAGGTACGTTTAACTAAATAATTTTGATGAGATCCGAATACTTCTTATAGTGTAGAAACACTTGGAAGAGGTTTTAATTGCATATTCATCAAAAACTGAACATGGGACATGTTCAGGATCCGGATCGTGGACTTTCAATCCGGATCCCGAAAGGTGTTCGTTCATACATTGCTGCTGCAATCCGGATCACAGCTTGGGCAGTCGGATCCCGAATGGGGTGTTTTGTGAAAATGTATGAACGATCCGGATCGTGGATTATGATCCGGATCCCGAACGGCGATTTTCTTGGAAACTGCATTCTGTGCGTCTGCGATCCGGATCGTGGCTTATGCAATCCGGATCGCCGTCGGTAAAACTTTCCAGAAAAGTTTGTTTTTGATCCGAATATTCTTCCTAGGGTTTCTAACCTATATATAGCCCTTCTATTTCATTTCTAGGGGATCGGAAAATAGAGCCGTCATTTTCAAAATACTTTTATACGGCCTTAGATCCACATATAGAGAAGAAAGGAAATCATTAGATCTATTTAATGGTTCTTCATCTATATTGATTAGTTTGATTCTAGGTTTTCATACTCATATCTTGAGTTGAATCAAACTAATGAATACTTAGATGGTATTTCCGATCTACTCTTGATCTAAGTATTCGGCGGATCATCACCACCCAAACAAACAACGATTTACCTCGGCGCCAATCGGCGCGTGGACTCGCGTGGCCTTGTGGATTCAAGGTGTTATCGCTTTCGTCGTGGATTCGGAGCGAGGTGCGTTCGTGGATTCGAAGCGTACATTGGGTGAAGACCGTGGATTCGGTTGGACGTCGTGGACTCGACGTTGGACGCTGTGGATTCAGCGTTGGGCGTGGATCGTGGATTCGAGAAGCGTCGTGGAGCGAGCGGGAAGATCAACTAGGGGCGTATGGTAAAAGGTTGAGTCGTCTGTGAGTACGCTATATCACCTTGTACGTGTGTTAACTCTAGTGGATTTCGCCGTGTTATCGGTCCCGTGGTTTTTTACTCCGGTTTGGAGTTTTTCCACGTAAAAATCTTGTGTGTTCTTTTATTTTTCCGCATTGGGTTTTATCGCACAATGATTTTTTGAGTGTTTATTGTTTACACCTATTCACCCCCCTCTAGGTGTTTTTTCCCCTATTAGATCCTTATTAACCTAAACCCAACAAGTGGTATCAGAGAGGGAATAGGGTTGTAAACAATGGTTGAAGGTGGAAACATCAATCGACCCCCTTTCTTTGATGGAACTAATTATGCGTACTGGAAAGTACGGATGAAAGCTTTCTTAATTTCCATCGACGAAAGGGTGTGGCAATCAATTGAATTAGGATGGTCTAATCCAACTGAAATTTTAGATGATGTTCGCACCTTAAAACCTAGGTCGAAATGGACCAAGGAAGAGATAGACTTATCTTCTTACAATGGCAAGGGATTAATGCTCTATTTAATGCTTTGTCACAAACTGAGTTCTCTCGCGTCTCGGCATGTGAGACTGCGAAAGAAATCTGGAATGTTCTGCAAGTTACGCATGAGGGAACTAACTTAGTGAAGATTCAGAAACTGCAAATGCTCACGAGCAAGTTTGACTCTATCTCTATGGCAGAGAATGAATCCTTCACTGACTATTACACACGATTGCAAGACATCGTGAACTCATGTGCTAACTTGGGAGAGAAGATTCCAGAATTTAAAGTTGTAAGAAAAATTCTAAGAACTCTTCCTGAACGATTTCGCCCGAAGGTTGCAGCCATTGAAACAATTAAACACCCGGACGAAATGCGTGTAGAAGAATTAGTAGGTGCTTTACAAACTTATGAAATGACTTTTCCTACTAACTATTCTTCTGGAAAGGCATCCTCTTCTAAGTCTTCAGGTTACGCATTGAAATCAACTAAAGAAGAAGACGCGGATTCATCCTCCTCGGACGACGACGAGAACATTTCTATGGAGGACTTTGAGAAGCAGCTCGCTCTCTTGACAAGGAAGTTTCGCCGCAACTTTCGAAGGGGAAATTCAAGCAAAACTCAATCCTTCGGAAAGTCAAACAA